>CM071615.1:23907664-24369164 GCA_036365135.1 Miichthys miiuy
ACGTTACTAACCTCAAACGATGCTGTCTTTGTGATACCGTGATGCCTCGGACATGAAGTGTGTGTGTGGAACGAGAGCTACAAAAGCTAAAGTGCTAGCTTCAGTAGTGGCCATGCATGGAATTTCAGCTTGTTATGTACTGATGAAGAACCGACCACCCTTTCTTCTGCACTTTTTCATCCACATCAGTTTGTCGTCAGTCAAAGCAAACACTCTGAAACCGACCTGTTTGTCCCTGCAGGTGTTTGGCAATAAGCTCGTCATCCCTTCACTGGACGGTGCCTTGTTTCAGTGGAACCGGGACAGGGAGAGTATGGAGGCAGTGCCTTTCAGCGTGGAGTCCCTGCTGGAGTCGTCCTACCGGATCGGAGAGGACACTGTCCTGGTTGGGGGCAAATCCCTCACTACCTATGGCCTCGGGGCGTACAGCGGCAAGGTCAGTAAAATCGCTTCAATTAAAGTGTTTTAGTTTGTGTTTTAATCATAGCAGATGTTTTAGAAAGAGTCAACATCACATCAGCTTGTTTTCACCACATGAACACAGTAAAATAAGTAATCCTCTGTGAACCTCCTCTCGCCTTGTTTGCTTCAGCTTCGGTACATCTGCTCTGCAGTGGGCTGCAGTCGATGGGGGGATGATGAGCTGGAGCCCGAAGACATGCTCCTGCTGCAAAGGACTCAGAAGACTGTGCGAGCCATCAGGCCCCGATCAGGGATGGAGAAGTGAGTTTTATTTCATCAGTCAATCGATCGGCCGCTGTCGCTGTCAGTCAGCGTGAGTCATGAAGCAGCTACTGTACCCTGTGTGGTTTTTCATAAAGTGTCACAGACACTCAGGTGACTTTCCGTCAGTGCTTTTAAATGTCAGTTCATCTCTCAGAGTAAACACTAGTACACCTTCTTTTTATCGCTCTTCATACCAGGTGGAACTTCAGCGTTGGAAACTTTGAGCTGAAGCTCGTTCCCGAGATGCAGTCTGGAATCAACTTCCTGGAGGGAGAAGTTGCGAATGCCGAGGCCTGGAGGGAGAGCCAGCGGGTCATCACCGACGAACCAAAAGAGAGCGAGCAGACGGAGAACAAGCCAAACCAGAACCAGCATCTGGACCTCGTCATCAAAGTGTCTGTTCCCGACTGGAAGGTCATGGCCTTCAGTACTGAGCCCGATGGACAGCTGGTCTGGGAACGTCAGGTAAGACAACACTAATTTAGTGGCATTTACATTTGTCATGTTTCCAAGTTTATTGAAACTCCACTCACTCTGTATCACCTGTGTTGTGCAGTTCTGCACACCCATCGCTTCAGCTTGGCTGGTGGGCGGGGGTAAAGTCACACCGATTGCCCTGTTTGACGACAATGGCTACAGCAACCAGTCGGAAACCGATGATGAGGAAGACGACGACGATACGGCGAAGGCCAGAGATGCTGCAGAGTCCAGTGTTTACCTCGGTAAATTCACACACACACACACAGACCCTCATGCTGCATGCTTTCTTCTCTTTATTCTATGAGGTACGAGTGAATCTTTGGCCTTGCTTTATCAGGCATGTTCCAGGGACAGCTCTACCTCCAGTCCTCTGTGAGGATCACTGAAAAGTTTCCTTCCAAAGCTATCGGATCGGAAAAGGACATCATTCCACTGCCCACTGTCAAATGGAAGCCTCTTATCCGTAAGTCCACATCTCATGATGACTTCTCTTTAGTTAGTCAGGGCAGTCAGGGGTGAGCAAAGACTGACACAAATTAAAGTTTGACAAACATTTGAATCGTCCTCTGTTGCTCTGAGCTTCGTTCCTCTTAATGTTTGACTGTCTTTTGATTGTTATTCCAACTCTGCTGATCCGTTTTTCTGTCTGTCTTCATCCTTGACACAGATTCCCCGTCTCGGACACCAGCTCTGGTCGGCTCTGATGAGTTTGACAAGTGTCTGAATAACGATAAGTTCTCCCATGAAGAATACAGCAACGGAGCCCTGTCCGTCCTTCAGTATCCATATGGTAAGATCCTGATCCTGGACACAGGCTGTAAAAGAGCACAGTAAAGTCTTGTCTTGTTTACAACTGTCTGATTTCTGCGTTTCCTCTCTGTAGACAACGGCTACTTCCCCTACAGCAAGCTCTACAGGGGGAAACGTGACAGTGCTGTAAGCCTGATAAAGGGAAATGGGGCAGGAGGTGAGAGCCGCAGGAGAAAGGACCCCGTGCTGCTGCTGCCCTGGTGGAAGGAGATCCTCGGCACCATCGTCTTCTGCATCGCTGCCACCACCTACATCGTCCGCAAGTTCTTCCACCCCCCTGCCCCTGTGGCCTATGTGAGGGTAAGACCACAGCCTGGGGCAAACAGTACCACATTGACAGTGACCGCACTAAAAACCAGCAGCCAGCCAGCGTGTCACAGAAGTTCATCTCGCTTTCATAAATCTAAAACTGTGCACTCACTTCCTCGTGTTTCTCTTCCTGTCTCCCTTCTGTCCGTCAAAGCAACGGAAAGAGTCGGAGACACAGTGCCAGACGGACTGCAAGTTTGACCTTGAGGTTGTGGAATCCAAAGAACCGGTTGCTATGGAGACCCGTTCCAGCGAATATGTGTCCAGGTACACCGTTAACACACTTGTGTGAAGCTGAGGCAGAATATGCTCCGTCTAAGTGTGTGTGTGTGTTGTTTTTGTCATGACTCAGGAGAACTTCATGTAACGCTGCTGCTGTGTGGGGAATTGTTATCCTCACTCATAAAAGTCTCACTCTTTCAAGGTGTAGCTACAGATTCAGCGCTGTTACCATGGTGACCACTGGTCTTCCAGCCTGCTTTGATAGGACAAGGCAGAGATGGGAGATGCGAGTCGTAGTAGTGCATGATTGGATAACTCAGCTGTTTGCCATCAAATGAAAATGACCTTGGCCCCCGCAGACCCCACCCTACCCAGCAGCATCTGCCACGGGGTCGGAGTGTCACTTTACATCACTGTCAGCACATTGTCAAGTGTTTTTTTTTTTTTTGTTATTTTCAGACATCCTAAATATGATCAGCAGCCATAATTTATGGGCTGTCACTGACCTCCTGTCGTCTGATCGATGGCGGCTGCATGTTTATATTTGTTCAGTGAAAATCTGGCTCTAATCCCCTAAAGTATTTGATTAAACTGCAGGATTTTTCCCTCCTCTTTCTCCTGCTGTCATCACATGCACATTCTCTGCTTTTGATCCACCCTAAACTGACAAACACTCCACCCGCCCCTTCCCATTAAAGCTGCTGCTGCTGCTGCTGCAATCCATACAAATCACTTTTGCCGAAGAAGTTTCCCTAAATAACACCGGTGGCTGTTGCAGCAGCTGAGGCGGGCATGAGTTAGGATCATTAGGAGGGAGGCTAGAGATCAGGAAACAAGACCTGGATCACATGTGCCTGCACATTTTCAATCCCCGAAGGAGTCTGAGCAGGAATGCTTTGACTGGGTGTAGAAGAGAGTGAATGGGGGCAGTATGTGGTGATTGAAATGTGCTTTACAGTAGAGCACTGTCACAACTTTATACAACAAATGAATATTACATTAAGATCATGGGCCACAGAAATGTTACGCTACACGTTGCGTTTCTTCTCCACACTTTGTCAAACTTTGTAAGTCTAAACATCTGTCTTTGCTCTTATTCAGCTCTTTAGTCTGTCTTCACCTGGTGACAGCCGAGCGTTTTTCTTACAGCACATTTGTTTGAATTCATGATACTGTTAAGCTGGTAGTTGGTGACGTGCCAGTACAGCAGCCACAGCCAGCCCTGTCAGGGATTTGGCTGGTAGTAATTCCTTCCCTGATAACCGCCCTCTACAACTTAATACGCCTCCTTGACCACAGTGAATTGCATGAGCCCTGCTCTGTGAAATATGTAGACACGTACGTGATAACACGCTTTTCACACACAGCTCCTTTCTTCTGCCTGATCTTTGCATAATAACAACCAAAGCGTCTTCTCCCCAGGTACCTGACTGACTTTGAGCCCGTGCAGTGCCTTGGCCGCGGGGGGTTCGGTGTCGTGTTTGAAGCCCGCAACAAAGTGGACGACTGCAACTACGCCATCAAAAGAATCCGTCTGCCCAACAGGTAGCGCCTCTCGCTGGTCACACCACACACTTCCTTGCTGGAGGCTATTAGCTCGTCCTTTATCTGTTTTCTTTTAATGCTGCTCAGCCGAGTTATGTAAGCAGCAACCTTTTTTATTGTTTCAAACACAGGACACTGAGGCACACCTGACATTTTGATACAAATATTAGCCAAGCATGGAAATGAAGTCATGAGCTCTGCATGCGTGTTTGTTTGAGCTCCGTTGATTGGTGCATCACACAGTGCATAACAAACAAGTCTGTCAGTTAGTTTAATGCCCAGTGTTTTTGTTGAAGCTCTTATTGAGCCTTCGGTGTGTCATGACTGGGCTCATGTGAGCGTCATTACAGTCAGTTAGTGTCATGGAAACAATCCAGAGTCCAGATTTTGGTTTTGGCACAGTCCTGCCTGCGTTCAGTCAACAGTGAATCGAGCGTGTGAGCAGGAATACTAAACACAAATAGTCTAAACAACAAAGTCTCCATTGAGATTGTGTCTTCCTGAACATTTGAGGCTCAACAACACAAACTTACAGTGTTGCCCTGAATGTGGATTAAAGCGTAACCTAACCCTCGGTTTTTACGTCATGCAGAGAGCTGGCCCGTGAGAAGGTGATGCGAGAGGTGAAGGCCCTGGCCAAGCTGGAGCACCCGGGGATTATCCGCTACTTCAACGCCTGGCAGGAGAGCCCGCCTGAGGGCTGGCAGGAGGAGATGGACCAGAGGTGGCTGAAAGACGCCAGGTGAGCCGGGGCTTTTAAACCTGTTATCTCGTACGGCTCAGCAGGTCGAGTATGGCACGAGCGCTACCGAGGGGTCCGCTGTCCAGAGACGGCATCCCTGCAAAGAAATGTAACGCTCCCCTCAGGAGAACATGTGACATTTATTACCCCACAGACTTCTTATCGCTCGCCTCACTTCACTGGTTGATTAAGACAGATGTTTAAATGCCAGGGGATGAAAAGCTTCTTTACACAGCAGTGAACTGAACGTCTGCTGTGTTTACTCCTTTCTTTTAGTTTGTTTGGGCAGATTAGAGCTAAAAGTAGAACCAGATAACCACGCAGAGACGTAAGACAGTAAATGTTTCACACCAAATCAAATGTATTTTCTCTCTTTCAGTACCACCGACTGGCCGATGAGCTTCCTTGACCACATGGAGGCGCTGTCAGTCAAAGTCCCAGTGTCCAGCTCAGTGTCACCTGTCTCTGGGCCTGAAGGAGACAGTCTGGAGGCCTCTGTGGATGCGCGGGCCCTGCTCTCCAGCAGCGCCGGTGGTGCTGTAGGTTTTGGCGTTGACATCAGAACACTGTCCTTCCACCCGCTGCTGGGCCACGACAGCCTGATGTCCGAGAGGGACAGCCAGGCCGACCCCGACGCCTCCGACACCCCTCATTCCTTCGAGCTCTGTCCTCCACGCGGCCCCAGCGACTGCACCTCTTCTTCCTTCGACATCGTGTTCGAGGACTCGGGCTGCGATCGAGACGCCGACGCCGACACAGACTCGGCTTCCGGCGCAGCCAGTCCGCGCACGACGACGGAGAAGAACAGCTCGTCTTCCTCGCACACCAGACGACAGGAATCTGTCCCTGCTTCCTCTTCCTCACCCCCCCGGCCAACCTCACTCACCCTGGCTCTCCCCACAACTCCTCCAACACAGCGAGTCCAGCCGTCTCCCAAGGTCAGTCAATCATTCACTGAGCTCACTGTAAATAAGAATCTCGGTTCACCTTGTTGAGGTTTATTTTGGCCCTTTATTGTCTGTCAATAATGTTTTCTTGTTAAAGCTTCAGGCAGGATTTTGATACCTGCTATTGTGGACATCTGTAGTTTAATTTAGCAACAGTGAAATAATGAGAGTATTCATTATTAAACCAAAATGTATTTTTAATGTTAGCCTTGTGGCTCGTAATGACACATCTATCATTTGGGGAGAAAAACTCTATCTACAGTACTTTAATAAGAAAAAGAGCCATTTATAGTTTTGAATGATTGAACACAGACAGCAGACATTTCTCTTGTTTTTCCTCTGAAATTAAATATTATTTTTCACTTTGATTCGTAACATACTGAAACCTCCTTCTCCCGCCTGCAGGTGTATCTGTACATCCAGATGCAGCTCTGTCGGAAAGAGAACCTGAAGGACTGGATGGCTCAGCGCTGCCTCCCGGAGCAGAGGGAGCACAACCAGTGTCTGGACATCTTCCTCCAGATCGCAGAGGCCGTCGACTTCCTGCACAGCAAGGGGCTCATGCACAGGGACCTCAAGGTGAACACACGCACATAAACTGTGAATGTCAAACAAACCCAACTGTCCTGACACTATTCTGACTGCAGCTTCAGTCAGAGGAAGAAAAATCTGCTTCAAACTCTTAAAGAACGATTCCTGCTAAAGTTCGACGCTGCCTGGTTTTGGGTTCATCTTTAGAATATTAGCTCATAATGTCGTCATCACTCCCTCAGCCCTCCAACATCTTCTTCACTATGGACGACGTGGTGAAGGTGGGAGACTTTGGCCTGGTGACGGCCATGGACCAGGAGGAGGACGAGGACGAGCCAAGCGCCCTGACGCCCGCTCCGCTCCTGACACGGCACACGGGCCAGGTCGGCACCAAGCTCTACATGAGCCCGGAGCAGGTGAGCAAGAAGGTTTTCAAAATAAAACTCCTCCATGGTTAAAAAAATGAAATTCATTTCTCACTTTCTATCCTGTGCTCTTTGTCCTCACAGCTCTCTGGAAACTCGTACTCTCACAAAGTGGACATTTACTCTCTGGGTCTGATCCTGTTTGAGCTGCTGTATCCTTTCAGGACGCAGATGGAGAGAGTGAGGGTGAGTCAGCAAGCACACGAACACACACTTCATTTTCTCTCTCCTTTTATTTAATTCCCAAAAGGGTCGTTATCCAGCAATAAATTACCCTGTAACTCATTATTATCATTATTTATTTGTATTTGTGTTGTCCTGTTTTATAACACGCGGCGTTTTCAGTGTATGTTACTAATTGGTTTGTGAAACGTTAAATGAAAACACGAGTGAAGACAAAACTGAATGAAGATTCATCAGACAGAAATCAGGAGCAATTAAAATGTTCAGATCAATTCAAACTGACGGGTCACCGCTGATTATAAAGAGTTTAATTATAGCGATTATAAAGATAGTTAATATGGAAATGACGTGATCTCATTTTTTGGCTTCAGTCAGAATTCTTGCTGCTGCAACGAGAGAAAAGAGAGACTTCCCAATGAGAGCTTGTATCTCTCCGTCTCTTCTTTTATTCACTTCATTATTTTATTTTGTCTGTTTTGAAAGCTCTGTTGGGGAAAACTTGAACACATAATCACTATTGTCATTTGAAAGATCACTGTTGTCAGTGTAATTGGTAGATTTTCTTTGCCCTTGTGTGCGCGATCGACCGCGACGTCTTTGTCTCAGTAACAAAGGGCCTGATTAGCCATTAGCACACTCCTCCACTCACAGGTGTTTACATCCCTTTTCTTCTTCAGACGCTGACAGAGGTGAGAGCGCTGCGCTTCCCAGAGGTTTTCTCCAAAAACAACGTTCAGGAGGTGAGTGGCCGTCTGCTGCCACCAAGTGGCCGCGAGCTCAACTGCGTCCAAACTCAGAAAAAGAAAACAAGTAGAACAAGCAGTAGGAAATGAACAAAGTGGGACACATCCAGAGCTGTGAGAGTTCATTCTCATCATGCAGCCTGTCACAGATTTAAATTACCTGTCCACACTATATTCCCCTGGTGAGTCAAACCTGCTGAGCTAATCCAATTAGGAGGCGTTAGTTGGATTATTTAGCTCCCAAATCAGAATATGAAGTTAAATATTATGCAGATATCATCAGTTTACACACCAAAACATAAAGTGAACACACAACAGCCGCACTTCTGTCTGAGGCAGCTGTGTCAACATGAGAATCACTTGTCTCCAAACTAGAATCAAATTATCCGTATGTTCAAATAATCAGCAACATATGTTCTTCAGTGCGACACCAGGCGCCGCCCAACAGTTTGGTGTAGGGCTTGTTTACCTGCCTGTAATGAGATTAACATAATCCCACAGCATAATCTGTGATTCTCCATCACTGGAAATACCCTCGCCCTGTTAGCCCAGTATCCCACTTTACTAGTGTGCACTGTTCTATTTTAAGACGTCCCTGCATGTGTCTGTGTGTGCCTAAACTATTTGTGCTGCTTCTGCTGTGCTACATGAGCATTAAGCATTAATGACTGATAATATTAGCAGAAGAATTATTGTAACATTGTGTGTTTTCTCTGTGCGCAGCTGAGTATGGTGCACAGCATGCTGTCGTGGAGCCCCAGCGAGCGCCCCGAGGCGGCAGAGATCATAGGGACCCCCCTCTTCCAGGAGCTGGAGCTGGAGATGCCTTGCCGACTCGCCGTGAGGCAGCGCTCCCGCACCTACAGCGCGTCGTCCATGGGCCGCCCGTCGCGCCAGACCCCGTCTACCTGAAAATCCTGTGACGCAATATATAGCTCCCCAACCCGCAATTTCAACCTTCCATCCCCCCCATACTGGTCTGCCGCCCACCTCAGCCCCGCGCCATCAGACACTGCCTCAGGCAGGATCACTTTATGAACGCTGTGTACGACAAACGTGCGGGAATTTGTGTCTGTGGCTTTAGAGCAGTGAGACAAAGTCCTGCACAGTTACTGTTCTTGGGAAATCCACATGCCGTTACATATTTGCACACCATTATGCAGCCCACGTTCCCGATTTTAATCACACTTAACAAGTGAAAGAATATTTTAAAAGCGACAGCCGCTCTGTAATGTTCGCGACCAGACTTGGCTCAAATGCTGCTTGCAAATAATTCTTAGTGGTCACTTGAAATGGCTCTGAGTACCAGATGGACAGTGTTTACTGCAGCCGGTCAGCTCAGTGCGGACAAAGCTGTTCTCCACAGAACGTTAGAACAAACAACAAAGTCTATCGTCAGGTACTCTGAGATAAGAACAGACACGCTAAGAACTATTTTACATCAGATTTGATCCGGTCTGGTCACAACACGCTGCTTGCTCATCACATTCAGCCAGTGTTCACTCACCCACACCACACCTCAGGTATCAAAACCAAGAGGACACTCCAAAGGGGCCTTTGATCATCCTGTCTACTAGTGACTAGTACTGATCACTGGTACAAGCACTAACTGGTGTTCCGACACCTGATATGCCTGATTTGGGAGACCAAAAAAACAACAAAAAAAAAAAGACCATCTTTTTTCCTATGTGTTTTTGTAATGAGAGAAGGTGATGATGTATTGTGTAGAGAAGAAGTCATCAGATATGATTTGCCTTTAGAAAGGGGCCCGTGGCCCCCCTCTGAATGAATGCCGAGCCTCCTGGCTCCTGTCTTTTTTGCATGTACCTGATAGGGAAGTGAAGGGGTGAGTGTGAGTTTGTTATCTTAAAGCCAGTACTTGGAAGCAGTTTTTCTGTGTGTACATTTACACAATGACTCTGAGGTGCTCAATCATTTTCCAACACCTCCTCTTTGCTCCGTGTACATAATCGAAGGAAGAAAAAAACATCTGTTTATATCTTTTGCTTTAATTCTAAAGATATCTTTGATCAATCCTGTACATATTGTAAGGCGCCTTTGCTTGTAAATGGCTTTTTCATGAGGCGACTGTAAGATAGTGTGACATACTGTGGGAGAGGGGAACAAAGAGGAGGCGATCTCTGCCGCTAACGCATAGCTGAATGTTACAGTGTGACCTCCGCAGACAGACGATGGTGGTCACCTCCTTCTCGCTGTTTGAAATTATTCCCAGTGTTTGTTTATCACATGTTTGGGGGGGGAACCAAGTGGGAAGGGAGTTTGTCCTGCTTCGAGCACCGGAGGAGAACCCGCAGAACCAGAGTGCCATTTGAAAAGTCAGTTAAGTGTACTTTCCCATAACTGATATCTCACCTCATTTTTGGAATTGTGCTACTGTGCTCCAACCCCAACCCCAACCCCGTCCAGCTGGTGTTTCCCATGAAAAACACACAAATACTGAGGTCTGCCGCTCTCCCGTGATGCAGCAGAAATAGCATTTAGTCGAGATGATACTGTTTTATCCCCCCTGCGCTGTGCACTGGGGACCTGGACCTGATGTTGGTCATGTGATTGTTGTTGAGCATTGTTTTATGTACATAAAGAAGTGCTAGGAGAGTCACATGACCTGTTTGTAACTACACACACACAAACTGCTAATCGTAATGTGCTTTCGATGATTGTACTTTTCTAAGGATCTTCTCCTTTTTTTTTAAATAAGCGTTTTTTTGATTATTCTGCAGGGTTTTTTCTGATTACTGTAAAGTCTTGACTGTGTCTGATACAGGAAGTCAAACTGATGTTCGTTTGTTCGTTCATCCTCTCAGCCCACTGAAGATGAGTCACACTTGATGTAAAAATGATCAATTCTCTCTTCAGAGTTTAAAAACAGACTGTACTCCCACCACGATGAAGGGTGGAGGCTGGACAATTCAGTTACTCAGCCGTAATGACATCCTCAAGTTCAGGGGGGAAATGTGAAAACTCACGCCACAAATTCAAACAAAGGTTTCTTTATAAATGACAGTATGTAGCTACAGTTAACTCGAGTCCTTTGTTAACAGATGAACACCTTTTTATAGAATTAATATTTGATAATGATGACGATGATTATGAATCCATGAAATTAACTTAAAGGATGTTTTGTCCTCCGTTTTCTAGATTCCTGAGTGAACTGTGACATAAAGACTCTAAAGAGCGGTCTGAAGGAAACTTTCACAACTTAAATCACCCACAGTAGTAAATAGCTTCAACGATCAACACTGCAAACAGCATTACTGACAATAGTGTATTATCAGAGGTTCTAGGAGTTTTCTTCTTTTCACACAAACCAAGAAAATGTGATTATACAGTAGGATTTTCAAGCATTGTTGAATTGTGTTCATGGTCCTTCCACTCCTGCCGTCCAGGTAGCTTTTCCTGAGGCCAGTTGAGCTGATGAATCGAACCTTTCCCTCCTTCTCAGTCTCTGTCTGGAGATGTAGTTGCGTGTTCTTGTGCACAAACCCCATTTCTCTGCCCCATGTTGAATTGTAAATATGTTTATTTGCTTTATTTATGTTTCGATGACGTGATCAATCCTTTTTGGGTTGGTGTTATTATGAATGCGCTTCATGCGATGGAGCGCGTTGGAATATGATGACTTCTTACAAGTCTAAATTTAATAAACTGTTCTATACCGTTTGTACAGTTTTGTGTCCTTGATCTGATTTATTTATTCTGATGTTCATCACCTGGATAAAACAGGACTGTGTCTGTGCTACTTAAAATGGCTTTATTCATTTATACATGTTAAACCACCAGCATGAAGCACGCGTGTGATGCACAGGAACAGGTTTGGTACACCGTCACACAGCCCGCTGAGAAACCAAATAACACATTTACAATCATGAGAATGAAAATAAACAACAGCAATACTGCAACAAACCTGTGAAGGGTTGATTTTAATATCACCATTAAGCTGATAAAGTAGTAGAGATGCACCATATGAACATCACATGAACCTCTACAAAAACACCACGCCGTCTAAAGTGCGACCTCATAATGTTCAAGGCAGTTCACCAACGCCTGACTGAGTGCAGGAAAGCACACCTGCCTGCCCATCTGGTGTGTAAATACATTTATTAAAGGACGTGCACACTCACACAGGTCCTTCCAGTTATTCCGGTTTGTTATGAAGGAGTTGACTGGCAGCTCGATGCTGGGAACTGAGAAGTTACTGCACTCCATGTCAATGAATCACAGTCGGTACACACCTCTGAGAAGACCATCACTGCATCAGTTATCTTACTTTCAAGCACATCTCATGGTCTTCATCAGCCAAACAAGGTTGCTCACATGTCATTGAAGGTCCAGTGTGTAGAATTTAGTTGCATCCAGTGGTGAAATCACTGCATTGCAATCTCCTCACTTCACCCTCACCTTTAAAGAAGAAACAAAGCTTGAAAGGCTAGAGTCTGGAGTCGGTGTTCAGTTTGTCTGTTCCGGGCTACCGTAGAAACACGGTGTTTCAACATGGCAGCTCCGTGAAAGATGACCGGCTCCCACGAAGGATGATTTTAAAATAACAAAAATAAAAAGATTCTCATTTCCAGGTGATTATACATGCATGGAAACATAGTTATGAATATTAGATTCCACGTCTGCCTTATTCTGAAAATAAAGTCTCAGAATCTGACACACTGCACTTTTAAGTGGCACCCAGCAGCGAAGTTGCAGATCAATATTTAGTTTGTCTGCTCTGGGCTACCGTACAAAGATGGCGGACTGCATGGAGGCGGACCCGCTCTTACTGTAGATATAAAGGACTCAGTTTAAGACAACAAAAACAACAACAATTCTTATACAGTAATGAGACATGCTAATGAATACTGTATGTCCTGCAAAGAAACACAGCGGACCTTTAAGTTGACAACTTCTCATGTTTTCACTAGCTGAAAGCTAAAAAGAAAAGTAAGTAAGTGGCCCTTGAGTTATTAATTAGTCAGACAAGTGATTGTAAGGTTACGGTGCCCAATTAAAGCACCGCGCTAATAACAGCTTGTGTTTGTATTTATGTTGATATAATAAAGATGATTATGATGATGAATATTCTGGGAAAGATGCTAACATGTTAGCTCGTGAAGGGGTCTGTGTTTTCAAAATAAAAGTTCAAAGGCGTGCGCGCGCGCGCTTCGCCCCCCCTCCTCCCGGTTGCGCATTTCCGTTCCCATCACGTCACTTCTGGATGTCAATATGCGGCTCGGTGCGGCGCTGGGAGACGGAGCCTCCACAGGAAAGATGTAAACCGAGCAACCACCGAATAGCAGCACGAACCGACACACCGAGCGTCACCTCCAGGGGACACCGTACCGCTCCTCAGGTCCGACAAACGGAGCCGCGCACACGGGCAGCTTGCTGAGTCCTCCGAAGCAGCGGAACGTCTGCCTCCAGAGCAGCCATCTTTTGTGAGAGAATGTACGGGGCGACACGGCGGGCCTGCTCGGGCTCTGGCCGGGGCCGGAGCCTGCTGATGCTGACAACCGCGCTGCTGCTGTCGGCCGTCGGGCTGCTCTCCGGGCTGCCCGGCGTCACCGAGGCGAAGGAATGCGACAAACCGTGCATGAACGGACAGTGCAACACCGCTACTGGCAACTGTGTGTGCTTCCCCGGCTGGGTTGGGGACCAATGCCAGCACTGCGGAGGGCGATTCAGGTACAGTGGACACACGGACATAATAAAGCTGCTTCTATCACCCAGACACGCTGTGTGTGTGTGTGTGTGTGTGTGTGTGTGTGTGTGTGTGTGTGTGTGTGTGTTTGCTTTGTGCTAAATGTCTATACAGCCCAGATTGAAGAGCAGTGAACACACCTGAGGCATTTAAAGACCCGTCCCCTACTACTACCACTACTACTACTACCACCACACAGGCACACAGACGCACCTGCATGGTGCACATGTGTCGTTTGCATGATCACAGTGGGGAGTGTGTGTGCATCAGAGTTCAACTTTAATCCTCATCATGTCTCCCAGGTGTGTTGCATTGTCGCCCAAACTGAGTGACATCTCCTCATTTCTGTGCACATCGTCACATCTGGAGCCTGAAGGTGCCTTGACTTTGGTCACCTGGATTAGCAGCTGGTTTAACCACAGCAGGGGTGAAATGAAGGATTATTTACATCATCTGCACGCTGGTTTGGTGTTCTGATGTCAGAAAAATGTGATTGAGGCCAAGATGATGTCGTTGTAGCTGCTTGTTTTTGGTTCTTTCACGTCACCGTCAGCGTCTCTGCTTGTATTTGTGAGGACGATGCGTTGCCAGCGCGTCCTCCTGTCAAGGTGGTGGATGTTGGAAATCTCAGCAGGGTGCACAGATGAGGGTGCAGTTGTTGTTGTTTTGTGTTGTTCAGCTTTGCAGGACGGTCAGCTTAGCTCTGAGCCAAAGGACAGGACGGCGTTTGACCCACTCAGGCGTTGACAACCTGATTCACCTGATTCACCTGAAAGTAGCCATGGTTTTTACAGCTGAGCCATCGAGCTCGGAGCCGCTGGTCAAAGAGGTGGGAGGACAGATGTAACCGCACTCGCTCTGTCTGCACACATCTTGTGTGTAGCAGCTCACCCTGAATTAAACAAAGGATAGTGACACTACACGCTGCAAAAAAAGGTGTCAAATGTCGATAAGAGTATTCAGACAATCAGTGCTGCACATCTCGTCGTCTGTACCCATTTAAAGTGTCACTTACTTTTGTATCAGTGATGTTCTGCTCAGACAAATTGTCCTGCACTACCTGATGACACATCCATTTAATTCAGCCGTCCCCTTAATGCACACCGTGCCGAGATAACAGGCGCTCATTAGAGAGGCAACTTTTCACCCAAATGCATCCTGGAGGAGCTCAAACACTAATATGATCTGTGTTTTCTGGTTGTTAGCAAGCTGATCTTGTTCCAGCATTGTGATGAGCGAGCATGTCTGAGCCCCATCAGGCCTCAGCCAAGTGTCTGCATTCTTTAGACCTTTTTTTTTAATATAATATTTGGTGTCACGCCGTGTGCCAGTTTGTAAAGCAGAACTGGTCGAGGACCCCGCAGTGTTCTGCTTCCTCTGAAATCAGGCCTGGTCAAAGAAAGGGAAGCTGGTGTGCATTAACGGCTGCTGAAAGCGTCTAATGTTTCAGGAGGGCAGCGCTGAGTGCTCTCTGAATGGAATTGCTCGTCTTGGTCGTGGTTACAAACTGGGAGCCCTTTTGCACTCAAGTATTAATTGAACCGGTCTATCACTGTGGGAAATCCTCGCTGGCTACCAGCTGCATCCTGGGTAACAGTTCGGTCAGCGTGAGAGTTCAGAGTTCAAGTGGAGCGGCGCGTAAGGTCTGCTATGATCGATTATTTTCATCACTCAGTCACGTAATAATCGCTTTCTCTGATTAGTTATCGGGTCATAAAACTATCAGAGGCTCCTGGAGCCCGAGCTGTCGGACAAACTGCAAATCTTCAATTAATGGCTGGGTGGTCGTCAATCGTGGGGTTGGTGGTTTGAACCTGAACGTGCCTTCTGTCTAAAGTCTGCAGTATAGTAAGACGGACAGATGTTGGACAGAACAGACAGAAACTCTGCAGACTACAGGATTAGTTGATTAATTATTCGTTTATTAGCAAAATATTCAACAGTTTTAATGATTAATGAATCGTTCAGCCTCTGAAATGTGACGATTTGTTGCTGTTTGCTTTCTATGTCTGCGTGGACAAAAAACATCTCATGATGAGCTCTGGAAAATGCTAATTATTACTTGTTTGATCTAAAAAATATCTGTTAATTGACTGATAATGAAAGCATTTGTATACGAGGCGGTAGGCGTACACATTTGTTGCACTTGACCAAGTTACTGGCCCTTAAAGCTCCAGTTTAGTTCCCGGGCACTGCCTGAGCGCTGACCAGGGCCAAACACAGAGGATCAGGGTCCCTGCGGAGATTATTAAAGCTGAACTGAGCTGCTAAGTTTGTCTTCTCTCCCAAAACTACTTTTAAAAGCAGCAGAGCAGAATTTAATGGTGTGTTTCTATGCTGAAACTTTACGGTGTAGAAAAGTGGAGCCCACTCTCGTCTCCTCTGTCAGCGCTGTCAGAGAGTTTGCGGTTGCTGCTCGTCTTCCCAAGAAGTGATAGTCCGACCCTGAACTTCACTAATAACACAGCAGGCCGCTGACTTCCAGCATAATGTTAACGCTTCGAACTCCTCCTGTGACACGGTGCACAGCATTATAGTGATGCTGCAGCTACCTCGCCCCGTCCAGGCTAATTATCATTAAATGGGGCGGTAATCTCTCTCTGCTCTGTGATCCCACATTCAGGAATCAAGGCTGTGTTGTTTTGTTAATGCGGTCAAAGGGCCGATAGTTTTTCGGGGAGAGCCTGTGGTCTGAGGGCCGTGTTTAGCATACAGACAATGCTACCATACAAGCCCGGCTGAATGCTGGTAAAAGCAGCTTTCTGTGGCAGCGCCGTGCCAAGATGGAGTCCCGGCTAGCCGTGAGGGCCAAAATCAACAAAAAGTGCGTTTAATTGTTGTTTTCATGAGATCTTTCTCCACACAGCGTGTAACTCTTTCCCATGGGACGAGTAGATCTTGTTGGGGCTTGGCAATATTCATACGGATACTTCCCTGATGTATGTAAATGAAAGCACGACATACGCATGCAAAATGACATCGAGCTAATGTTCAGTCAGATGAACTGTGTTCACGGTCTGCTCCTCTGAATCCTTCAGAATAAAACCAACAGATGATCTTCCTGCCGTGAAGATTTCTTTGGTTTGATTTGCAGAGCTCCAGACGATGCACAGACCTCATGGAAACAGCTTTTTGTTGGTCGGAAGCTGTTTCTTTGTGCTCTGTAATTGTTTGCCTTTCTATGAGAGAGTTACAGTGAAGAACTGACAGGAAATGTTGTGAGAGAGAGCTGAACAGGGCAGCTTGTAGTCGGTTCCTTCGTCATCAAAAACTCCATCAATGGAGAGAAATCAACCCAAAGGGTCTCCGGTTCTGCACCCAGCTGCTTGAACGTCCTCATACAGACGTATGTTACCTCCTCCGGTGAGCGACGCCTGGCTCTGCCACCCGTACGCTCAGGACGATCCAAACTTTTCTGTCTGTTGTTCCTGTTGGTGGAACGTCCTACCAGCTCCTACCAGATCAGGGGCGTCCCTCTCTACCTTCACAAACCTCCTGAAGACCTCCAGCTCTTCAGAGAGGACCTCCTCCACCAACAGCTGGACCTGACACATCTGTCCTGCTACAGCTGGACCTTTGGTTCTATTCGTATTGCTGCACTAACACGTCCTTGTCGCGTCAGCTAAACGACTGAATGTAAAGAAATATCAGAGATCTGTATGGACCAGCAAAAATATGTTGATTTCTGTCAACTGACCCTTTAATTAAATTCTGCAGAGCGGCGGTCCAGCCCCTGGATCAGTCTAATACCTACTTGTTTAAGGTTAATGACACATCTGTCTGGGGGGAAATCATCGGCGTTGCTGCAGAATGGAGCGTTGTTGAGGCGCGCAGTCTGCTGGCTCTCGGTATTCTTCATCCTCAGGAAGCCAAAAACAGTAAAACGGCAGTTGTACAATTTCTGCTTTAACGTGAAAAGCTTCTTTTATCTGGTTTACTCCAGCGTGGCCGTAACTGTTGCTCGTAATGTTGATGAGTGTTGCCGTAAGGCTCGAACTCTGTGTGATATTCACACTGATCAGATTAGAGCTACAAAAGCCGGCTTCATGCTTCTTGGCACCGAGGGTCCCAAAGAGACGTGACTGTACTTTTTTTATTATGAAATGGAGCTTTTGCTGAAATCAGTTTGTATGTTTTGAGTTATGAGCCAGTTTTCCTTTGCACTGGGCCGGCCTGCTGAATAAATGCCTTGTGCATGCCTCTTAGAGCTGCTTTAAGCTGCGTGTCCGTGTGTCCTTGCACCAACTCTGACTCCCCCAATTTCCAATTAGACGTGGTCGTGTCATTGTCCTGACGTGCTCTGCGCTCTGTTTTTATGTGCCATCACTGCAGATCTGACACATTTACACGATGGCCCACGTGCTCATGTTAGCTCGTGTGCATTGTCCCATTCTTTATTAAATAAACAGAATTTATGTGCAACTCTCCAGTCTGCTGGATGATGAGTGTAAACTCACTGAAGTCACTTCATGAGTTTACAGCTAGCAGTGTTCGTCTGAACGTGGCCGCAGGAATGTGTGTTTCCATTTCTGTTACTGTGCATAAAATGTGATGTCCTGTATTTTATAATGATACTGTGACTGTGCACAGTCTGGTCAGCGTAGCATGGTGTCGATATACGCTGCATTTATCAGTGGTAGCACTGTTGGTTCCCGGTTCGAACCCCAGCAGAGGCCTTTCTGTGGGTTCTCTCCGGGTTAATTGATGACACTAGCTGTAGGTGTGTGACTGGCTGTGCGGCCTGTGATGAGCTGGCGACCCGTCCAGGGCGCATCCTCGCCTCTCGCCCGGTGTCAGCTGGGATCGCCTCCAGCCTGCCTGACCCCGATGAGGAGAAGCAGTTACAGAAAATGGATGGGAATGTTAGCCTCTCATCCGATGCTGCTCACACACATTCGTCCTGACCTCAGAGTAACTTTGAGTTTTTGGTTATTTTCACTTTCACGGCTCGCTGCTTTGTTTTGCCGTCTCGTGTCGACTGCATATTAGTCCACATTCATCCTCGGGCGTTCTCTGGAACCTGTTTGAAGGCTGACCTCACTTTGCTAAAGGCCCCGCTGTGCGAGCGGCCGCCTGCCCTCTGCACAGACTAATGGTCCCCACTGCTCTGCTACTGATTTATTCTTTTTCCAGCTTACTGATGCAGAGGCACAGAAATGTCCCCTTCCCTTCCACAGCTACCCGGAGCCAAAGATGGAGTTTAGGGAGTTTTGCTGGCAGTTTGCATGCTGTGCAGAAAGGCCATGGTGGCCTGAAATCCTGTAAGGTGGCCGCAGTAAACTGCATTCGGCTCGTCTGTGATGCTGAATATGAAAGGATGGAGTTTGTTTGTGCAGATGAGTCTCAGCGTCCGGGTGGAGACGGGATGCATTTTAAGGCTGTTCATCAACATCAACGGTAAATTTGCGCATTAAAAAGCTCTCAGAGTCCGGCCGTAAAGCACTGAGGTGTGAAACCACAGTAACTTGACAAAAAAATGCATCAAATATTTATGACACAATATAACTGACTTATAGCTTCATGAGCATTTTTTTTGGGCATGCAGCCGTTGTGGATTTGACAGTTTGGGGTTCACAGCTCTCCTCCTCCTTTGTGGCCGCTGCTGCTTGTCTCATGCCACGTTTAACACGCGAGGATTGCATATTAATCGTTAATTTTACACTCGACCCTAAACTCCATGTGAGGCCACAGAATAAGAAAAGAAATCACAGAAATATTTTTCACATTGAGCACATTCCTCTGTTGGAATATTAAAGTGTACTTTCCCTCCAAAATATTCCTTCATTGATTTAAAAAGTCATATCAGCGCTCTGTGATTGTCTGCTCAGACAGTCTGAGGATGCACGCTCTGTTCTCTCTCATCCAGGCTGCCACTGAACTGTTGTGGCCTTTTTGAATGAGAAATGGTGTTTGCTCAGCTCTCACACTGCACCACTTTGCCATGTGCAGACCACTTGGCTCTGCTGCAGAGATGGTGTTAGCACGGGGAGGATGCACAGTGACGTCCAACAGCATCCTCCCCGTGCAAACACCAATGAAGTTTTGCATTAGTTTCCACTGATTAATGCTGTTTTTGGATGCCTTTGCATGTGTAACATAAATCACATGAACTTTACGGTACCGTTGACGCTTCAAGACAGATTTACTGACCTAGTTCTAACAACAAGACACAGCAGCAGCTAATATTACTGACTAGTCCAACAGCAGTCAGCCCAGCTCGGCGTCTGTCTTTCAGCCTTTTATTTCACCAAGCTCTCACCAACCACTAAAAGTCAGTCCCAGATTTACTCTTGTCCGGCGGCTTCTTGCTCGCTCACTCTCTCCTTTTCTCTTCTTAGCTTCCTCCGTCAGCGTCCTCTTCGCTCTCTTCTCCTCTGCCATTATGTCCGTAGAGGCCGCTGAGCCCGGGTACACGCCCGCCTGCTCCCCGGGCAAAACATGATCCAGTTTCACCGAAATAGTTGGTGGTGTGTGACTTAGTGCCGTAAAGCGTTACGTACTTCTCCCGACCCGGAGCCCAAAGTTACATAGTGTGAGAGCAGACGGACGGATGACAGAGACACCGTTTGAGAGTTCTGCATGTAAAAACTCACTTCATGGACCTCAGTACTACTCCCCTGTTATCCCGAGGAACAGACACGGTTCCAGAAAGAAAGAGGGAAAAAAGAAACGGCTGAGTCATCTTTTAAAAAATGGTGATTTTCAATCGCTTTGAGCTCGACAGAAGAAATTCAGTTTACCTCCATTGTGTTGGGATGGCAGCTCTCTGCTTTCTTAGACACGCTGAGAGAAAAGCAGTTTATTGTCAGAGTGTGGTTGCATGCTTTATGTCAACTCGCCCTTTATTTGTTCTTTAAGCGGTCACTGCTGATAAAAATGTGAATTCCTGGTTCTTAAAGCTGTTTTTTGGATCGCTCCTCTTGGTGTTTCAGAGGGATATTTGTATCCGTGTGGCAGTACCAGTGCAGTTCACTACTAGACATGCAGCACTTTGAGTTAGCTTTGAGCTGCTGTGTTGCCTTCAGGAGAGTCTGGAGTCTCTCATCCTCTGAGGCCGCTCTGTTTTTCTGCTATCTGGGAGAGCTAAGAGTCCCTGCAGACCCTGCAGACCTCTGCTGTATTAGCATGGAGAGAGCAGTAATTACAGCGTCGGTGTGCTCGTTAGCTAACCGCTGAGAGCCACCTGGTGAAAAAGGGCTCGCTGAAACTGCTCACAGCACAACCAGTGAGGAAGGCAGCGATGTCGAGCACGGCCTCCTGTGTGGAGGTTAAAGAGTCTCCCTCCATTCATGACATCTTATCTGTGCGGTTACCTTCCGTCATCCATCGCAGCGATAGCAGAAGAACATTGAGTCATGTGTTTGGCCTGTAAAGTTGTCGTGAAGTTAACAACACCCTTGGCCTGGGACCTTGAGCCGCCCAGCCCACACAGCTGGGGCTGTTGGCCTGCACGTTTGCAGCTATGGTTGCAGGCTGAAGTTCTCAACAACAAGTCGCAGTAACACTTGTTGCCTAGGTGCAAATAAAAACAACAGACTTCTCCCGAGGAGTTCTGTAGAAGCACGTTTCATCTGTCGTGTGCTGAACTGTAAAAAGAACAGAGTCTTGTCTTTGTCGTGGTAATAATTAACGGTTTATAATGTCATGCATTTGATTTTTGGTGCCGGCTGCTGTAGCCGAGCCGCGGACGCCTGCGCTCTCTGCAGCCTTCGCTGCAGACGTTGCTCTGAAACTGCGCTGTGAGACTGTTTTGGAACAAGACTGTGACTGGGTGTGTTAGCACAGTCATCGCACCCTGAGACCTACATCAGTAATGATACAATGTCTGACTGCCTCTAAGTGTCCCCTGTGTAACTCAGCTCCTCTCTGCTGCTGCTGTGTCATCAAGCTGGAATTGATCAGGCAATAACACGGCCCGGGCGCTGTACTGTACTATTAGAGTGTTTGCGGGCTCCGTCCTGGCGTTGGCCTCAGATTATAATTTGCTGAGAGCTTTAATCAGCTGTCCTACTTGCTGCTTGCTCAACCGCCGAGCAGCATGAACTGAAAAGTGAAGTTAGTGTTTACCTGCGTTCTCTGGCTCTTATGTAACAACACGGTTTGTGTAATCATTTCTGTCCTTGCAGAACATTTATAGAAATGATAACTGCGATCTGAATATTTGCATCAGCTTTAGATTAAAGACATGAATCAGCAGTCAGTGTTTGGAAGCTGAAACTGACTTTAACCAACGTTCTGCTGCTGGAATCTTTAACTGAACAAACAAATGACATTTCGATGGTTAATTATTGATGAAACTGATTTAACAGTTTAAGAATTCGACCATCACCAGAGGTGAGCTAAGTGCTAATGTCAGCGTCAGGGCCGGGTATCGATACTCATTACTGACCAAAATAACGCAGTGCAAAGTAGTATTGAAACTTCCGGCGTGTTCACTCCTTTTGTGCCTGAATCTAGAAAATATCGACTATTTTTCTGGTTTTGCTTGCAGCCAATCAACAAGTGTTTTGATGTGATTTAGTGCGACCATGATTGGCCAGCTACTGCAGCTAGCAGCTAGCAGCTACGTGAAGTCTGTGGTAGTTCAGACTTGTGAAGAAGTATGGCTATGTACTGCTAACACATTAAAGGTGCAGTGTGGCAGATTTGGGTCCTTTAAGTTCAGAATAGGGCAGACATATGATATAATATTTATAAGTATGTTTTCATGCATGTATAATCACCTGAAAATAAGAATCTTTGTACTTTTGTTACTTTAAATTCTCCTTTTATATCCACAGCGGGAGCGGGTCCTCTTTCATGGAGGCTGCCATGTTGAAACACCGTGTTTCTACGGTAGCCCAGAACAGACAAACTGAACACTGACTCTGGACTCAGCCTTTTTAAGTGTTGTTTATTGCAATGCAGCGATTGCACCACTAGCTGCAACTAAATTCTGCACACTGCAGCTTTAACGGTGTCTGATGTGGATGTCAGTCGTTTGGTGATTCAAGAGTTTGACTTTTGAATCTGGTGACAATGGAGGAAATGTTACGGCATCACCAAATGGACGATTCCCCCTGAGGTGGGCGTGAATGTTTGAAGGCAGTCCATCTAATAGTTGTTGAGATATTTCAGCCCGGACTGAAAGAACAACATTTCTGTTAGCACGGCTAAAAGATCGTCCAGATTCTGAAGTGTCTTCTCTCTTCTTCCCCTCTTTAAGTCCTCTTCCGTCACACATGCACTCAAACCTGTTAATTCACGTGCTGTAGGATTCTCTTTGCTTTTCAGGATTTCAGCTTTTTTAAAAATAATACTGAAATAAAAAAATGACATCTTGATTTGTAACCTTCCTCCTCCTTACGTTCTTTCAGGTTGACGGGGCCCTCTGGTTATCTGACTGACGGTCCAGGAAACTACAAGTACAAGACCAAGTGCACCTGGCTGATCGAGGGACAGTAAGTACACATGCTGCACGCCCAACACAGGAGACAAACAGCAGATTTGGAGAAGATTTGAAAATCTGGCTGACACTAACCGAATTCCTTCATTAGTTCAGAAAATATGTGCGTGCGTCTCGAACAGCACCAGAAAATGGTACAACTAATTCAATATTCTCTAATAAAGTTAGTGTTGACTGTCTGATTTTGTCCTGTATACATTTTTATCCAAAAGTAAGTTAAATAGATTTGTCAGAAGCTCTTTTGAGGTGGTCAGACATCGTTGTTGCACATGGACAAAAAGCCGTACAGATCGTGTCTCTGAGTAGCCAGAACAAAAACTGTAGACACGCTACACGAAACCAGTCGCCTCTCATTGACTTCATCTGTTAAATTAGCGTCCGACGTTATGAGAAAGGACTAAAACCTCGAGACTGCTGAGAGACGGATCGCCAAAAGCCGAGGGTGCCACTCAATATTTCAAGTGCGCTCGTAATGATTGTTCTATACACAGTCTGCACTGCAGTCCTTCATTCAGATCCATCCAGCAGGAGGAATTTACAGTATCCAGAAGATGATGGATGGAAATGAACGGCAAAGTAACTGTGAGAAATTCAATACTCCTTCTCTATTGTTTTAGTCAGCATAACCACGCCACAGAATATCGATTTCAGAGCGATGATTCTTCATTTTTTGGCCGTCAGCTCGTCCCAACCATAAACTCTTTGATTACATTTGCATTTCCGGCATTTAGCCAGCGCTCTCATTCATGGGGATGAACCACGGGTGACTCGAGAGGTCACACTCGTGTTCTCCTCCAGCGAGCGTGTAGACATTACAGGGGTTTGAACCCGTGACCTTCCTGTTCCTGGAGGGCTCCTCTAATCACCAGACCACCCCGTCGTCCAACGTTCTCATTCCATGCTAATGGTGCTTTTATATGCTGCCTGCAGAGCTCACCCTGCCTTTTAACAGGAGGTTAATGCAGTGACACGCGCACTACACGGTCGAAATGACAAGAAGGACTTGAAAGTGGTTTGGACATGTTCACCTGAAGCTCGCTCTGCAGTGGCCTGAAGTGACTTACTCAGAGGAAGTGAAATGAGTTAACGGGGTTTGGACGAAGTCTGGAAAGTCTGGAAAATGCTGTGTTTCATCAACACAACTCATCTGAACTAAAAATCTCTGAACGTTTAGAATCAAACAAGCCTGTTGACGTGTTTCAACTCACGTCACCCACCTGTCAATCAAAGCCTCCACGCTCACGACCATATTGAGATTAGCCGGAGGCGGAAGAAGCAGGACTGCCAAGGCGACCACACCGAGCTTCACAACAGCTCTTCAGAAACCTGCGGGGGGCGCCACACATAGGACGGACTCGTTCTGGAGCCGGCCTCAGGTGGACGTTTGAGGAACTGCAGTGTTTTACTAGAGAGTGTCTTTGCCCATGTTAGCGTTACCGTCAGCACATTCTAGTCTGGAGACACTGTTGTCTGTTCATGCTAATGCTTTCTGTTATGTCTAGGAAGGCAACATAAGGTCTCCTCGACTTGAGATAGGCCGGCACCTGCTGTCCTCAAACAAAGCCAAACAACTCCTCCTGCAGAGGACGTCAAGGCCCACGCGTGACCCGGTGTAACCCGAGGATAGACAGAATAGTTCTTAAAAAGTGCTTAAATCTGACTCTTAATAAGATCTGGCACATGGGACGTCATCTCTGTCAGATCTCTGCAGTCGCTCCGTACTTCTGATTTTTAAACTTTAAACCGGTCACAAGCCTTCTTTTATAGTCCGACCTCGGGGCTGCTGCCATTCCTCACTTTATTTATCTGCGTGTGGAGGGAGGAAGAACCTCCGCTTCACTCCAATAAATAAAATTGTGAAGAAAAATGTGGCTGTTCAGAACATTTCCTGCACATCTCGTGCCTCATCGTAGACGCACTAAATGGGCCTTTGTGCTCTTCCCTCTTCGTTTGAATGATTTCATTTTGCGATGTTAACTAAATTTAGAGCAGAGACAGTTGGAGGAATCTCATGAATGTCTTCAATCAAAAACTGATTAAACTAGATTGTTTTTTCCTGTTTGGCCATCCGCTGTCCTTTACTGTAAAAACATGAAGCCGTGGAACCGTGTCAAATGTAAATGCTGAGATGTAGCAACAACACGAGGCAGTGAACTCTGACAAACAGAAAAAGCCAGTACGGTCTGTTGTTGTAGGTGCAGAATGTTTCTGCCGTATCACCTAGTTAATTATCCACCTTTTTATGCTCTTAAAAACAATTTATTCTGCTCACGTGGCGACAGCGAGTGTTTGATTTTGCAATCAGCCTCTTCAGCTAGTGAAACAGTAACTTTGGAAACTTTTGTGCAGCTCTGCTGAACGAACAGGCGTTTGTTAGAAGTGAATTAGTCATGAAGCGATCTCTAAGTTTGAAGTGAAAGCAGGAGCGCGGTCAGCCTTTTCATTTTAAACACAGAGCATGATCTTCAAACCCAGTTTGTGGAAAGCTGCTTTCTTGGAAGGTTGTTAAGGCTGACAAACATTCACACACAAAATGAGCTGTTGCATGGGGAGCAGCATTTTGACTCTGTGTACTCAGGACTCGTCTGTTTCTCCGAGTTGGAACAGTTGGAGCTTTAAAAAAACAAAACTTACCACACGTTTGGCTGGAAAAGTTCAGTTTTTGATGGTCAGAATTCACAAAGCTGCAAAAAAGTGCTTGTGCAATCAGACGAGTCACAGAACATCAGCCGACGGTGATGTTTGAGTTTACTCTGATGCAATGACAGCACGGAAAGATGTTTAGAGGAGGAGGTTGTATTAAAGGGAAGGCCAAACCAGACAGAAATTCTCATTGTGTGTGTGTGTGTGTGTGTGTGTGTGTGTTTTCCAGGCCCAACACCATACTCCGATTAAGATTCAACCACTTTGCCACTGAATGCAGCTGGGACCACCTGTACGTCTACGACGGAGACTCCATCTACGCTCCCCTTCTGGCTGCTTTCAGGTACGTGTGTGTGTGTGTGTGTGTGTGTGTTTGTGTGTGTGTGTCAAGGTCATTACAGTTAACTGAAACCAGGCGTGAACAAACATTTGAGTTGACTGAAATAAAACAATAAAACTGAGATTTTAGATTTAGTGTATTTTACACAAATTAAAATAAACAGAAAGCTCTTTGTCGTTACTGAACAAGCAGCCTGACCATCCGATCAGCTCAGTTTAGGTTAAGATCTGTAGAAATGTTGAAACACTCGTATGTGAAATAGATTTTTCTGTTGTCTTTGCAGCGGTCTGATTGTTCCTGAGCGTTATGGGAACGAGACGGTTCCTGAGGTGGTGTCTCAGTCCGGCTACGCCCTGCTGCACTTCTTCAGTGATGCTGCTTACAACCTGACTGGCTTCAACATTTCCTACAGGTGAGAGACACACAACATGAAAAGCAGCTTCAGTGCATCTGCACGTCTTTCAGTGATGTGCGAGAGCTCGCAGTGTGCAGAATATTAAGAGGAGAGATGATCCAGAGGAGGTTAGGTGTGTGTTAATGTACCTTAATGTAACGTGTTGGGATTGTGGGTGGATGGTGAGAGTCATTGTAGATGATGTCAGCAGCAGTTGGTGTGAGGTTCTGGTTCTGATGGGCCACAGCCTCCTACGGGGTGGGATGGGTCAGCCTGAGAGTCCTGGAGGAGTCCAGGTCCTGAAGAGACAGAAGACTGCGGCCAATCACCTTCTCAGCAGAATGAATGACACATCCTTGGTGGTGGCAGCAACGCACCAGATGGTGATGGAGGAGGTAAAGATGGACTGATGGAGGGGTCGAAGTGCACCATCATCGTCTCTGGCAGGTTGAACTTCTTCCTCCTGTGCTGATGTTCAGATGGTGGTTTCCAGGAAGCCTCCACAGTGCTGACTGGAGAGTCGTGCAGGATGATGGAGGCATCTCCGCTGTCTTTAGAACGTTGAGCTCCACGTTGTTGTGGCTGCAGCAGGTCTCCCACCTGTAGGCAGACTCGTCCCCATCCACGGGCTGATGACTGGAGGTGTAGCTGTTGGTGTACAGGAGAAGAGCAGAGGAGACAGAACGTCCAGGCTCTTTTTCTTTCACCACTTTACATATTACTTATAAAAACACAGAGGTAACGTTCTGTTTCTGTCTCAAACAGGAAACGCTGCTGTCCAAATCAAACTCAACGAGATGAGGTCGTTTGTCTTAAATGATATTTTCAGGCCTTTCTTTTATTTTGAAATCATAGCTGGTATGTCGGCTTCCACATATCAGATTGCTCATAATCCTCTGCAGCTGGGTGTGTAGCTGCCAGGCCTCAGGGGTCCGCACATCTCTCAGGGTCCACGCATGCATTCATGGTGGTGTCAGTCACTGGATAAAAGGATCTGCTGAACGAAGCTCCGTCCACATCGTTTCTGTTTTACTGCCTGTTGAGATTTATTTAGGTGAAGGGCCCACTTCACACCCTTCCTTGGGACATAATGACGCATATAAAGCTATCATTTTCTGCATGATTCAGCCTGAGTGCTGGCACGCTGGCAGGATCATGTCAGGCTGCTGCCGTCCATTTGCTGCAGTGTGTTTTTGTTGCATCATTACGCCATCATCTACCAGTGACATGACGGTAATAATTAGGATATTATTCTGACCTGTTTATTATTGAATAAATAAGTGAACACGTCACTGAACCTTAATGAATCCTTAATGTTGAAATTTGAAGGTCCAGTTTGTGAGATTTAGCTGGAACTATTGACAGAATATGAATGAGATGGAATATAGTTTCCACAGCGTGTTCAGAAAGTTTCAAAAAGCTGTAACTTCAGCCATAAACAGGCGACGTACTCGTCTCCTTCGTGGGTTTTCCATGTACCACAGACCAGTAATGACCGTAGGGTCACAGTCTGGTACTCACACTCCATCCTGCCGTTTGTGGGTCCATGTAGACGCGCTGTGTTGTGGCTCTGATGTTACGCCGTGCAATGGTTGGATTTTTCTAAACACACAAAATATAAATCAGCTGCAACAAGCCGCTGGGCCGAATCATAACGTCACTGCTGTTAAATAGAGAGACATAATAACTGTAATTATAAAGTTTAATGTGACTGAAGGTAGTAATAATAATATTAATAAGAGTAAATGTTGTGGACGTCAAGCGGTGTGTCTGCCCTCAGAACCCAAAACGAGGAGCTTGATAGCTGAACGCTCGGACTCCCGTTCTACGTTTGGAGACTGCAGGAGCCACGAGGAACCCTGCATACTGAGAGCGCAGTGTTCGAGAGGGGTAGTAAGGTACTATGAGCTCTGATTGTGCCTGACCATGAAGAACTTTGTAGGTAAATGCAAAGAAACCAAAGTGGAGAAGACATGATCTCTGATCCTGGCTCCTGTCAGGGATATCGGAGAGTTACAATAGTCCAGTCTAGAAGTAACAGATGTGTGGACTGGTTTTCAGACAGGATGCGTCTGATCTCTGCAACGTTTCTCTTTCTTGGCTTCTTCCTTGTTGTTTTGAACTCAGGATTAATGACCATCCTCGCAGCTTCTCTTTCCTCATTTGTCGTCTGTTTCCTGCATTTTTGTTCGCTGTCTGTATGACATGAACTTTTCAGAGCCTCTTAGCTCGGACCTCGTTATCTCATTATATGATGCTTGCTCACATCTGCAGTATAAACACAGAAAACTTAATTAATTCCTGTGTTTATACAACAAACTCCCACACGGATACAAAAATGCTATCTCATTTCTTTTCTATGCAAAGCATCAATAACTCAGAACCGGACACCCACAGAGAAACTTCACACCCGTCAGAAAGATCCAGAAATGTCATGTTCTAAAGATCCAAAGCCTGTCCATTACCAACATCTGCAAAGGACACAATGGACCACTGCCTTTTCCCCTCGCTCATTGGTGCTGTCGCCATAGCAATGGGCTTGAAGTTGGGGCTGAGAAACCCAGAGTTGGATGAAAGCAAAGTGCCCCCCAGGGCCCCCGGGTCTTTGGTGTCTGAGAGAGGTGGAGGAACCGAAACATCAAACCATCAGACTGACGAAGGAACATGAAAGGACGGCGAGGTCCCTTTGTGTCGTCTGTCTCGCTCCCAAACATGTTTGTCTTCAGGAAGAAGAAGAAAAACCTGGAACATTTCAGCTCTGATGGATAACGCTCTCCGAGCAAAGCAGCACTTCTGACAGGGACTTCTTTACTCTAGTTACAAAACAATATACAGAGAATACACAGACTGTTTTCCATGTTAAAGGATGAGTCTGGGAATATTCTATATTTTCATAAAAAGACACTTTGATGGTCATCCAGTGAGCAAATGTTCAGCAGAGCTCAGATGACTGCTGATTATTTAAATTTACAGCGTCCGGCCATGTTAAGACATGAAGCTATTTTTAGTTTTGTAAGTACACAATACACACTGTGTGTGTGTGTGTGTGTGTGTGTGTGTGTGTGTGTGTGTGTGAGAGAGTGTGACTATTTGACCCGTTTGATTCACACCAGTTTAACAGACAGTGTCATGTTGCCATGGAGCCAGTTGCTGCTGTGTCCCAGTTCCACACAACATACTAAGTGCACACACACACACACACACACACACACACACACACACACACTGTATGTCCTATAGACTGTGTCATGTCACTGTTTTTGCATTTAGTATTGAACTAAAGAGATCGTTGTACTTTTCCCTTTCACACTAACACACTGTCGCCCTGTGCGTGTCAGTGGGCATCAGTCACAGTCTGGCTGTCAGTTAAACTCCTGTTGATAGGAAGGAAGTCAGAATATGACGACGGGCTCTCTTTAAAACTAATTCCTGATCATGTTTCTCGTTAGTTGGAGGATGTAGCCGTGTTTCTGTGATGTTTGTATGCTCTGAGCTGACGGAGGTGTGACTCTGAGAAGAGGAGCTTTGGTTCTTGGCACAGAATGTGTGAGTCTGGTGCGAACAGAAAAGCTAAATGTACAACAGAAAGGACCTGTTGAGAGACACGCAGAGCGTCAGTAGTGCTGTTTCACTGCAGATTAACCGTGTTTACCATCTGCTCCTCGGTGCCTGCTGCGACTTTATGTCTGCTGGTTACTTCAGCCTCGAGCTCGATGCTGTTCCAGCGCAGACGTGCGTCCTCTGAAACGAGTGACACGTGTCGAGGCAGGTGCTTGACCAACGGACGAAGGAGGACGATGTCAATAACAACATCTCATGCTGTCTGAAGGGGAGATGTTGCATATTTTATCTTGAAGCTCGGAGCCAACTGAAAGAAGCAGATAACTCGACCGTTGGAAGATGTTCCTGATGTTTTATTCTGAGTCTATATCAGGCGTGATTTAAATACCACTTTCCCTCCCTCCCTCGCTGTTGCCCCCTCTTTCCTCCCTCCCAGGGTGAACACATGTCCCAACAACTGCTCCGGCCGTGGCGAGTGCCGCGTGGGGAATTCCACCGGTTCGGTGTACTGCGAGTGCGAGGCCAACTGGAAAGGGGAAGCCTGTGACGTCCCCTACTGCCTGGCTGACTGCGGCTCCCCCGAACGAGGTCACTGCCAGGGCAAGTCCTGCATCTGCGAGACCGGATGGCAAGGTGAGCTGGCACTGCGGCAGCACGGCTCCGGCTGCCGGTGACCTCATTGTCTGGGATGGTTTGAATAACCACAGTGTCATCAGGCGGCTTCAGCAGGCCCTCAGTGACTTAAATGAGCTTCTCAGCAGGTCGACGCTCTCTGTACAAACAGGGCTGGGTAAATCATAAATCTAACTGTCAGGACGCATTTTAAAGGTGCACACACACACACACACACTATATTCAGCACTGTTTTATGGAGCAGGTGCGTTCAGTAGTAAAGAAAATGAAAAATAGATCCAACAACAACAACAACTTGGTGTAGGCCTTTTCTTTCTTCATACAGAGCTGCTGGATCGCAGTCAGAGGATAATAATGATCAGATGTGAGAAACCAGCCTGGGTCCAGACCCCTGCATCACCGCCCACATCTCTGACTGGTTCTGTTGCAGTTGAATGAAACTAAAGTGAATTCAGTGATGATTATAAAGCTCATATCACCGAGGTGGTTAAATAATCTGATTGTGGGTCCGGTGTACCACCTGCTTAGACTGGCTGTGGGACACAACTCCTATAATTAGGTCAAAAAACATATAATTGAGTGACAGGAAGGCTATGTTTAGGTTTTAATGAAGGCGTGCACATTATTTGACTTGGCTTCCTGCCGTCTGATGACACAACCCCGCCGCTCAGTAGATACAGGAAGTTTCCATACGAGAGTTTAGGCTAACCTGCAGACTTTGAGTCAGTTTGCTCTCAATCAGTTTATCTTCTCTGTCATGGATGCCATATGAAATAACAATAGTGTAATATTGTGGAGGTATCAGAGCTCTTTTCTGTTCAATCACACCGAGCAGTAAATGAAAAACAAACCTTCCAAGTGAAGATCCAGTGCAGCTGAGCACTAAGCGGCTCCAGCGGAGCAGTTGGAGGTTTACGGACTTTATCCGTCCAGATTTTTGCCTGTTTATCTGGTGATTCAACCCAGTGCCTCTTCAGGCTTTAAGCCTCCACCGCTATTATCGAGGCTCCCGCCGCCCCCGCCGCATCCATCTGCTGTAACCTGACGGACTTCAAATCAACTTTTCGCAGGGTCAGCTTCCTCATCTTTTTTTTTTTTTCATGAATATTCTCTTTTTACTTGCAGATGATCTGACACTCGTGTCTTTGTTTGTTTGTTTGTTTGTGCCGCTCTGTTAGTTCTTAAATGGCTCTGCGCCAGTTTGCACAAGCAGACACAATGGTTTAATTTAACTGCAGTTATATCAGCAGCTCAGTGTGCTCACGATCTAATCACAAAAGCTGAGGGAGTTGAGAAGCAGACTGGCATTTTCTTTAGCCTTTATTACCCTGCCATGGTGTGTTAGCTGAGGAATAGCACTCTTAGTGTACTCTCTGCTGCCAGTCCCCAAATGAACTCATTTTCTACAGCAAACCAGTAAAAGAGCAGAGACAGATGCATGTTTAGTCAAGCCAGCCTAGCATTTAATCTCTCTTTCACAGATGCATAGCCTTCAACAAATTCTGCCTCGAAGGGAGCTTTGTTTTTATTTATGGAAATGCCACCAAGGTGCAAAGGTAATTCAGTTTGCTCGGAGATGCTGGAGTCGGATTGAAGAATATGAAGCAGTGGAGGGGGAAGGGGGCTTTGTTTTGTTCGCCGCTAAGCACAAAGGAGACGGCTGAAGTAGCCTTGATTGTTGCCGTGAATCACAACACTGCCTTTCCTGTCACGTGGCCACTTGTGCAGTTTTAATAATGATCAATCAGGAAAGTAACATCCTGTTTCTGCTGTAGGATGACGTTATAGCACTAAAATAAATATATCATCGGGAAAGATGGACGGACAGACGACACCACGTCTTCTTCCACAACGACTCAAAAGATCGTCAGGACGCAGACGATGTTTCTATTTCTGCCTGGCAGCTGTTTGCCAAAAAAACACTGGCCGATCTTTTCCCTTCATTCACAACTTGTTCCGGTTTGTGCTGCTGTTATTGTTCTCGTCCGGTAACAGGGGAAGGCAGCTCCGGTCACGGCCGTGTGGACACTCACGCCCCGTAAAGCTTTAATAGTTACTGTTTCATGTGTCTCCAAACATTTTTCTCCATGTTCGGTCTTTCACCTCTCGACTCACTTTCATAATTGAAGAGATGAAATCAGTAACGGGTCGTGTTTTAGTCATAGAAAGCAGATGGCCCTTCTCTTCCACACACTGCTCAGCCTGTGAACGTTTAATCCTCCGCTAATGCACGGGCTTTCTCACGAGCTAAAAAGTGTTTCGTCTTGTTTTTATGCTGCTCATTTTGTCGGTATGTTTTATCTCTGTCAGCGCTTGTTTGTGGTGTTTCTCATATATTTAACTGCATCATTCATTTCATCTCCTGCTGAGTCCGTCCTGACTCTGTGGTTTCCGTCCCTCCTCAGGTCCAGACTGCTCCGTCTCAGTGCCTGCCAACTCCTCCTTCTGGAGTCGGGAGGAGTACACCCAGGCCGGGCTGACCAGGGCTTCCCACAAGGCCGTGGTGGAGCAGGGCATCATGTGGGTCATTGGAGGCTACGTCTTCAACGCCTCTGACTATCACATGGTCAAAGCGTAAGTAGCCTCCCCTGTGAGCAGCTACGCTCGGGGTTTTGGGCATTTGGCTGCCCGCTTTCATCCAAGAGAGCTGCGAGACATGAGCCCTGCTGTTGCTATGCGACTGTAGGGAATGTTCTTTTGAAACGCTGTGTCTCTGTTGCAAAAAATTTCAATATTTTTAACTCACATGCCTGTTACACCAAGTGCTAAAGTAATACTTGGCTGCCAGCGCTGTCAGGAAGAAGCCACAGGACTTCCCGTCTGTTGGAAAATCAACAAGAGGAGCTCAGCTCGGCACAGACTGAAGGATGTAATTAAAACCATCAAATTACAGGATAGGCTGATGCTCCTCACCCTGAACTCCACCCAGGAAGGTCACACTTATTCCCTCGGCTCATATTTTGGCTTCATGGGTTTCCAGCCAGGCTCTTGTTATCTGCTCATGGCATCGTACGAGGCTGTAAAGGAGCGTTCTGCCAACTTTACACAAACTACTTGTTTGCCACTTTGACATAAGAGTGTGTTCTCCTCCAGGGTAAATGTTTAGCTCGTTCCTGACGTGGTTGCATTGTAACAGATATTTTAGGAGCAGCGCTACAGCTAACCTCAAAGTGGAAAACCCGATGCAGGCATGTGATGAGCGGCATTTCCTTTTTTTTCCCCCTTCTGATGTTCAGATGTTTTAGACTTTGGACGGTATCTTGTAGGCTGAGCCCGTTACAGTTTGGGTGTGGAGGCAGTTAGCACATAAGATTGTAGATTTGTAAACACCTCGCCGAGGGACTGTAGTTGAAAATTAGCTGGAGAACAGCCAGTTAGCTTAGCTTTTTTGGACATCAGAGTGTGGTGTGTCTCCACACTCGTGAATCCTTACTACTCATGCCGTGTGATGTTTGATATTACAGCATGTCTGAACATCAGGTATTTTATTGGCTGCAGTGTTTCTTCACTGCCGTTTAAGAGACCATTTAGATTTTCCAGTCGAAGTTTTAACATCCCATCTGTGGTGTGAGCTACTGCACGTCGACGTGTAGACTCTGTAATCCACGGGCGGCCGTGGCTCAGTGGTGGAGTTGTCCAATAACCCGACGGTTGGTGGTTCGATCCCCGCTCTCACTGCTCGAAGATTGTGTGTGCTCCGACAGGTGCCAGCTGGATGGGTCAAATGCAGAAAAATAATTTAATAATAAAAAAAAATGTAATGCCTCATCACCTGCCGTAAGGTGCAAGGAGTTAGCTAACGTTATGTGATCGTTCCTACATCTTACTGACTTTTATTGGACGATAGAAGAAGTTAGGAGTTCCCCGCAGGCTCCGTCTGCGTCTGTCTGGGTTCAGGGAATCTTGACTGAACAGTTTTTAAAAAGTATTTTGACATGTAAAAATGCAGAGCATCTGTCATCATCGTCACCCCTCTCTGTTCTCTTTCTGCAGGTATAACCTCAGCCGCAAGAGCTGGATGAGCCTCGACCCGTCCGTCAACACTGTCACACCACGATATGGCCACTCACTGGCTCTGCATGAGGTGCGTGGAAGAGAAATGCAGCTCTGCTATGAATATTTCACTGCTCTCACAGCCAACTTTACAGGCGTCTTAGTTTCTGCCATCTCAGTGTGATATAAACAAAACTAACAGAGATACAGACACCGGCAGAAACATCCAGAACTGCCTGTGTGTGTTGTCTGGAACCAATATATACATCTGTGGGTTTTGATGTGCTGCAGTGCAAGTGATGAAGCAGTTTCTTCTCAGCCAGAAAGACTGTTAGGAGCCACTGATGGAATAATAAATGAGAGCGGAGAGGATTGAGAGGAAGACGCACTCTGTGTGCTCTGCTCTGCGGTTTGTGCATTACAAACACTCACAGCTCAAACTGCATCAGAGCACATGAATGTGTCTTGTAAGTCAATGTGGCGCTCGCAAGACGAATCTGAAATCAAATCAGCGTTGATCCATAACGAACATAACTACTGTTAATCACACACCACGATGGTAAACGTTTCATGGATTTACGCACAGGATGCGACTGCATACACGGCAGGTATGTTCAGTTCTCTTCAGTCAGGTTTACTGACAGTAAAGACCTCTCCTCACTTCACAAACTCTCAGGTGTCTCTTGTACAGGCAATTTTTAATCTCAACGCAGCTTCTCCTGATAAATTAAATAATTATATCTTCTGTGATGAGCGGGCGACTTGTCCATGGCGGGCCCCGCTTCTCGCCCAAAGTCAGCTGGGATCCGTTCCAGCCCCCCCGTGACCCTGACGAAGATAAGCGGTTCCAGATAATGGATGGATAATTACTTATTCTGCATATATTATGAAGTGCACAAGGGAATTCTCCATCTTCCTGCTTCAGTATGAAATCAAGACAACAGGAAGGACGGGTTCTTAATATCAGGAGATGTTTTTCTGTCTGACCTCCACGTCGTCTTCGGCTCTTTCAGCGGTGCGGGAAAACGTAATAAACCGCTGTTATTAAACTCAAGGACGGATGGAAGGTCATCGGCACTCGCGTTTTTATTCCTCCGAGAATCCCCGTGTGTTTTTTAGCTTTTCATTATGAGATTTCATTAGAATGCTGGTTTGTGATGACCACAGGGTAGCTGCACCAGGCTTTGCTTCAACCATAAGGAGGTACAAAGTGTGATCCTCTTCTGGACCAGCGTGGACCAATCACGCTCAACGATTCAAACTTTTTTAAGCCTGTTTGCTTATTTTTAACAATGTTTTTGGGAGGATCTAATCCCGCCTGTCTTTGTTTCTTCTAGGGGAAGATCTACATGTACGGAGGAAAGATCGACTCCACTGGAAACGTGTCCAGCCAGCTGTGGGTTTTCCACATCCAGAACCAGACCTGGGTCCTCCTGAGTCCCCGGGCCAAGGAGCAGTACGCTGTGGTGGGACACTCGGCCCACATTGTCCCTCCCGTCCAGGACGGGGCCAGTCCCATCATGCTGGTTCTGTTCGGACACTGTCCTCTGTACGGTTACATCAGCCAGGTGCAGGAGTACAACATCGGTGAGTCTCGCAGGTTTAGTCTTCACGCCTGCCACGTGTCTTTGAGCAATGCCTCCGACCTTTAGCTGCTCCCTTTTAACCGATCACTTGGCCCGGGTGTTAGTGCCTAAATCTATCAGTTTATAACAATGGGAAATTAACACTGGCCACTAAGATGAAGCTAATGAGTTTCAGGCTCTGGTGGTGTGTTCATCTAATCCGCCGACCTCGTTGGCAGGCGGCCAAACCTAATTTAGAGGTCTCATTGTCTTCGAAAGCCAATCAGTCCGAGAAAATGGGATGAATTAACCTGCCGCCGAGGCCGATGGACCAGAGTGCATCTCCTATTTGCTCGCAAATGGAAGTAATTTGGTTATTATCATTTCCTGAATGATCGCCAATAAAGTCTGGATAATGCATTTTAGGAACAATCATAAAGGTTTGTGTCGGCGCTTTGACTAATAAAACGCTGTGTAAACTGAGTTAAGCTGTAATTACCTCCTCTACATCCCCGCTGGGACTAAAAACTAAACTGCAGAAACACCTTGAGACCTTCGTTAATGTAACTGTGCTTCCCCTTCATGTTCTTGTGATATAATGAAACACCTCTCAGAGAGTGAAGCTCAGTAAAATATGTTTGTGTGACCCTCCCCAGCCAAGAACACATGGAACATGGTGTCCACAGACGGGGCTCTGGTCCAGGGCGGATACGGCCACAGCAGTGTTTTCGACCCCGGCACCAGAGCCATCTACATCCACGGTGGCTACAAGGCCTTCAGTGCCAACAAGTATGGCCTGGCTGGAGACCTGTACAAGTTCGACGTGGACAAGAGGAAATGGTGAGGCGGGTTTGGCTGCTCGTATCTGATGGTTGATTTGTTTCTAGGATGGGAAGTTAACAAAAGACGTGGGTGAAGTCTCCTGGTGCGTCGTGGAGTCATTACCTGGAAAGCAAAGCACCTTTTGTTACTGGGCTCGATCAGAGATGACGATGCTCTCGTATTCAGTAGACCTCAGCAGGGGGACGAGTTTCTTCTCTCCTGGAATATGAACATATATTATATTATATTATATTATATTTCTATGTTTCCATGCATACGCTTGGAGAAAAGCGTTAATAGTCTAAGTGTTCCCAGTATAGCTCTAGAGTGATCCATAGAGGGATCTAGAACACAGTTCAAATCTCACTGAAAAATGTTGCATTATCCCAGTTTGGGGCATAAACGCAGACAAATGCCACCGTTAAATGAAATAAATGTCCTCGAACAATAAAAACGGCCGTCTTCATCTTGAATTATATTTGTTTGTACAAATAGCACGAGAACGGCGCGCCACGACATTTAGCGTTAGAATGAAAAGCGAACCTCTTAAGTCTGGAGTGATCAGCAGGTCTGTTTGCAGCTTTGATAAATGAGGACTCACTCTTACTTTCTGTTTCCTGGCTGGTTATGCTCTTTAAGTGTTCCAGTTTGTACATTCAGTGTTTAAATATTCAGTGAAATACAGTTACAGTTACATACAGTTTTTAAATATCTTCAAAATTAAGAGTTAGAAAATCAGTTTGAACTTTTGTCCGTCGACCTGCACACTGTGATAAACACTTGGGACACTCCCCTGTGTCTGCATGGATGAAAAATACGATGGGAAACTGATTTATGACGTTTATTTGAGTTGTACAAGTTGGACAAACGCTGCATTAGGAGGTCACAAGCAGGAAAAGTGTCGTAGCTTATTAACAAAAAACTCCACGCTGTCTCACTGACACATCATTGACAGCATGATTTGATAAAGCAGTAACGAACTCTCAGCAGTCTGCTGTGATCGTTTCCTCGAGGTTATACGACGGCAACCAGAAAAAGCTTTTAAACTTTGATTTCATTCATCGGATCAGCTGACAGAAAGGAGTGTGACCTCCTCTCTAAAGAATCACTGCAGCAGCAGCAGCGTGTGTCACAACAGATGAAACCACACTGCTCGTATGAAGCAGCTGTGTAACCACCATCACCGTGTGTGTATGTTTGTGCAGGACTGTTCTGAGAGACAGCGGCTTCTTCCGTTACCTCCACACAGCGGTGATAGTGAGCGGGACGATGCTGGTGTTCGGAGGAAACACCCACAACGACACATCAATGAGCCACGGTGCCAAGTGCTTCTCCTCAGACTTCCTGGCCTACAGTCTGGGTCAGTACACACACACACACACACACACACACACACAGTCTGGGAGCAAAAACAGCAGCAGCAGCAGCTCCTGCAGTCTGCTTTCTCAGCCTCACTCAGGGTTTTTCTGCTAAGCATGCACCCTCTTTTCTTTTTTCCTCCACCGAGCTACTTTGCATTCACACACACACACACACACACACACACACACACACACCTGGGAGCTGCTCAGTACAACTGCAGTGTTTTGTTGTCGGACGCTGAGCTGCAAGAGAAGGTCAAATGTCAGAACTCGATGTACACAAGCGGTAAACTGCAGCCCGTTTTCATGCATAATACTCAGAGTAATGCGGCCTTAAATCTTCCAGCGGCAGCGCGGCAGTTTGCATCTTCACATTTGTAATATTTCCATACAAAAATCATTCGATGTGTCTCACCATTTCCCTGGATAGAAGATGTGAAGCGTAGTGTTTGCCTGTTGGAAGCTACTTGTTTTGTTATTCATGGCTCATTTCTGTGCATAGTAATCTTCTTTGCTGGAAGGCTGGCAGCTCCTGTTTGTCTGCAGAGATGAATCCAGATCACTGACCTGGAGTTTGGAATGAAGACGCTCTGCTGCTGTCGGGTTGTTCTGATCTCTCCAACCAAAACCGAACCAGAGTTAATCAAAACTCCAGTTCACCAGTTTGGACTCAAGCCCACCCATCATACAAAACACACACAGAACATGGTCAAAAGTATGTGGACAACCGGGACCTTGGTTCCAATTAATGGAAATCTTAATGCTACAGCATGTCAGGATATTTGAAGCTGTAGTCTCCAACTTATCGCAAGTAATGACACAACTGTGACTAAAATTGTTATTTCAATGACAAATAATTGATCGTTTTAGTTCACTGCTGGGCTGTCGGTGATTCAGAAGATGAATGTTTGTTTTACGACCTGCGCCCACCTGGTCAGGTGACTTCCAATCAGCGTCACCTGACCTGCAATCTGCAAACTCAACGCACGACAGTTTGGACGGTCCAGAGCGCTCTCTTTGCCTTTCTCCTCAGTACTCCTCCAGACGTGGGAAGATCTCTGCTAAATAAACCGATGAATTGTTCCAGGCGTGTCCTTTATTGTTGTATAGCGTCAATCGGCTGATAATCTGGTGTCAGACTGGGAGTGAATCCCTGCAGAACACTTTCCAATGTGATGTGTGACGTGTGGAGCTTTAGCAGCAGGTTAATGCCAGCGGGTTCTGGAATGAGATGTTCAGGTGTTCGGTGCTGCTGTCAGCAAGTCATGGCATGAAGCGCGTCCCAGAATAGTACCAGCCGTCTGTGTTGTATTCACACTCGTTCCATGAAAGAAAGTCACTTCTTTAGGGGGAGGATTGACAGTGGAACATCCCCTCGAGCTGCACAGCTTCACACTTGACTCCTCCTCGAGGATTTCGAGGTGAAGATGGCTGCAAAGTGATCAAAGCTCCACCACACTGGTGTGTCTGATGTTTATTCTTGTGCTCTCCCCTTCTTTTGCACCCTTAATCAAGATACTCGCACCTCAGTTTGTGTTACGTAGCTGCTCGACAGCAGAGAGTGTTTGGCACAGAACGGCTCCCCCATGTGATGAAGGAGCAGAGCGTGGGATAGAAAATACTTTTTCTGTCTGTTTGTGAGTTAAATATGACGAAAGCTGATTGTCATGATTCTAATTATAATCTCTCGTCTGATGTGTCTTGATAGAAGTGAGCACGGCGTCGTCAGACACCATATTGGCGTCCTCGTCCTGCAAACGTTGTTGTAAATTGAGTCGGCCTCCTTCCGCGGCGCTGTCGTAAGCTGCTCATTAATGCGAGGCTTCAGTCTGTCTGGATGGGAGCGAGAATTCCTACAGGCCTCAAAATGGCCCCAGGATATTCAGTTTTTCTGTGTCATTACCGAGATGATTGACAGGCGGTGAAATTACAATCTCAGGGGCACAAGCGCCCCCAACCCTCCCGTCTCCTGTGCAACCAGCTTTTGTTCATGAGAACTGCATGTTGGGACTGAAACCAGCTCATTGGAGCTGTGTCAGGAACAGATGTTGGTGAAGGATGCAGCAGCAGCAGCAGCACATATAGAGGTGCCACGTGTCCCATTTATACATTTACCTTCACTTGATTGGCACATTGAGACTCGTCTCACGCTCCCGCCGCTGGAAACAAATTGTTTTCATGATTTCCCCGGAGAGTTTCCATCTTTTGGAAATTAAAGACTTCAGGTATTTTTGTTTTTCCCTCCCTCAGCTCTGACCTCACTCCCTCCTCCTCGTCCTCCATATGATTTTGTAATTGGACAGAAAAGACTAGTAGTTCCTCACCACCCCTCCACACACACACACACACACACACACACACACAGCAGCCAGCTGCAGGGTCGGTGTCAGCAGCAGCAGCTCTGTAATTGTCTGGTAATTACAGTCTAGATGGGCTGCGCGTCGAGGACTAATCGCCCCTCCTTAACAAGCTGAACTCAATTAGAGCGTAGAATTTAAGGGCCGTCCGCCGTCCTGACATTGGAAGATGGTGTCATAATAAATCCTCGCAGCCTGCAGTGCCGCCGTACGGCACCAGAGGGCAGTGTCTGCCAGTGAATGTGGCGCTCTCTCTCTCAGACTCGCTCCTCTCCTCTGGGACGCCGTGATGACTTGCACTGCATTGTTCTGACTGAAGGTGATGTACTGCAGTCTCTGCTGTGTGCTCCAGCAGATTTGACTTTCAGGTTCACAATACTTTTGTTGTTGTTTGTTTGGGTTGTTGGCACACACTCGCGATGGTGTAACCTGTCACACACTGCTGGAGCCTCATTTAAAAACAGCCCTGAAGGAATCCATCACCACGTGCAGTGTGTTCATTTCTTCGCTCAGTCAGCTTTGACTCCATCAGTTAGAGGTCACCACATCTCTGTCGCTTTCTGACATCCGGGTCACATGTCGTCATTTCCGTGACTAAATTTAAGCTCTTATGTTTAGCCATTGAGCTAGCATTGAAGCAATGATGACGTCTAATCTAAACCTGAGGTCACGGAGGCTCCCAGGATAATAAAATACACTCCGACCTCCCCACAGAGCATTAAACAGCCCATCATGTGAGCGAAGGCCTCCAAACTGGCTCATACTAAGCAAGTTACACTCTCAGTTGGGCCTGCGAACCCGGCTCGTACTGAATCCCTGTCCTCATCAAACCTCATCACGTTTAGCTTTTAACATTTGCAGATAACCAAACATCATCTGTAGTCAGTCAGCAGACCACAGGTCAACATCTGCCACCCAAGGCCCGAGCCTTCGTACACGTCAGTCTAATGAACGCTCAGAAGCTGGAGATTAACCTCACTTTTCAGAAGGCACCTGCTCTAAACACTGAAGGCCACACATGAAATCACACATTATAGATGCGTGCACTGTATTTCTTCACATGTCAGAGACACGCGTGGCTGGCTGCGTTTTTCTCGGAGGGTGATTGACGCTCCTGCAGCTGTAGGCGCTCGCTTTTCTCGGACAAGGACACCTTCCCGGCTGACTCATTGATTGACACAAGGATATGAGCTGTTAAAGGTCTCGCTAACCACCCGTGGCATGTCAGCTGAATTTGCAACAGCTGAAGACGCGTGTGATTTAATATGTGGGAGCAGGTCAGCACTTTGACCTCTGTGACTTCTTTTCATTGCAGCGTGTGACGAGTGGACAGTGCTGCCTCGACCGGACCTCTACCATGACGTCAATCGCTTCGGACACTCGGCAGTATTCAGCGACAGGTATGAACTTTTCTTTGTTTGAGACGTGTAGCTGTGTAACGACTTGTAATCAGGTGAATGGTTAGCTCCGTTTGCTAGCTGGGCTGTAAGCTCAGAGCATCAGGCGGGGTGCCAGTGTTTGTACCACAGGCCAAGAAGAGGAGGACGTTTTCAGGCCCTCCGCCATCAAAACACCAAATGAGTGAAGAATGGCGGTTTATCTCTGCTACAGCGCTCCACAGGAGCAGCACTTATCCTGTCTTCCGTCTATACATCACCACTGTTGGAGTACGTGGGGGAGAAATGTGCCGTTACAGCCGTGCACAGAGACACGTTCAGATTGTCTTAACCTAATTTCTCTCGGTAACCTTGTTTCTCAAAGTGCATGCAAACCAGAGTGACAGATTTTACTCCCACCGGGGCCCACACACGTTTAATTATGCACTCATGGTATTTAAAGACACGTTGAAATGGAATATGTTATACAAACATGTTCTGTATGTTTCTGCATCAGATGGGATCTCATAGGTTTTACATTATGGGACCTTTCGAGTGTCTCCAGTGGGAAGTTACAGATTTTTGACTTTACTGGTTCTTTTATTCATGATCACATCCCGAGTGTGCAAACTGCACACACACACGCAGAGACTGTTGGAAGTGGAAACATTTATTAAACTCAACTGAGATGATTAAAAATAATCACATCTGAGAGAGTAAACCCTAACAGTCGAGGTCTGTGAGCTCAGAGGACCGAGGACATGTAAGTGTCTGTACCACAGGCGTTTTGAGGCCCGAAACCAGAGCTGGACGAGCAGGCAATGTACCCGGGCTCGAGAAGAGAGAGCGAAGAGGACGCTGACGGAGGAAGCTAAGAAGAGGAAAGGAGCTGCTACGTCTGCTGTTGGTGACCTGGTTGGTGTCGACTTTCTAGTTTTTGGGGAAAAGGGGAAATATATATTAAACTAAACTGAGATGTTTGGTAGGGAAATGATTAAAAACAACCTTGACTGAGAAAGTAAAGCTCGTCATGTGCAGTAAAAACATAAAACTTTAGTTGGCAGAAGAACCTCAAGGCTGAGACCCGAATAAGACAGAAAGTTCCAAAAAATGAAAATTGAAAAATGATTTTCAAACTTTATAGCGCTCATCAGTTTTGATTGAACTTTATGATCGACGTGCCGATGTTCTGTGATTATTGCATGAATCATTTCATCAAACAGAATATAGATCAAAACCGAAATGTGCACGAGAAATCACCACGCCGAGCTGAGAAGAAAAAAAAAAAATCTTAAACGTCAGCAGTACTTGGAGTGGAGGACAGCTGACAGAAAGCCAAACCTTGTTACCTCAGAAAATCATCTTTTGTGCATTCGTACATGACATTTCATTATTAGTCTGCGATACGGATAGATCGTGATGGGGACGGTGCCGCGACCAGAAGGGATGACTCATCTGTAAGTATTATCTGCACCGGCAGCAGAGCAAGACACAGCGATCCATATTAAATTATACATCCTGTTGTAGAGAACGCGTAAAATCTAAACATGAATCACCGGCCCTGTTTGAGTCAGTCCTCCACCGATGATGACTCCTGTTCCCGAGGAGCAATTAAGAGTCCGTTCATGCGTTCATGCATTGATCAAATTCAGATTCAGCGCAATCAGGAAGACAGAACTTGGAGCATTTTTTATTTTTAATTTTTCTTCATTTGAAAGTGTTAAAATAAAGCTCAGCATCACTCCATGTGGAGTGATGCTGAGCTTTATTTTAACACTTTCAAATGAATGCGTTCCAGAGTAAATTGGTCACAATGAAAACGCACTCAGAGGTCCTTCTTAAGACAGCAGCAGTGATGCAAGGGAAGGCTGAGCTTTAGTTTGAATGTTGCAAAAGTCAAACAAATGAGAATCACCCGCAGTACTCTGACCCCGATTATACCCCCTTTGCATTGGCCTCTGGGCGGTTTTTAAAATTGATTTTTAAGGTTTCAGACTTTTAAAGCGCTCCAAGGTCTGACTCCAACATCGATTTTTGTTATTTATTTATTTATTTTCTTTTATTTTTTACCCATGTGTACCTCAGATCCTGCTACAAATCTCTGGCAGTAATCCCCTGGTCTAGACTTAAAACTAAAGAAGAGAGAGAGAGGAGTGCTTTTGCTGTCAGGGCCTCCCAGAATGTGGAGCAGTCTTCCTTTTTTAAATTCGCCTTGACTCCTGTGCGACTTCCTTCACATCTCTACTAAAAGTTTGTGCATTTCTGCATCAAAGGGACGGCTGACTAAGAACCTCATGCACTTCAAAAAAACCTAAACTATCCCTTTAAGTGATTCTTCTTTATTATTATTTCTATTTGTTTTTTTTAAGGTTATTCCTACAATTATCATTTTCAGAACTCATACTGTTAATTTCAGTTTGATTTGATTGGGACAGATCCAGTGTACACAGACAAACTGCAAACAGCTCCGAGGATGCTGTCTCTGTCTGTCACTTTTCATTTGAACTGCTTTCTACAGAAGAAGTAGTCCCCATGGAAACTGCTCATAGCGTATTTATTCCAGGTAACAAGGTGATTCTTTCTGGGAAAACATTTTTTTAATGTAGTAATAATACAATATAATATAATAATATTTTCTTTCCATTCTCGTCTGCAGACAGACGGAGACTTCAAAAGAGAAAAAAAAACATTTTTCTTGCGTCTTTTCAGCGTCTCAGATCTTTTCATGTGCTCCCACATTCTCCTCGTCCTCCTGCTGCTCCGTGTGCTCAGCAGGACGTCCAGAGCGAACGGTTTGAAGTGTGCCCTCGATGATCCAAGGCGACTCACGATCAGACCGCTGCAAATTACCCATCCAGCCCGCTCAGCCGCCGCCAGCAGCAGCCGCACACGCACGCATTCCCACTCACACATTAATCCCAGCAGCTGAACAGAGGCCAGCAGAGAAAGATGTTCAGAAATGCCCTCGACCCTTGCACCCGAACACACACACACACACACACTCACTCACACACAGCGGGGGTCTGTCAGGTCCATCCACACAGGAGGAGAGCGCTTGTTGAGGATTTAGCAGACTTGTGAGGCGGGTTGAAGTCCAGAGTAGAGGAGAGCACTCGGACTAAGCCTCTCTGGCTCTCAAAGGTCGAGGCTGGGAATATCGCAAAATCGCCTCGTATTACTTCCTGAATCCCTTCCCTCTTCTCACACCTTTCCCCTGCAGCCCTCTGACATCTTCTTTCCTCTGTCTTACAGTGTGATGTACGTGTTCGGCGGCTTCAACAGCCTGCTGCTTAGTGATGTCCTCATGTACACCTCGCCCAACTGCTCAGCCTTCTCCAGCCCGGCCTCCTGCAACCAGGCCTGGCCGGGGATCCAGTGCGTGTGGAACAGCACCCAGGCGACCTGCCTGCCCTGGGAGAGCAACGCTATGGGAACCGAACAGCAGCAGCTGCCAGCGTCCTGTAACACACGATCATGTAGGTGACAGCGCTTTGTGTTTGTGACACTGCTGATGTCTTCTGGCCTGCAAACACTGGCAGAACTGTTTGTGAAGTTTTGAACAGAGTCTTTGTACGTCAATAGAAACTGCCCGGTGCTGTCACTTCTGTATGTGTGACCTTGGGCTCCATCTTTCTTTTTTAAGGTTTTTAAACAGAAATGATGAAATAATTGATCCAAATGAGCAGCAGATGAATCAATAATGAAAATAGTTGAAGCTCTAAAATGTTGGCGGTCAGTGCCCAGAGAGGCCCCGACAAAAAAGGACACCTTTCCTGCGCCGGTGTCATCGACGAATCAATATTTGTTTCCAAAAACAACTTCATGATTGTTAGTGCAGCCTTTACATGACTAACTGAGTGTGTGTCAGAGTGTGTGTGTGTGTGCGCGCTGCTCATGCATCAGTGTGGCCTATAAAAAGATCTCACTATATTTTACAAGTTAGTATTTTTTCTTTAAAATCCCAGTCTGCCCCAGTTCTCAGGTCCTACTGCCCTCTGTGAGTGTGTGAGAGAGTGTGTGTGAGAGTGTGTGTCAGAGGACAGGGAGTGGTAATCATCGGGGGCAGTTCAGGCGGTCGCTCTGCTTCCCTCTGAGAATTCTCTTCTGTTTGCCGCTCGCCATTTGTCACAAAAAAATTCCCCATCGCGGCCGGTCTCATTTTTCGGCGTCTACAGAAGCGCCGTGGCAGATGGAAAGTCCGCCCTGGAATATCTTTCAGGCACATTTAGTACCAGCGAGGCTCTCCTACTGCACTGCTGTCTGGCATTCACCCTGCCCCAGTTTCCCCAGAAGAAAAGCTCGTGTCCAGCTAGTGACTGATCTGTGGTGCACGGCAGATTTAGGATGACTTCAGCTGAGGTCCTCATCGCTGCATCTGATTCCAGAGCTCCAAAGATCGCTCGGTGCGTTGCATCTCTCTCCAGCGGTGAAGTTTCCTCTTAGAAATCTCTATTTTCGATCAGGCTATGCTCTTTGAACGTCAGATAAAATCCCTCTTCCACCTGAGAAGCATCGCCAAACAAACAAGGACAGTTATATCACGATAATTCACGCTTTTATATCTTCCCGCCTACATTATTGTAACTCCCTTCCTCAGTCAGGCCACTCCTGTGTTATCTGCTTTACACTGGCTTCACATCAAGTTCTTGTTGTCACGTACAGAGCTCTGCAGGGTCAGACACCAGAATATATCTCTGATACGCTCTGCCCGCACATCACCAAGAGGTCACTGGAGGGCTTACTGGTTGTCCCTCGTACACGACTGAAAACTGAAGGCGATCATGCCTTTGAAATGTCGGCTCCAACACTGTGGAGCGCTCCTACTGTGCATCAACGTTCTGCAGTGTCTGTTGGTCTGTTGTAGCCTTTAAAAAGCAGCTAACAACCCGCTGTGTCGTGTCTTCATGTTCTGTTGTTGCTCGTGTTTTATTGTTGTGTTCTTGTTCTCCTTCTTAGAAATGAAGAACTGAATAAATCCTCTGTGCTTTTCATTTTAGGCATTGTAGGTCGAGTAGTAGATTAACGTTAAATTGCGAGGAGTGTGTCTTATCTTTGATAATATGTATTATGTATATGTAGGAGTTATTTTCACAGTGTGGTATTGTTAAAAAATGTGTTTCAGACGCTGATAACGAGAGGTGTGACCAGTACACAGACTGCTACAGCTGCACTGCCAACACCAACGGCTGCCAGTGGTGTTCAGGCCAGTGTGTGTCTCTGGGAAGCAACTGCACCTCTGCTGCGGTAAGGAAACTAACTGACCCCGCTAACCATGCTAACTCTGTGTTAATCAATAATGAATAAACTAAGACAGAGTCAGCATGGTCGTTGATTATTAAGATTTCAAATCGAGGGAGACTAAAGTTTGGATATGCATGCGTCACCACGTCTGTTTACCTCCTTCCTGATGGAGTTTTTGTAGCCGTATTCAAAAAGTTCTGACGCTCTGCAACAAAACAGACCAGTGCATAACTTTTTCTCTCCATGTAAGTTGAAATGTAATTTTAAGACTTATTATGACTCATGAATAATTAGTCTCCTTATAACTTTGAACAGCCATGGGCTCTTTGAAGCAGAGCATGATGAATGCTCACACACTGTTGGTTCCTGTAGCCGTTTCCAATGCAGCAAACATTGTTGTGATTAACCTTCCTTTCATTTCCTCTGTGAGTTATTACACCTTATAAATCAGGACATGTCAAATTTGAGGAATGATTAGATGAAGTACTGATGAGGCATGTTCTTGTTTCCGACACGCATCTGATTTGTCAATCTGTGATTAAATCTCTGCTTATTTAGATGCAGCATGACACGCAGAGACAGTTCGCGTGTCTCCTCCAGCGCTTTTATCTCCACTTGTCTCTAAAATATTTCATTAATAAGGGTCGGTCTGTCTGACTGTAATTATTTGCTAATCTCAGACTCGTGATCAAACCTGTCTTTCTGCCCAAACAGCTGCAGAAAAAAAATCATTTTGGACATAAGATTTCTCATTTTGTGCACAAACACGTTTTTAATCTTTTTCAGTGAAAATCTCGATGCTGCGTCCTCTTTATAAAATTCTGTTCAGAATTAAATAACGTTATGCAGCATGAAATGTAAAAAAATATATATATTTTCAGGGGTCCATCGGGGAGTTCGAAGCTTGCCCCAAGGACAACCCGTCCTACGTGTGCAACAAGAAAACCAGCTGCAAGAGCTGCGCCGTGGACCAGAACTGTCAGTGGGAACCTCGCAACCAGGAATGCATCTCACTGCCGGGTAACTGTGCCGGACATAAAACCATCCATCCACCTAGTATCTGTAACCGCTTCACTCAATTAGTTACACACTCATCACACACTTATACTGAGACATACATCAACTACACACACGGGAAAACTGAAGTATTCCTACAACCTGAATTTGGTCATCTATCTTATTAATTCTAACAATTTGCACACACATTTCTGAGCTGTAGGGATGCATTGGCAGTAAATCATGTACCAAATATTGATGGAAAAGCACATTACTAATCCATCTGTCATATACTCTCTTCTGTAACTTCATGTCGATATGATGTTTTGTTCGCTTGGTTTTTTAAAATGCTGCACACACTTGACCTTTAGATTCATCCACCCTCTTGACCCCCCCCAACATCTTCTGCTCCATCCATTCCAGAAAACGTGTGCGGTGAGAGTTGGCATCTGGTGGGCAACTCCTGCCTCAAGTTCATCACGGCAAAGGACTCGTACGACAACGCCAAGCTGGCCTGCAGGAGCCACAACGCCGTCCTGGCCTCGCTGACCACGCAGAAGAAGGTGGACTTTGTGCTGAAGGAGCTGCAGATTATGAGCGTGCTGGTGAGTACGAGGAGGACGGGGGAGGATGGGGGAGGACGGGGGAGGATGTCTGTTCTGGGAATTAATCATCAGATTAGAGAAACTTGAATATTCTCCTCGGGGAAATTGGGTCGTCACACCAGCAACAAATAAGATATTGATAACACTTGAGATACACACAGAGTGGTGAAGATAAAATTGATGATTACAACGTGAAGATCACATCAAGACTGAAGATTATGAAGCAGCTAAATGAATACTGATAAAGTGTTCTTTGACAGATGTTCAGAGGTTCATTTGTTCAGATAAAACAGGACAAAGACCTGACACGCTGATCCGAGGAAGAAAACTACAAGTGTGCACAAAGAAACCGTCTTTATCTGATTCATGAACAGAAACTTGACTGTAGTGCACCCCGTCTTTGTTTTAGCTGCCCTCTTTTCAGATGTTGTCTTTTTATCAGCAGGTGAGCTCTGCTTGGATCCTTTTTGTCTGTAATATTTGGACCAGTGAGCGTGAAGCCAATCTTCCATTAACCGAATCTTTCCTCAGCGCTCAGACATCTCTTACTCGCTCCATTAGAGCAAAAACGCAGAAATCTATCCCAGCAATCGACTAACCACCACAAAGCCGCTCTTTATATCATCAGATGCAGGTCATATATCTACAGGTAGACGTGTGAATGATGGCGACGTTACAGTGATAGCTTTAATCCTCGTACAACATGCACAGTAAATGCACCATTTGTACGTCTGGACTGGTTCTGAGAGGAGCAGCATGATGATTTACAGAGCAAATCCTTTAGCCAGCTGACTGTTTGTAATGTTGTGACCCCGCATAAGCTTATACATACATATATTCACTGAATGTGTGCATTAGTTCAAGAGTTAGATGTAAATATTAATGCAGTAACAGCCTGATACAAGCAGCATGGTTTGTTTGAGCAACCAGGCGTCATTCAGCCCGCCTCAGCTCCAACGATGATCCACGTCTTTGCATGTTTTGGGCTTGAAAACGGCTCTTCATAAACCTGTGGGTGACGTCACGCATACACGCTTTATACTGTCAGTTGCCTGTCAGCGTCTGCTTATATTTTATGCACTAAACAATAGAGAAAAATGAAATCAGCAGCACTATAATGGGTAATAAAATAAGTAAGTGCAGCCCTGATAGCCTTTTGCTGAGAAAGACCGCAGTCTCAGTTTTTCAAGCTGATGGGGAAAAATGTTTTTGGGAGCCACGTTATCACCTAATCACAGCTAAATGTGTCTAAATATGTCAGCGTATTCATGTGTCTGAACCGGAGCTCACTGAAGAGCGTTACATAACCCTGAATGTGTCAAAAGCACTGCGAGAGAGCGCAGCTCCCGTCTGCACTTAAATGAAACATGGTGTCATCTCCAGCTGCAGTCCTGCTTTAGTATTTGTGTAGATCGCCCAGGAGGCAAAACAACACTGTCATCCCTCACTGAAAGCATCCATGCAAAAAATGTAAGCCACTTATGATGCTACAAAGAGCCCCGGAGTCGCTGCATGGTGTTTGTAATGTCGGAGCTAAAAAAGACAAAAACATTAGCCAGGCTGTAAACGCAGAGTGTTTTCCATCCACACTAATGAATTGGTTCATTTCCCCGGTTGGTCTGAATTCAGTTCTGTTGGTCAGTTTGTGCTCAAAGCTAAAGAAGAAATAAAACCCGTATTCAAACTGATGAACAATAAAATGCTGAAACACGCTTCGCGTCTCCCTGCCATGTTATATTGACACTGTTTGTGCTGTTTAGCAGTTCCAACTATTTCCAGACAGGATCAATCCATCCAAGAAATGCAATTAAATCTCGATGGAACGGCGATTCGACCCACGTCTGCGAGAGATCGAGCTCTCTTTTGTTTACTACCGCTGCAACAGCATGGCCATTGATTAGAGATGGGATGGATAACAGAGCCTCCCAAGTCAAGTGAAGTAAAGCTGCTTTTATTGCCGCTCAGTCAGTCCGGGCGAATTTATGTCCGTACACATTAAATATTGTTTTTTTTTTTGTCGCTTACAACCAGAAAAAGTTGTGATTTCTTCCAAAAACCAGATATCAGGATCTGTTTTTGACACTTTAGTCTTTATTGTAACTCTTAACCTGACCACACACCGCCCAATTATTAAGTGTTTTTCTTTTATTATCACGGATGATTGAAAGGAAACTAGAATATTTTTCAACCTGGATCCTGGAAGGGACAATACAGAGCTGGATGAGGCTCCTATCATTGTGCAGTAAGACGGGAGTTGTCGGTTTGCAGCTGGTTAGTTTGATATTAAAAAGTTTCCCTTTTATAAGGCTGATTTACAGAAAAAACAACGTGTGAAGTCCTTGTCTCGACTTTGACACACTGCTGTGTGTGTGTGTGTGTGTGTGTGTGCAGTACAAAACCACGGTGACGCCCTGGGTGGGACTCCGGAAAATCAACGTGTCGTACTGGTGCTGGGAGGACATGTCGCCCTTCACCAACACCACCCTGCAGTGGCTGCCCGGCGAGCCGAGCGACGCCGGGTTCTGCGGCTACCTGGCCGAGGCGGCGTCCAGCGGGCTGAAAGCACAGACCTGCATCAGCCCGGTGAACGGCAGCCTGTGTGAACGACCGGGTGGGTCCACAATACTCGAGGAAACTTGTTTTTATAACTCGCCATTAACCTGTAGAAAAGAATGTTAACTCACAGTGTTAAGTGTTTTCAGCCTACAGTACAAACTCACCTGAATACACGACCAGCACACATGCTGAAGGATCAATGACTTTCTAAACGAGCAGTATTTGTAATTATTTCCTGTGCTTCCTCCAATCAAAGCTTTCACAAACGTCTGACGCTGAGATCAAACTCGATTTCTGTCTTTTGATTTTGTCACCGTCCGATCGGGTGATCTTAAATTCCTGCCTGGAGCTGGATCAGAGAAATGTCAGACTCCACTTTGAACGCTGAAAAAATCTTTCTTGACATGCAAAGGTAGCGTGGCAAAAAGGAGCCAAGACAGAAACAGCATCGTCGAGCAAAGAAGTAAAATATTTAGACTTTTTCTGTCCCGACCTCGTGAGAAATTCTGTTTTCATTCCGCTGCTCACGGACTTTTTGTTTTTAACGTTTGCTGTCTGGTCTGAGGTCAGTTCACTGAAGATCTGGCTGACGTTAAAGGAGCAGTCCATCAGTTTTAATGTAAACTAACAATGACCAGTTTACACCAGACATATCTCTTCCTAATTCTGTGAAGCTTCTCGGTCATCCAGGTCATCTTTCTTCAGAGGGTTTAAGTCTGGGACTGTTTGTAGAACTCTTCCTAACTACTTAGTAAAATGTTGCCTCAGACTTTCAGCTGGATGGCATCAGAATTCTTCAGAAGTTTACATAAAGTATTTCAGGATAAACTTTGTGACCCTCTTTTTCTTGCATCAGTTATTTTCTGCTGTCTCGCTGTAGCGCTGTCTTGTTTATTGTAGTCCAGTCGAGTTCAGCAAGGAGAACACCACCAGAGGAGGTTCGACTCCTCCTGACAGACGGGTGCTGAAAATCTGTGCGTTCATACCTGGAAATGTCTGAATGAATGTTGAATGTGTTCCTCAGCCAATCACAGCGCTAAGCAGTGCCGGACGCCGTGCGCCATGAGAACCACCTGCAGCGAGTGCACCAGCAGCAGCTCCGAGTGCATGTGGTGCAGCAACATGAAGCAGTGCGTCGACTCCAACGCCTACGTCGCCTCCTTCCCCTTCGGACAGTGCATGGAGTGGTACACCATGAACACATGTCCACGTAAGACTTCTCATTCTGTTCACTTCTCCCACGTTTATGTTCATTTCTATCCAAAACAAACCGTCTCTTTCATATCAGTGTATCGGTGGAGTGTTTGGACTGAAACGAACCCCCTGGAACATTTCTTAGAATACAGATTTAAAAATCCTGAGGCTGATAGAAGAAATTAGAGTTTATAATTAGACAACTGTTGCAATCTAACGTATGTGAGATGATCTCTGGGATCGCAGACCTTGAAAACCTGGAAAAACTCATAATTTCCCAATATTTTCCTGTCTTGGAAAAAATATATATAATTTGGTAATTTCAGGGAAAGCTGAGATTCATTTATATTTTTAGTCAGGGCCGCTGAACATGAAGTGAAACTTATCTTCATATATGGAGGATTAAGTTTCCAATAATGTGGCTGAAATGAAGCTTTAAGCTCTATAATTAGAACTAAATGATATACTCGTTTTCAAGGAAACTTCCTGGGAAGTTATGGAGCAGTGAAACAAGTCGCTACCCTCTTCTCCTCCCGACAAGTCGATGTCTGGCGTTCTTTTCATCACAGCTCAGTGTAAAGACCTTTTGCGGTGCTCTTCTGTTGAAACTCGTTGATTATACATGAAATGTTTACTTTTGAGCGTGCACAAATCTCCTCCAGCGTTTCTCATGCCACGTAGCCGATCCTCGTCCGATTTATTCCAAACAAATTGCTGCTGTCGCCGCAGAAAAACACTTTGTGTCTGAAAGTGTTGCAGCATACTTTTTAAACCTCTGATGAAGCTGCAGCGGCTACATTATAACCATCACAGGAAGGGTTCATCAGCTTCAGCCTGTGAGAGGAAGCATGAATCTGAAGTCGGCTCACGTAGTGCTCCAGCTGCAGTTAATGTTCAACACTTGGAGTGATCTTCAGCGGACTTAAACCCGGCAACATTTAAAATAAGTGATGAGAATCTTTAAATGTAAATGTGTTTTTTTTTCTCACCTTATTTAGCCGAGCGCGTTAAACTGTGGCCGCTCCAGTAAATGAGACTGGGATTAATAATCTGGTTTAGTAGTTTGATAACTCGGTCTCCGGCTGGTGCTTTGTTTTTGTACGGCGCAGCAGAGAACAATTTTCATTTATTTAACCTGGCAGGTCAATTAAGTACAAATTGTTGCTTACAGCCATACGCAGAGAAACCCCTCGAGGGGGTTTAAAATATAGGCAAATATCTATGGAGAGCAGGTGGAGACAGCAGAGGCCCAGGAACGAGCTCAATTTACTGCTGAGCATCATCGAGGTGTTGTGGGTGTTATTAATTAAAACGTTTGGACCGTACTGACTAAAATCAAACTCACTGTTCAATATTTAATGAATGTGCGGCGTTAACATTTCTACTCGGGTTTCACAGTTTATTTGATTAAGTGAAAACTTTAGTTACACACGGGGAAACGCTCTCTCACAGAACAAGATGTAGATATGTGATAAAACACAAGAACATTACAGGTCACATGACACAGGAAAAGACGGATGAGCAGTACACCGCCTCCTGCTCACAAGAATAGTTTCACATTCTCCGTTCTGTCTGTGCATCAGCAGCTGAGAGCTGGGAGAACTTTTAAAGCTAAAATGAGCCTTTCAGCCTTTGTTTCAATCGTGCACAAACAGAAATGTCATGGACGGTAATATTTAGTTTTCTTAACTGGCGCTTGTTCTGTGTGTTCTGCTGCAGCGGAGAACTGCTCCGGGTACAGAACATGTGGCCAGTGTCTGGACCAGCCGGGCTGCGGTTGGTGCACGGATCCCAGTAACACGGGCAAAGGCCAATGCATCGAGGGCTCGTATCGCGGGCCCTTCCAGACCTCCGTGCCGGCACCGTCCACCCTCCCCGGCCTGCCCGCCAGCCCCCAGCCGGCCCTCAATGCCAGCATGTGCCCCGGCGAGGCCAAATATAACTGGTCGTTCATCCACTGCCCAGGTAGGGAAGAAGAATGAGTTTTCTCATCTGAGACGTGATTCATTTGAAAATGCACATCATGACTTGTTGACTGTCTTGACTCGGGACTTGGCCTCTGGTCTTTAGCTTGGGTCAAGCTCCAAAAACACAGGATACTACACTTCCACAGTGCAACACAATAGCGTTCTCCTCAGACCTGCATCTCTTTCAAACACCACGTGTTCAGCTTCTTAATGCAGGATTTCATGAAACACAAAGAAAAATCTAAAACCTGAGCTGAGGCGTCATCGGGGCTGTTGTCTAACTCTCGTCATGATGAGTGATCCTCCTTCAGTCTGAATGTTTGCACACACACAGACACACACGCTGATGACCTGCAGTTGTTTGTGACTCTTCTCAGTTTAATGAGTCAGTGCAGTGAATAAGCTGACAGGCATACAGAATATCAGAGGAACATTACTTGTCACATGCAGACCACACGTGCAGCACCAACTCATCCTGATTCCAGGCTGCAAATTACTTTTTCTATACTTGCAAATTAACATACAAATTCATCCATGTTTGGGCCCGGGGCTGTTTTTATTAAAACAAACTTTGTTTGCTCTCTGGCAGCTTGTCAATGTAACGGTCACAGCCAGTGTGTCAACGATAGCGTGTGCGAGAAGTGCGAGGACCTGACGACCGGCCGGCACTGCGAGAGCTGCATCTCCGGCTTCTACGGAGATCCGACCAACGGGGGCAACTGCCAGCGTGAGTATCCGCGGGTCATTCAGTGTAAATCAAGCAGTCAGTCTGTCTGCGCACGGCTTCGTTTAACTTGTCTAGTGTTTTACAGTTCAGTTTTATATCGGCCATTTCCCTGATTCCTCGGTGCACAGTAAAGCTCCCCGTGGGATATTAAAGATTTACTTCACTCTACGGCTAATACTGACAGTCAGTCAATCGGACAACAAATCAATCGTCCGTTCCTTCGACAGCTTCATTTAGTTTACCAATGTCTTCCAGCCACGCTGTATGTTTTGTGATATGTCTTCTTTTTTTCTGAAGCTGTAATTCCACGTCTCCATCTGGAATATATATTAACTCAGTTCTCCATCAGTGACAGCCAATCAATAAAGTAGCCTCTCTGCATATCTTCATCTTGTCAGTATTATGCATTTGTTGTTTATGCTTCTTATTTTCTGCCTCCTGGCTGTACAGCAAAGTCCCCCCGCAGGGACGTTCACGTGTTTTACGTCACAGCTAATCACGGTGTCCGTTAATTAATCAGTCAGACTCGGGAAGAATTATGAGCACGAATAATCAAGATAACTCACGTATAGAATTTAAGGATAAAGTCAGAATATGACTCGTTGTTCCACCAGCTGTCCTCAAAAATCACCAAACCTAACAGACATTTAGCATCTGTTCACGGCCACAGAAACGCTCTCTTGGGACGTTAAAGTCACCTCTGGAGGGGGACGGAGTCGGAGCCTGTGTGGGAGCTGCAGCATTAAAGTCGGGATCACGTCTGTGCACAGATTTGAGTCTGAAACTAAACTTCTGGACCTTTCCCTGGATAATGAGCCCGTTGACTTCATGCGGTGGTGTGCTGCTGGCAGGATGCACTGACTTACTGCTTGACCTGATCTGACGTGGTCCACGTCCGAGCACAGGGCAGGTCACGAGTTGACACACTGGCCAACAATAACTTTGTATTATGAAATCTGCAGTCGTGTGTTTTGAGCAATCCGCTCGTCACATCATCACCACGCTGCAGTTTGATGAGGCGGCGCAGAAAAGCTGTCGAACCAATAAACCCAGATGTTTAGTGAGCTGAACAGGGAACATCTGACTGCGTCCTGGGATACAGGAAACATTCAGAGCTTCATCCAGCCTGTCAGAAATGTGTCAGAGTGCATACAAGGCGTGCACCAAAGTGTGTTTTTCAGTACAAAGATCAAATGTTGAATCAAATGTACTCTGACATGGTTTGGTTTTATTATTTAACACTGTGGTTAGTGGACTTTTGCAGCATCAGTGATGTTCACACAGTTTATGCTTAAAGTTGTTCTACACATAGAAATAATGGTACTGAGACATCATCATCATAATGTTTAACTATTTTCATGTTTCTTGTCTTTTGTGCAGCCTGCAAGTGTAACGGCCACGCCAGCATGTGCAACCCCAACAACGGCAAGTGCTTCTGCACCACCAAAGGCATCAAAGGAGACCGCTGCCACCTGTGAGTTTCACTGAACTCTGTCTGTTGCAGTCATACCTCAGCCTCCTACACTTCAGTTCTGGGTGGGAGACCCTGTTGATTTATTGTTTATTTAGCAGGGACAACGCACAATACATATACTGTACTAGATCGTGACATGCAGGTCACAGGGATAGAAGATCAGTTGTAGTAAATCAAAAATCTTAAGCTTGTAAAAAACAGACAGGAGCTTTACTTGTGTTTCGAGCAGAAGAATCTCGGTCCAGAGTTAATCTGTCACTGACACCAACAGACAAACGCTGTTTCAGTCAAACGCTGTCTGAGCGATGAGTGTCTGTCAGCTCTGTCATTCTTCTTCATCTGTTTTCTTTTCAGTGTACGCTAACAGACTGAAGGTCAACACTCTGTGTGTGTGTGTGTGTGTGTGTGTGTGTGTGTGTGTGTGTGTGTGTGTGTGTGTGTGTGTGTGCATGGATTTCCTCCCGCTTTGTTTTTATCATCAATTAAATCGTCCTAATTCACTGTTCTTCCTCCTCCTCCTCCTCCTCCTCCTCCTCCTCCTCCTCTCTCTCTCTCCCATGTTTCGCCTCATTTCTGTGCCGACCATGTCTCTTTCAGGTGTGAAGTGGAGAATCGTTACCAAGGCAACCCCCTCAAAGGAACATGCTACTGTAAGTGGAATTCCAATTACCAACTTCAGTGAAAGTACGGGGAGGGGGTCGCATTAAGAAACCACCGTGAGGCCTTCCTCTTCTCACTTGTCCGGGTCAATGCCGAGACAGTTACATGGCTTTTAAATCAAAGTAGGTCTCAAGTAGTTTGATGTTTAAAGAAATAACAGCCAGAGGAGAAACAGCTTTTTTTTTTTTTTTTCAAACAAGTTGCAGGTGGAAAGCAGATGAAAGTAAATGTTCAAATAATGCAGCCGAGCTTCTGAAGGAGCGTCTTTCTCTTTTCCTGCTGCAGTGGCAGTCTGACTGCAGCACAGTCCACACCGAACATTCATCGTTATTACACGTTTGAAATATAATAATAGAGATCGGACTTCCTCGTTATTTTTCAATCTGATCATTTAAAGAATATAAAAGGAGTCGCACGCGATGGAGGACTTCAGAATGACGCCGCGGACGTCATGACTGACTCAACCCAAGCAGATTGTGCAGCAGACACTGCCATGCCAGCAGGGGCCACACTAAATCCTGCTGTGTCAGGAGCGGGGCGTATCTCATGGCAAACATGTCAGAAAATGTTTGACTTTAAAGACCACAGCTGTATCTGAACATATGATGGACGGTAGCCGGAGTCGGATCCACATCAGGATACATGATGGAGCCGTGGAGCAGACTGTGTCCGATGCAGATGGAAGATGAATGTTTTCTGTTAATTGCACTTTGCCAGGAAACGTCCGACCGTGCCGTCTTTTCTGACGTGCCTCTTCTTTTCTCAACACGCATTCCTATTAACTGTGAATCACGTGTTATTAGTGTTGAGTGCTGAAACAATTTGCTGACTAATTGGTCGACTGATTATCAGAAAATTAAAGAGCAACAAGTTTTAAATCTTGGACTGTTACAGTTTCTTAAATCTGAGCTTCAGCTGCTGCTTGGTCCGAGTAAAACGTGTGAATTATATTTCATGCTTCAAATCCGTCGTTTGGTATTCACAGTACATATCTAACGTGAATCTGTGCGATAGATCTGATAGCTTTCCAGTAACGTGAAGGGAAGTACAGTTCTAAATCCACCTGTGAGAGTCAAACACCGGTTGGCAGACGTTCTTGTGTGACTTTGAAACCAGACTAATCGAGCTGCTCTTCTTTTTCTTTTGTAATCCCCTCCACACGCTCCCTCACACCGCCGGCTCGATCTCTTCAAACAGACACTCTCCTCATCGACTATCAGTTCACCTTCAGCCTGTCGCAGGAGGACGACCGCTACTACACCGCCATCAACTTCGTGGCCACACCTGAGGAGGTACGTCTGACTGTGAACGCCCCGCCGTCACAGCAGCTGTCACTTTTATTAGGATTTAAAGATTGTACAGTCAGCACCAGATGACGATGTCTGTCGTCTTCTGAGGACTTCTGAGCTTGAAGGAACGTTTCATCGCGCACACAGAAATTCACAATACACACATTAAAGGAAACACTTAGAAGTGGCACTCAGAATGTTTCAGCGTGTTGTTTTAAATCTTCGAAGGTAAATGAGAGAGATTTTAATTTGAAAGGGAAAACACGCTGCAGAGCTTCCACCGCCGGCTCCATTATAAGCCAGTTAACGGGAGAGAAACAGCAAACATAACAGCAAACTATTTAGCTCTGCTCGATCATAATGGTGTCTTTATTACGTTAGGAAAGTACCATTGAGTCTGAGGTCTCATTTTCAAGGAGAGTCCTGAGTCCATAAAAAGATACAAGTACATAATTAAAAAGTATTACGAGAGATCAATCAGAGCACGGGCCAAAAATGCTGCTTATGCAATAACATAAAGATAATTTCTAAATAATAAGACACAAAATAAAACCAGCAAACAAAATGTAACTAATGAAAAGAGTAAAACAGAACACACACTCCGTTAACCAGAACTTCACACTTTGGTCAGTAGCCGTCAGTCTGCCACTGATCAAAGTGTGAAGTCATCGTGTGAACTCATCACACACTCGCTCACACAGATGTTTCCCCGACCAAACCTCGTCCAGTCCTGTTTACCTGGCTGCAGCATCTGGAGCCACGACTGAAGCGCCGCGATCGGATCAGATGTTCCAGATGGTTCCTTTCTCCCCCCCGTCAAAGCTTTTTTAACTGGGAACAAACGCACAGCCACGACCCCTTTTGTCAGCTCGAGGTGTGCAGAAACAACGCTGCATCTTTAAATGTTTAGCCTTCTTTAATTTAACTGAACCGACGCTGCCGCCTCAATCAGTCAGTAAACATTAATTAGGTCTTAATTGACACCATCGAAGCTGATAACACTTTACAGCTGTACTTACAGTATTTTGATACATCTCATCTTCATCATCGACTCCTGTTCAAACATTTGTTTTGCCCAGTCAGCTTCCATTAGCTGTGCATATTTGCTCTAGTCTGCAATACAGTGACTGTTTGTACAGCTGCAAACTGGTTTAGGGCAGCGAAACACACACACACACACACACACACACACACACACACACACACACACTCTGCTCTGGATTTAAAGTCAAGCAGCACATTTCTGGTCCATCCTTTTCCCACTTCACGTCTCTGATATGTGGGACTAGAAATCAGTTGATGCATAGATATGATGGTGACTGTCTCTGTCTCTCCGCAGCCAAACCGGGATCTCGACATGTTTATAAATGCCTCGAAGAACTTCAACCTGAACATAACCTGGGCCACGAGCTTCACGGGTACGTCCAAACACACACCACGGTACTGCTGAAACACTTAGAGAGAACTCAGAGAAGCTGTTTCACATTTATTGGTCATGAAAAGAAATGTTCAAATCAAACTTAACACGACGCGAGGAGGCAGCAGGTGGCAGCTCTCACCTGGCACGGCGTCTTCACAGACTTTTGTTACAGCAGAGAAACGTGAAACAAAGTCCATGTTGACTCTGTAATAACAGTAACAGTTTTTGGGGATTAATAAAGTTAGAAGTCTTCTTCCTCTTCCTCGTCCTCGTCCTCCTGCTGTACTTTAATTGTTGGAGAATATCTTCGGTATCCTGAAATGAGCTAATCACACACAGCGAGTGCTTTCATGTTTGATTTGTTTATCTTGTCTGGATGAAAAATGATTCAGTTAAAAGCTTCTTAGAGTTCCTGTATTACGGAGATAAACCAGTGAGCAGTGGAAAGTTATAAAATGTATAAAATAAAATCTTCCTCCCATTTCTGCTCTTTTATCTCCTCCTGCATATTCTTTACTTGTCTCCATCTCTGTCCCTCCTCCTCCTCCTCCTCCTGCTTTCTGTCATCCAGCAGGCACGCAGACCGGGGAGGAGATCCCCATCGTCTCTCGGAGCAACATCAAGGAGTTCAAGGACAGCTTCTCCAACGAGAACTTTGACTTCCGCAACAACCCGAACATAACATTCTTTGTCTATGTCAGCAACTTTACGTGGCCCATTAAGATCCAAGTAAGCTTCAGTGCTCCGCACTCCGTTGGTTTTTTGAGCTGGTTCAGGTCGTTCTTTTAGAAAGGTCGGCTGTAGTTTGTGCTGCAGTCGAACGACGCCGTAGTCGAGCCGTGAGCGGCACACATTACTGCATTAACCAATGATTGTACGCCGCGCTGAAATAAAGTCGCCTGCTTACATTTCCACAGGACCATTTAAACTGCTTCCTGCTGATGTTATGTTTATCGTCCCAGATTCATAATTAACAGTTCAATTAACGCCCTGAGCTTGTCTATGGTCAATGCACTTGTATAAAAATGAAACTATATTTTGTCTCCTGAAATCCACAACAGAGGATCGACTCGTTGGTGGTCTTAATGATGCTCTAGATTAATCTGAACTGTCCAAACCGGATCAGCATTGATCTGTCGAAGGCGATGCTTCGTACGGGAACAGTGGTTATAACTGAGACGAACAAAAAAGAGATTTGAGATAAATTATTTTCCATGTGACACTCAAACAGTGATAACAGGTGTGTATCTGCTCTACCTGAGGCTACTAACCTTGACATGCTGCTAATACACATTTCAGCACGAGGAGCAGAACTTAATACGAACATAAAATCTGTATGATTTACTCGAGTACTAACTCCTGTTTACTAACTGCTTATGCTGAAAATGTATCCATTCATACACTTTGAATAAAAGCATCACAAAATAGCACATCAGCTCCCCCAATGTGTTTTCATGTGCAGAGTTGCCGTCCAACATTCAGCCTGCGTGTGTGCGGATAAATAAACACTTCCACATACACTCACAGAGCCGCAGGTTTTGGATTAAAGTGCAGCAAAACTGCGGTCAATTTTCGCTGTGACTGGTCAGCTTGTCTGATTTAAAGGCCACTTTTCTGCTCCATAAACCAAAAAGTTGGCTGGTAAAATGGCAAAATGTAAATGTTGGCTGTCACCAGCAAACTGCGGTCAGTGTGGGGGGGAATAACAAAGTTTCCTCCAGTTGGTGCTCAGGAGCTTTTCTCCAGTGTTGATGTGGCTCTCTTGCAGTAGCAGTGAATAGAGCTCTGTGTCTGCTCGCCTGGTAGCCGGCCGTGTGTTTGTGCAGCCGAGCTACAATCGGCGCTGCACTCGGTGAACCGCTGCCATGTGGACGCTCAATAGTGCTCCCACTGTACGGCGGTGGCAGACTTGTGTCAGCCTTAGGTTGGTGTTTAACGCCTGTAATAGGTTCATTTGCAGCGCGATGAAAGTCGATTCATTCGAGTCAGTTTATCTACAGGCCGGGTTCTTTCATCGGAAAAGGCCTTTAATATGTAAAGAACCTTTCTGTGCTGCCGTTTACGCCGTGAACATACATCATTTATGTCACGGTCCCTGAAGATGCTTGTTTCTGATTGGCTAGCAGGCGTCCATAAAAATCCCACAAAGATCTGTGCGACTCAGTTTATTAGATACGAGACTGAATTACTGCATTATGGACATCATAAACAACTTAACAAAAGAAAAGATGTCCTTACTTTAAAGGCCCAGTGTGTCAGTTTTCATTAATGTATATATAAAAAATAATAAATATGTTAGAATGAGCTTTTTATATGTAGTCATGTTTCTACAGGAGCCCAGAACAGACAAAGTAGACACTTTATCCTTCACGTGATGGAGAGACTGAGCTAGATTAAATTCTACACACCTTTTTAAATGTGAAGTATTTCCTTTTGCAACATTAGGCAGTGAGAGGCCAGAGTAACATGTAAACCAACGAGGTATTAATGATGGAAATAAAGGTGGTTTGATATGATTTAAATACAGGCATGTGTGGTAATACTCTGTACAATAATGGACTCCGCTGACTCTTGTTACAGACATGTGTTAGCGCCTTTTAAAAAGGGTAACTAAGAAACTGCCACACTCTGTAGGAGCTCTGAAAAATCACTTTTCAAGCAGGTCTGAGGAGAAATGTCACATTATGAATGAGTTTGGACCCTGAACTACTCACATGCATTAGTGCCAGCGCTTCAGAGGTGGAGTAGAATAAAAAACACACCATGTGTCTTTGTATCTACATTCTGAGATATGTGTAGCAGTCAGTAACTTAGTTTATTCTGAGTTTTGATCATATGCGTGTATGCATAGTCAGTAGGTGTCTTTGCAGGACGGTAAAGGATAGTGTAAGCTTAGCATCAATGCTAAGTTTGATGCCGTGAATGAATGTGCTGACAGGACTGCCTGGTACTGGTTTGGGAGCGTGAGCTGCTCTGGGCCTGGCTTTTTGTGCACTGTGCAGCCTGCCTGCCTGCCTGTGTGCCTCCCAGATCAGCTCTGCAAGTGATTTGACTGGCTGCCCTGTGCAAGCTCCTTCCCCCTCTGCCCTCCTCCTGAAGGGGCAGATAAAAAATCCTGCCTCCATCTTCCATGCCCTGCCTTGTGAGGGCTTTTAGTTCTCCCAGCCTCAGAACTCCAGCTGCTGCCAACCGGCCTCAGGGGGTCTCCAGTGCAGCTCAACAGCTGACTTGAGAGCTCCATCCCCCTCTCTCAGCTTCCTCTGGTCCACCTCATCTTCAGTCTTGGTGGGTGGGATCATACAGAAGATCACCCCTGTCCTTCAAACTAAAGCACGTACGTCTGCTAGCGTGTCATTTTTCTTCCTTGCACTCATGGAGCTTTACCTTCGGCAGCGAGGTAATTTTTTTTTCCTTTTTCTGCCACTGTGCCTCGTCGCAAAATATCTGTTTACTCTTTCTTCGTAATAACAGCCCGTCATTTCTCCTTTTGTTGCCTTTTCTCACTCTCCTCGCCTTCAGTGGTGTGCTGCAGTGAGGCATTGGATGTGTGTGTGTGTGTGTGTGTGTGTGTAATCGTAGGCAGTTGGTCCTCCAGTGTTGGCAGGCAGAGATCGGAGTGTTAGAAAACGCTTCATAAACAGCAGCCGAGAAAGAGCAAGGACAAAGTGGAATGTTAAGTTGAAACACATGCTGCATTCAGAGCTAAGCCCTCTCTCTCTCTCTCTCTCTCTCTCTCTCTCCCCCTCCCTCTCTCACAGCTTTAGTGTGCAGCGACACACATCACCGCAAGGTTTCCTCTGTTTGCTTTCACATGATCAGAAGAGTTTGCAAGTTTGTTTTGTCCATTCGCATCGACTCCACTTGGTGCATTCACCGCCCAATCGAATGCATTAAATCAGCAGTGCACATTGTTTTACCGCCCCTAAAGTGAACAGCTCAGCTCCACTATACACACTAATGTGTATATGTGTATGGAGAAATGTACAAAACTTCTGTTGCAGTGCAGAGGAAAGAAAACCACTTTGATATTTGCCCCAAACTGAGGTCTCTCACAATGGTCAAAGTGAATCCAGTGATGACTTCATCACTGTGGAGTCATCAAAGCAAAATCAATCGCTGTGAGATTAGTCAGCGGGGAGTTCTCCCACCTTCTCTTTTCCCGATGAAGAATAGATCTGAATTTAATGATGTTTGTAATGAAACGCAAATCCCAGACTAATTACATTAAAGAGCTGTGATCTCCTGTTCCGTGCCTTAGTGAACATGTCATGATATGGTAGAGATTAGAACAGCCTCCAATTTAATACCCCACTGTGGAGCAGCAGCAGCTGTAGCTATCAGCTGGCTGGGCCCGCTCTGCGTATCTGTGTGGACTCGTGTAGTGTTTATCTGGGCCTTGCATGGCTGCCTGATGGCTGCGCCTTGATACTGATCACAGGGACATTAGGAAGCACAAACAAAACAGATTTGCCAGCTTGCAACAGTGCCGAGTTCAACCTAATGTCAGCCAGTCCTCAAAAAGACACTATTATTTATTATTAGTAGTAGACACAGGCAGTATGTATAAAGTACAAACTAGAGAGCTGTACTCTGACGGCACTAACATGCTCAAAATAACATTAATTGTAACATCCTGATGTTACGATGCTAGCTTTGTTTACCATGTTAGTTTCATGTGTTAGCATGCTAGCATTAGCTGATTAGAACTAAATACTCCAACATCAGTTTTACAGATGAATTTCAAAAATTAGAAACAAATTAGACAGATTAAAATTGAAGAGTTAGTTATTTCAGTTCGTCGTAGCTAAACGTGTAAACGCGTAGCTGAATCACCACCGTCAGATGGATGCACTATCTGGGAACCATAAATGTAGATAAATAGTATCCAATCCTGATGGACTGCTATTATGGCTGAACATATTTAAAAATATGCATAATATTAAAGATTAAATTCCAAAGGAGGCAGATTATTACACCAACAGAGTAAAACAACAGGTTTAAGGAGCTGCACGCATACATCGAAGAGTCTTTCAGGCTCACACATTTAAAATTCAGTCTGTGCCGTCCCTTTTTCCTGGAACCTGTTGAGCAGCGGCCCTCCCTCCCTCACACTGATAACGACACTTTCCTTCAAAACTCTGCAGTTCAAGCGGCTGTCAGAAGCCATTAAAGGCAGAATATTTCCAGTGTTAATGCCCGGCAGCAGGCTGACAGGCCCTGCTGCGAGATGCTATGCAGCCCCTAAAGAGTCACCCTCTGCTGGGCACATAACGAGAGCGTCACCCGGGGCCTCCCACAGCCACCATCAGCCTGCCTCTTGGTGACAAAACACCGCACACGGCTGACACTTGAGATTAGCCGCTACGACGACTGTTATCACACATCTCCGCCTGCGTGTGCTTTTTTCAAAGCGGAGTTATGCAGTGATGGCGCGACGTCAGAGCTCCTGTCATTTGTTTCTTGTGTTGAGGTAGTTAGCTGCTGTTCTTGAAGGATGCTATTGTGTCATTAGAAGAGAGCTTCATGTGTCTGTGATCTCCTCAAGTAAAATATGGCTTTGTTAGGCTGCTGTCACAAAGCGAATCGGGTTTCAGTGCACCAGCTGACAAGACTTCTCTGATAATGCTTAGCTTTGCTCTTAGAAGACTCCCTGCCACTCACAGTTTCATACAATTTCCTTCTCAATCTCTCTTCCTTTCTTACCTCCCGTTTACATTCACCAGCACAGGAAGCAAATATTCCCTCCAAGCCATTTTCTCCTAATTGCAAGTACCTGATTGGCTCTTTTTAGAAATGTTCAAAAATTGCTGCAGTGTAATTTAATCCTGCTTCAGATGGAAGTGAGCAGAATCTGTAAAGTGGACTGGCTGCTGTGTTTTTGGATTTCAATGTCAGAAAGTATTAAAAATAACCCAAAAATATATCACGTTATTATCTCAGCTCTGCCATATTTCTCTGTGCCCTCCAGTTAAGAATAGTGCTAACGCGATGAGCAGATTCATTGATTAGTTTCACCATTTTTGATAATCACTGAGTCATTTAAGTCATCTGCCAAGCAAAGCTGCATTCATTTGCTGATTCCAGCCTTGCAAATGTGAAGATGTTCTGCATTTGCACTATACATTGGACATTAAATATTGGATATGTTTAGGTATTGAACCGTTAATTGGACAGAATGAGCAAATCTAAAAGCATCGAGTTGAGAACTTGAGTGCACCGGCCAAGAAAGCAGCGATAATGAGTTGCAAACGAAACAGGATGAATTACACAGTCAAGCCTTTAAATCAGAGTTAAACAGACGTGCAGTAGCGCCCTGATTGACATAAAAACTCAGCGTTAGTGCCGTGCCCGACACCTGATCGCTCTCGTTTCCGTTACCTCCTGAGATCTTTTTAAAAAGTTTTCTCTGGGTGTGCTGGCGCCCTGAACTTCTTCACACAATGATCACACTGAGGATTCTGCGCTCAACAGTAATCAACGGCAACACATTAGCAAGCCAGATGGTGCTGACTACACAAGTAAAATTAGACCCAGGGCCGTTCACAAAGCACACACACACACACACACACACACACACACACACCACCCTGTCATCTCACCACAGAGGCCGATGCCTTTGGCCTCTGCATTGTTCTTTTGTAAAGTCACCATAAATACTCATTCACCAACGTGTCTTATGCAGGTATTGTAATTCTTGATCACATATTAAGTATTCATAGACTAATCTCACGCGCACACAGCTGGTTTTTTTTCCAGCTTTTGTCTTTTTTTTTTCACACTGGAATTGTATGCAAATCCACGCTTTGCAGAGGAATAATAAGCAGGAGTGGTGATAAGTTCTGGTCCAAGGTGTCATCTCAGAGAAAAGATGTGTGCTGGGAATTGTGCTGCAGGCAGGAGGAGGTGCAGTACTCTGATGTTTCCAGAGTGAGGCAGTGTGGTGTCATTGCAGGAATGTGTTGGGTTTTTTTTTGATGGGGGCATAAATGTAGGAGGAGAGGAGGGGGTGGTGAGTTGGTACGACACTGCCAATGTTACCCCTGGCAACCTTGATTAAGACAGGATGTCGTTAGTACAATTGCTCTTGTCATGATTACATAGCGAATATTTCTGCCCACATGTGCAGGAATGATGTTTTCTGTGCCGGCTGTGGGCAGCTGAGCTGAGCCCCGGCCGCTGCCGCGTTGTCACTTTGACAGGTGTGCAGTCTCCAGCACAGATAAGCAGACAGACTGGGAACCTCCCAGTAGTTTAGACTGCGATTTAACTTATGGAGCACAAGAGATATCTCCACTACAGTCTGTGTGTGAATGTGTGTCTGCCGTTACTGTACTGATACTGTACATGTGCACTGCAGAGGCTCCATTACCTTTAGTCAGATCTACAAGGTCGGCTCTGAAGCTTGCATGTTTATGAGTGTATAATGCTGACTGATCTGTTCCTTTCTTTCCCTCTCACAGATCGCCTTCTCCCAGCACAGTAACTTCATGGATCTGGTGCAGTTCTTTGTCACGTTCTTCAGGTGAGCAGCTCTTCCCTTCCTCCCGTTAGATGATGCTTACAGATGTGTTGCTGTTTAAGTGGCTGCAGACGGCTTTGGCGCCCGCCTGTGTGCGTGACGCAGTGTGAAACCACAGCGATGGATCTACAGAGCTGCTCTGCTGCGTCCGTGCACCAGCCGTTATTTTGAAGAATCGCTGCAGCTCATTGGCTTATAGGAGCCGGTTGGCGGTCAGCACGCCCAGACAAATGTACACACACTTATTTTATTCACCCACATCATGTACACACAAAGCTCTGCAGAGAAAAATCAAACGTCTCTGACCACATTGGCTATCGTCTGATGATGATTTAGCCTCTCTGAGCAGCAGCTCCTGGTGTAACCATGAATACCCGGAAAACGGATAACTGACTTCCTCTGCAGTCCGATTAGACACATTTCTGTTCATCTCTACAAATAAATATCAGCAAAATACTAAGTTGTCGTCAGATAATATCCAACCAATGTGTTCCACCTCTGTCGTTCTAACCAAAGCCTGCTCAGACATTACATGATCTACAGATTCTGCATTCATGTACAGATTTGTGTGAAGACATAGCTATGTTTACTAAAACATGAACATGTGCTGACTTAGCCCAGCGTCCCTTGTAAAGCATCATTTGTAACCTCTCAGTGCCAAAGCAGTAAGTGGCGTTCATTATGTAGCATGTACGTTTACGTCCCATCTCAGGCTAACTTAAAGCTGCTTGTCATATCATCCTAAAGAACAATGTGGCACCTATAACCCACTGACAGTATGAAGAATGGACAGCGTGTGCGTGACGTCATCCACGGGTTTCCAAAGAGCCGTTTTGAAGCTGAAAATATGCGCCGCTGGCTGCCGCCATGTTGGCTGTACTGCCTCTACCGCCTGCCGGCTAATCTAAAAATCAGCCGCGGATCATCGGTGGTCCTGAGGCGGGCTGAATGACGCCTGGTTGCTCAAACAAGCCATCTGTAACGACACCCGCCTGTCAATCAAAGCGTCCACGCTCTCAATCCTGCATTACTGAAATGTTCTGCAGCTATAACCACGCCCATCAGTGATGTCATGCTGTACTGACGCACCCTGTGTTCACCACGTCTGTCTGTGTCACATGTGCAGTGTCTCCTGTGTGAGTCGAATATTCACAGCCCTGATCCCACATGATACAAAGGAGATGGAGAAATGTTTATCTTGCATTACTCTGCGCACATTTCCCCTGTGATTCACCCAACATACAGTTTCCGGTATCTTCAGAGACCTTTTGGATCGTGATGAGAATCTAAAATAAATTCCTCGCGGCCGCCTTGTACTGATGGAAACACTGGTTCTGCTGGCGTGCATGTGCTGAGCTGTGATGAATCCTCGCGCCCTGAATTCTACTTCTTCAGGAACTGCTGTAATGTGTTATCGATTTCAAAAAATGAGAGAGTCCAAAAAAATTGGGTAGACAAGTGTGTTCCATGCATGCTTGGCTGCACATGTGTGTGTTTGTGTGTTTGCGCCTCCTGTGTGTCTTGTAGAGTGTGTTTGTGCACTTGCAGCCCAGGGGGAGAACTGTAGGACTTTTTTCAGGTTGCTGTGCTCTCCACAATACTGTGGAAAAAAATTGCTGGCCGTTCCAAGTCATGCTGCTTTTATTGATCCAGCGGCTGTGTACAGGCGGAGAGATTTGATGGGGATTCTGAAAGATTCTCTTTTTTTTTTCCGATACAGAGACTTTCAATAACCGTATGTTTCAACATCGACCAATAAATCGAGCTCTGCGTTGAGGTGTGTTTCGGATGGGATTAAAAGCTGCAGGACCAAAGATGCTGTTACACACCTCGCTCCCTCTGCGTACTCTGCATGCCGAGCGTGCAGTTAGTCACTCATGATACTCGAATGTTTGTACACATGCGTCAGCATTTGAGTGTTTGCACGTCAGCACTCGAAGCATGCCACCAGACCAGCACCTGCTGTGTGCAGGAAGCATCACAGCAGCATCTCTCCTTTTTAACACTTCCTCCTCCTTTCTTTCCTTTCTGCCTCCTCTCCTTTTCTGTCCCTCGTTCCCTCATTCATTCCCCCTCCTTCCTCCTCCCTCGCTCTGCCTCCTGTCCCATCCTCCCTCGTTCCCTCCTCCTCCTCTCGTTCTCCTTTCATCTCCAGCTCTCCATCTCCCCCTTCTGTTCTTTTTTCCCTCCTCTATTTCTCCCTCTGCCTCCTCTCCTCTGTCCCTTGCTTCTCTCCCTTTATCTATCTCCCTTGTTCCATCCCCTCTCTTCCTCCCTCCCTCCCCTCTGTTGTCTCCTAGCCTCCCACAGCTCCTTCAAACCTGTTCTTAATCCCACAGCTCAGTCTTTTTTTTTCTTGATGTGTATTCTGCCACTGATTCAGCACAGATGAGCAGAGACCTAAAGTTAGCGAGCTCGCAGCCTCGTCGCTGTTCCCTCCTGGTTCTTTGGGCGCCACATTGTTTGTGTTGTGGGGGAGGAGAGGGATGCTAATTAACGTAGAAGTTGTTTGCTCTTCTTCACTCAGACTTTCTCTGTCTTAATCTCTCTCTCTCTCTCTCTGTGCCATGTTCCCTTTGGGGACAGATGAAGGTGGCGCCATTCTGTTATCTGCAGCGCCAGCAAAGATAACCCCACCAGCATTCTCTAGCCACAGAAGAGAAGCATGAAACACTGGCGTTAACAACAAGACTCGTCCACACGTTCACATCCAGCAGCTAACACTCGTTACGTCGAGTCATGGCTTTAACGCCGTTCTCCTCTCAGTCAGAAACGTTCACAGTCCCGACACGTGTGGAAAACTTTCCCGTGAATGTTTTACAAATTGAATGTTGTCTCTCGAGTTGTGCAAATTTAATGTCCTCTTCCAGGCCTGGAAAAGCTCCGCAGAATGTGAACGTTTCCAAAACGTTTTTTTGGAAATGCAATGAAAATGTATTCTTGATCTGTTTTTTTTTTTTTCCACTCAAGCCGTCATGTTTTTAATTTAAAACTTGGCTGCTGCTGAAGCGAGCGCCCTTTGAAGTAATAGTGACCTGAATGACAAATTTCTTGGCTACATAAGTCCAAACTGCTGCATGGAGGAAGCTAAAAGAGCGATCATAAAATGCAACTTTTGACTTTTTGAACGTTGCACACTGGGACGTATTTGTCATGGAAATATTGCTGGGGCTATTTTTAAAGTCTGACTTTATCATCTAGCCTACATTTCTCTCTCACACAAAGTTACGAGCTCCTTTTAAAAGGGAAAAAAAAGTTAGTCTGTTTATGTGAATCTGAATATCTTGTTTATGAAGCCAGTGGTTCAGCAAAGCTGCATATGAAGGTGGAACTTAACCCACGGAGGTTACATCTGTGTGCATCTTGGCGGAATTAATGATACTCAAATATATAATTAATAAAATTACATAATCGCTTTAATGTCCGGTTCAGTCAAGTGTTCCTATTTCAGTGCAGAATATAGAAGTTTACAGCAGTGTGAGGAAAAGCAGAGGCATAATGTTTTGAAGGAAAAAGATCGAGGTCATGGCACGGCGATAAAACTGTCAGCTTTTTGAGGCAGCATTTCAACTTCTCTATCCTGCAGTGGCATTCCATTCTCTGTGTTGTTGTGGGACTTATTTTTTATTTTTCGGACGGATGCATCAAAGTAACGGAAGGACAGAACAGTTTCTGAACCGCTCTTCTAGAACACTGAGCAGCACACGTCAGCCCGCTGTGGTGTTTACGTCTTAAAAAACTTGACTTAACCCTCTAATAGTCAGCGTGGCACTGATGCCTGATGTCCCAGAAAATTCTGCTTCCCCTGAGAGTCTGCCTCCCAGGCATATCTGCGCTGCTCGACAGCTAATATTAAAATAACTCGTGCTTCCTGGTGGGCACTTCGATCCAACGAGCGAGCGCTTACATGTATGTTTGTTTTTTTTGTTTTTTTAGTACATGCCGGGTCCCCGCTTATATCTGTGGGAACCGAAGCCCTCATGTTGGCAGTGTTGTGCAGCCGAAGTGTCACTAGTCAAAGATAATTGAGCCTGTTTCTTCTTCAGATTCTGCTTCAAGTTTCCGAAAATTAGTTACAGCAGAATACATTTTTTTCTTCAGTTTTCAGAACACGCCTTAAAAAATGTAGCCCGAGTGAGAATATCCTTCCCCGTGTAAAACACCGACACAGCGAGGAAGCGTTAATCTTCCCACTTCTGTTTGCTGCTTCACAAAATGTGAGAATTTACCGCTTATATCTGTTTCATACATCTTAAATTCCATATTTCAGCGGTTTTACACTGTTGATCAGACAACACAAGTCATTTGAAGATGTGTGTGGAGCCCAAAACCCAGACATAATCAGTCCAAACTGAATGCATTAATAAATAATACTGTTAAATATTCAAAATAAACTCCCATGAAAAGTCTGAAATCAGGAATGAAGTAAGAACGTATTGAGACACACAGAGTCGTGGTTGGTTTTGGTCTTTTTCGTGGGATTTATTAATAATAGGAAATAAAATAATGCCCGCTTTCTCCAACGTAACAGTACGTCTACACTGAGCTCGTGAATCAGCAGCAGGCTGCCTTAGAAAAATGTCGACCTCTTGGAGATTAATTATTAAGATTTAAAACACATTTAAAAATCATAATTCACCTCACTTTGTAGCGTGTTATCACGGCTGTGTATTTAAAATGATTAGTGATTTATATTCCTTTGCCGGCTGTTTGAACAGAGGGCAGACGTAATTTGGTTGGGGCGGACGCATTAAAAGAGCGGGTACCAGCAGGCTGCCCGCCCTGGGCCAAGTCTGGGTGGGTGTGTGGGTGGCTGGGATTTAATGATATGAATGAATCACCCTGCTGCCGTCAAGAAGGCTTAAATCTGTGTTCTGAGAAACAGACAGGTTCGACTGACTTTTCTGCAGCTTCAGTCTTCTTCACTTCTGGTTGCTTTATGTTCTCCTGCATGTGTTCACGTGTTATTCGAGATATCTAAGTACTGTTATTAAAATCTACCCAATACTTCCTAATCACAAACCCTGTGCAGCACCGGCGGTACCCGACCACCCTCAGCGTACAGCAGCAGAGAGTGGGCGGCAGAGTTATTCCACTCACTGACCTTTTTCTCGACCATTTATCTCGTTAAAGCAGAGAGGTGATTAGTGCCCTCACTCCCAGGTCTCTTGAGTCAGCATGTTAGCCATGTATGTCACACTCCTCCTCTGCCCACCTCCCACCGTCAGCTCCACTTCCACTCCCACAAACATACACCCTGGTGGGGCCTTTAACCCGTCATGCTGAGGCCTGGGCCTGTGCTCAGTGTGTCTCAGTGATTCTGCAGGACTTACACTGGTTGCATTTTGGAAAAATAAGGCTTGAAGAGGTAGAGCGGGTCGTCCACTGATCAGATGATCTGTGGTTCGATTCCCAGCTCCTCCAGTCTGCAAGCCGGAATGTCCTTGAGCAAAATCCTGCTGGGCCTTTCGGTGTGTGAATGTGTGTGAACGGGTAGCTCCCAAAAGCTGATGAGCAGTTGAAGCTTGCATGGCAGCCAGTGCCATCACACACACACACACACACACACACACACACACACACACACAGGGTTATCTGCCTCCGTCCTCATACAGTGGAGGTCAGTGGAGGAAGTCCTTCCTCCGTGTGCAGACTGGCATCGTTTGCGTCGGAGCTTGAGTTTGATTGAAGAGCTGCACTTCTTTTGATTTCGATTTTTGCTTCGGAGGATTCAGCAGCACATAATGTTGATGTATTATTGTGTTCATTAGACATATAATAATAGGCTGACCATCTGCTCTCAGACATGAAGGTGCAGACATTCACACACGCCCACACACAGTTTGGATCTGTGTTTGGTCCGAGGCTCTGAAGGCAACAGCGGCCACTCATGCATATTTTGGCAGCTGGAAGTGGCTCGTGACAGAACATAAATAATTCTGTTGTTGTGTTCATCATCTCAGTATTCAGCCTCTTAAACACATCTGCAGGTTTAGACATCGGCACAGGAGTTTTATTAAATGCACACACTCTATCTTTTGTACACACTTGAACACACACACACACACTCAAAAACTCTCTTTATTCAAACATAGGAGGCAGCTGGCCACTCAGTGGTGCTGTGTGCCCTCTGAGCTGTGTGATTGTCCTTCACACACACTCACACACACACACAACGCGCTCCTCTTCTTCTCGTATGTATCTTTAAAGCTTCGCATGCAGCCTGTGTGAGTGCACGTGTCGGGGTCGGCTCAATGCGATCAATTCCAAATGTCAATTTAAACTGCAGCCTGTTCAGTAACGACAGATCATTCCCATTATTCCCCCGTGGTGTTTGTTCTCAGCAGCTTCGCCATCGAGCGGAGAGCTTTTCTGATCTTTAGATGTGGACAGAGATCCGTCACTATGATTGGTCGAAAAGAAAGTTGACATTGACCCCAACTGAGAGCGCTGTTACCTCTCTCACACACACACACACATTCATTTGTGTTTGTACACAAACATCAGCCCGCATCAGCATCATCGACAGCAGCGACGAGACGTGCGATGACAGTGACTGACAGGAGGACAGAGTGTGGAGGACAACATAAACCATCGCTGCGATTCCATCCGACTGTCTGCCAAATGATTTTCAAACTTTTGAGACGTTCGGTTGTGTAATCGGATATGTTTTTCAGAAACACATCGAAGTCTCAAACACACATTTGTTGTATGTGCTGAGATTCGTGTTCTGCAGGCGGCAATTAGTCAACAATTGACAGAAAATGGATTTTATGTGCTCGATTTGATTGACGCCTTTTCACTGCGATTTTCTCATTTTTCTACGAGCAAAACATGTCAACATAATAACTACAAACATTCTAATTACATATAATTAAAGTCTGAACATAGTAGCTCTTAGCTGTCTGCCAAGCAAAAAAAGATTTTTCACATTCTGCAGTGAGTCATTTGTGGCTTTTCTCACATTTGTATCTTTGTGAATTCTTTTTGGGTTTTGGACTTTTGGACCTGGAGGCTCGAGGGAATTGTGATTGGAACTTTACATCTTAAAGAAAGGAGAACATTGTTCTCGTTGGCTAAATTGTCCTCGTTAAGTCGACTTTGATTAAACACACTTTGGGTCATTGCAAGCAGAGCGATATCACAGGTCAGAGGTGTGTGTTTGGATCTCACTCTGCCAAAACGTCCATCTCCAGAGGACGCACCTGAGGTCCAATTTATTAATTTGTTCCTGCTCCTCTTAACCTCACAGCGCAGGTGGAGGGAGACGTGGGTGGAGGCCGACAGTCCTCCACACTATCTGAACAGTTTGGGGGGGGGAATGAATTTGTGTTGCAGTGAGAGGTTGCTTCATTGTTGTGAGGGATCACAAGTTGCAGCTGGTTGAATAGTTGATTAGAGATTTAGTTGCAGCTCTTCTCTTTTCCCACCTTCGCCCTCCGTCTCTAAATATTTGTACGGAAACCCAGCTGCTTCTTTCACGTGTGCATGCTCACATTTCACACACGACTTTTACACAAACACACACTAACACTTGCACACACTCAGTGTGCTGTTTGCCCTCAGCTTGCTCCTTGTGGTGTTGACTGACAGCACACACACTCTCTCTCTCTCCTCTCTCTCTCTCCCCCCGGGACATCTGGGAGAAGAGAGAAGGGGGAGGCAGCGGCAGAGAGACACTCGATATACATTGCCTTTCCTGAGGGACCTCCCCGGGCACTCAGCAGGGACTGTTGCAAGACTCCCAGCTCCCTCCTCCTCTCTAAGCTCTGTGTGAGTCTCTGCCCCCTCTTACTCTCTCCATCGTCATCTGAACCTGCGCTGCAGCATCACCGCCTGTCCGTTTAGCTCCCTGCCATAGCGTCTCCTCTTATGTTTCTTTTTTCCTCTTTGCTCCCCTCTTGCTCACTTTTCCTTCTTCCAACCTTCTTTTTTGTATTCCTTCCACATTTCCAAGCTTCTCTTCATCTTCCTCCCCTGCCTGCCTTCTCTTTTCTTGCTTTTTCTTCTCCCCACCTCTTGCCCCATCTCCTTTTTTCTCTCCTTGCTCTCCTCTCTTGCATTCTTTAACACTCTGTCTTTGTATCTGACCTCATTGTCAGGTCATCAGAGAGGAGCCACGGAGAGATACAAGTGGAAGATGGAGCAGATAGAGAGAGAGTGCATGAAGCACCTCATGACTAACCCACCTTCCCCCTAAGATAGGTCCGCGAGGGGCTGAGAGCCGCTCTGCGTCTGATTAATAATAAATGAATCGGATCAGTCGGTTTGACTCAGAGCCTTCCTCCTGCTCACCTGTAATGAGCAGGGACGAGGAGAGCAACGGGAACTGGGCCGTAACGCACTCAGAGGGGGAGTCCCGAGAGGGAGTCTTCCATCTTCCCATCCCATCAGCTCCCTCCCACCACGCCTCACACGTGTGCCTCAGGTTCATGCATGTAAAAGCAACTATAAGCATCATTTCTGGACTCCTTCCTGTCTGAAATACAGTATGACTTGCAGAAAAGTCAATTCATTGTTTGTTTTTGGTGTGGAGCTCAGCTCGCCGTGTTTTTAGAAGGAATCTGCTCCTTTTATCCAACAATCATTTTCTATATCCTCGTATTCCCCCGGCTGCTTTGGTGTCTCTTTCACTGCAGCTTTTTGTTTTTATCCGCGAGTTTTTGTCACCGCTGCTGCTTCTTTCTCTAGATTACGTCTCAGACAGGCGGTACACTCCTAACAACCTCTTACAGGTTTATATCAGCTCACACACCGCAGCTCCAGTTGCTAAATATACAGTGTAATTCATGTGCATTAGCGCTGCTCAATGATTAAGTTTTATTTTAATCTGGATTTTTTAAAAGGCAATTTTCAAATCAAAAGAGCTGCAGTTTTAATTAGCTGTAGCCTGTCGTCTTAACAAGTTTTAAGAGGTGAAATGATAACTGTCGGCGTCAAATTTAATTATCTGTAACTAAATAACATCCATGAATTGGCAGTGGGGGCAAAGCTGTGTACGGCAACCTGTCCACACTGCAGCAGCATGCTGCTTTCAGGGTTGCCGAGCTGCCATATTGCCTCTAAGAAGTTGCCAAATTTGATTTTCCTTTTCTCTCCTCCACCAAACATAAAGGAGGGAATGGAGTCACTTTCCTCAGCTCCCATTGTGCACAGAGTGAGTAAACAAACAACACAAAGCTGAGGAGATTATACAGAAATCTGTATTCTGCGACATGCTAGGTCCTGCGTCTATTTCAGGTGGGTTAGACTTATTGGAAGCGTCCCACCACCCGTAGTGCTGCAGGGTTTAGTGTGGCGACAAGTGCCTGGTTAGTGTCTGTGGTTCAGCACACAAACTTATCAGCCATAGTGAAAATGAAAAGGCGCTTGGCTGCTGAGCAGCTTTAATTTCCCGCCCCACAGTAAAAGCCAGCAGCGGCAGGCAGGCAGGCAGGCAGGCTGCTGGATTAGTATTCAGCTGGCTGCAGACAACAGAGCCGGTCTGTTGGTGTTTGCCCCGTGGCTGTTGTCTTGCTGTCAGGTTAGCCAATGACACGTCAGAGCTCACCTCTTCGGCCTCGGCAGCTCGTGGCTATAATACACTCGCTCTCCAACTCTTTCCACACTCGGTCGGCCACTGATGCAGACTGCTTTCATCATTTGTTATCCTGTTTGTAGGTTTAGTCGACAAAGGTTTCTCCTGTTGTACAGTCACAGTATAAAGTAGACCTGCTTTTACATTGTTGAGCTAAAGATTTTTTTTTTTGATTATTTTTTTTGACCTTTTCTAAGCTTTATTTGGACAGAGACAGCTGAAGAGTGCCCAGAGCCGCCCAGAGAAACTGAGTTTTAAGTCCAAGCTAGGAATCGCTAAATCACAGAGCTACACCAATTCATAATTTTGTCATTATGCACCTGATGTAGCATCAATATAGAATGATTATATGCAGGTAAAAGGTTTCAGTAATCTATTACAAGAAAGCTTGTGTTTGCAACGTGTTTCTAAATTGGCCTTCCCACCTCCAGTTTCAGTATTTTGCCAGATATTTAGTAGTTGTAGGGGAGCAGTGAGAAGATGTCATTGTTCTTCGTTAGCCTGATTTATGAGACAACCTCCTGAAGACTTGGCATGCATTAGTGACTCAAACACACGAGGCGTTCTTTCCTAGTATTCTTATTGAAGTAGAGCGTGCACACATGCTTAACACACGCCAGTGTAACAGTGGCTCAAAGTCAGGTAATGATGAAAAGGCATCTCTGATTCTGTTTTCATAATTCAGTTTCTTCCCATGATATCTTTACTTAACAACACAGACAGCCTGCATTTCACTGCTGTGTTAGCTGCCAGAGTGGAAAATATTTTTTCTGCATGTTAGTTGATGTCCAGCTTGATTTTAAAGAGAAAGTGACTGTCTTGTTTTGACGCCACCCTTGTTTTAAAGGTACCCTGCTGAGTTTTTGGCCGCTCTGGGTCACAGTACAACAACAGCAGATAAGCAAATGCACATATATTATGTCATCTTCCAGCCGGCGCGCAGCCCAAAGATGGCGTTGACATGATATTTTGTGCAGAGGGAGTAACAGGAGGATGTGGAGAGAAGCCTCACATGCCAACAAAGCTGAACTCCACAGGATACCTTCGCTCACGTCTTTACGGAGCAGGTAGAATGGGACTGTTTTCACAGGTTATGAGGAAAAACACTCTCCATTAAAGAAAGAAATCAATCCAAATGACGCCTGTGTGGCTGCCAGAAGCACGCGCTCATATTAGGAGTTATGTGTCGCTTCACGTCATCAGTCCTTGGATATCGGTTTTTATTTATAACCCACGCATCAGATAGCACTGTCTGTCTGACACGTTTCCTTCAACCTGACTCCATCACGTCACCATCTGCTTTCAGTGGATGTGATCCTCTACAGTGCCTGTAAGCAGAGCCAAAGCTTCAAACTGCTGCATCATAACAAAGCTGTTCTGGCTTGTTGAAGCACTGCAGTTACACGTGATTCGTTGGTCCAGAACAGTTAAGTCATATCTGCCCGTTGCATAGTTTTACTCGCTTGTTACAAGAGAATAAGAAGTGCAGAAAGATGAGCAGAATTTACAGTGCATATTACACAACATGTTTCAGTCTGCAGGTGAAATTCAGCTCAGGTGATGCAAAAATTCAGTCGAATATGATTTGATAGATTTTTTTTTTCTTGATGGTCCAAAACGTTGTAAGTGAGATGGCTGCAGTTCAGAGATGTCCCCACTGTACTTGTTAAGGCCGTTTCACATGACGAGCGTCGTGTTTTTTAAAAGAAGAAGCATGTTAAACTTTGGGTGGCAGAGCAAGATCTGTGCACAACAACCACTCCACAACCCGACAAAACCACTTCTGATTCGCTGCCTTCAGCGAGGGGAAGGCAGCGAATCAGAAGTGGGTTACCGTGTGAGAGCTCCATTATTGAACTTTTGGGAATGCAGTCAGGTAAAAACTGATCATTTACCTTTTGGACTGCCAGTTTTTTTGGGGGGGGATTTTGATCCAGTTACGTTTCATGACAAGTTATCTGATATCTGAGCTGAGAGTGAAAAACAAAATCACACTTCTCTGCATCTTTTTAAAAAGTTGATTTTGGTGTTTTTGTTTTTTTCTTCGTCCCTTCAGGCAGTCTGACTCAAACACGCCATCAGAATACTCTCTGTCTGTCTGTCTAGCTCAGACGGGTTGAAGAAACGTGAAATACCACAATGTGCTCAATTACAAGGTGGATTTTAACGGAGACGGATCTCTTTGCAGAGAGTTGAGTGTTGCCCTCCGGGCTACATGAAGCACCTTCTGGCCAGGTATCTGGAACAGTATCTTTGTTGGACCTGTAAGATCCAATAACCAGATCCATATTTATCTTCTAATGCCAGTCTTTCAACCAGCATGGAGGGATTCAGTTTGTGACTCGGACTCTTTGATGCTTTCGCCAGCATTCCTTTCATTTATGTAGACGGCTGGAATCCACTGTCAAAGAGTCAAACCGCTGCTCTGTCTGTTTAAATCATACTTCTTTCTCTGGAACGCTCCAGTTGTATCGGACCGTCAGTTAATGTGACGATGGATTCAAACGAGGGGGTGAAGTGTGATTGTTGCAGGTGATTTTTGGCGAGGCAGCACCTGCCGGCCGAAGCTCATTTCTCTTCCATGTGAGAGTTGGACCTCGTTGTGGTGTGGTGGAGTGGTTGTTGGAGGAGGTGAGAGCTGAAGCTTGACTAACTTGGCCAGCTTCCCTTGTGGAAGTTGAGCTGAAACGAAGCGCACCGCTCTGTCTGTTTCCATCTGCGTCTTCTTCTCTTCGTGTTTGCGTCCGTCTCTCTGTTGTTGTTCCTTTCTGTACGTTTCTCTTTCAGTCTCCGTCTGTGGAAGTGTGTTGAACCGCTCAGGGTGCGCTTTGATTTGTGAGGGAGGACAACAGATGCTTTGTGCATGCATGTATTAAAGAATTACAAATTATACCGAGAACACGATGTCCCATCGTCATCTCACAGGCAAAAATGACGCATGGTGAGGCCACAGAGGAGGACAAAGGTCGTCTGTTTAGATGAAGGCTCTTTGTCTTGCAGTAGTCCAGCATCAGCTAATCCATAAAATATGCTTAGATTTCTTTTGTTGGAGGGTGACTAACTCACTAAACTCACTAAACGCTGCCTGCCTTACCTGTGGGAGCGTCATCACTTCCCCACTGCCCTCAATTCATATTTATGAGTGGAATAAAATTATTAAATTTGAAATTTGTTTAGTTTTAATCTTTCGATTAAATCTTCAAATTTTCTTCCTTGTCTGACTTCTGTTTGTTTGGTTATTTGTCTCTTTACTTGGTCCGTTGTTCTGACTTTACCTCTCCGGCTTTCACCGTTAATGTCAGTTTTCTTTCATCCCTTTTGTCTTTCCTTCTCCTTCTCCCCTCCTTCCTTTGTCTCCTCTCCCTCCCCCCTTCCTGCTGAGCAGGGAGCCCTTTGGTGCGGTGCTGATATCTATTCACGCGGGTCATTCATCAGCACCGTGTCGCTCTTTAAGCAGCGAGCGGGAAGCTAGATCAATAAGATGGCTGAACGGATGGATCGCTTAAGAGTCCTCTTCAGCCTGGAGTGATAAGGGAATTTTTTTGAATGGCTGGCAGTTTAAAGAGTCACCGAGGGTGGGCAGGCGGTGGGCAGGGGGTGGCGGCGGCGTGGGAGTGATGAATAAAGATCTGAATGCATCACAGCCAGTATTAAAATGGGAAAAGGCATTTAGATTGAAAAGGCGGTAAAAATCTGGAGAAAAACCTGTGAGGGGTCTCGCTGGAAGGCCCATACGTCTGCAGAAGTTATGCTCCAACTTGAGTTTCTAATTAAATCCACTTCTAACCCCTGAAAGGGAATTCATGTACATTATTCATGTGGTGTTGAACAAAAGACCAAAATCAGCTACGCTTGGAACAATAAAAGGAAAATGTAGACTTCTATCAAAGCCAACAGTTTTCACTCTGACCGTGTAAACGAACACTCAGAGACCTGCATCGAAGTCAGCTGCAACCAGAGACCCAGCAAGCTCTACAGAACAACTTAAAACATAACTTTAGAGCCATCTATAGACCAATCAAAGCGTCCACGCTCTTAATCCTGCATAACTTTAAGCCTTAATATAACCTGAACAGGTGAGTTGTATATAAATTCACCCTCAGTACAGTTGTCATGAACGGGGAAATTAGCTACAGAGACCAAAACTGTTTTTTGTACCAGGCTGTAAACATGTTTATTTCTGCTGTGAAGTTGTGACATTTGAACATGGGGACTTATGGAGACTGACTCACTTCTGGAGCCAGCCTCAAGTGGACGTTAGAGGAACTGCAGTTTGTGTTTCACTTCACGGACACGGAGGTTGCCTCCTTTGAGACTGTCACGTTCACTCTTTAAATCGTTAGCCTCAGACGCTGTTAATTGTGTGGATGGTAAATTAGATTGTAAACATCACCGTGTGCCGCTGTGTGCTGACAGTGATCTCAGACTGTGCGTGTGTGTGTGTGTGTGTGTGTGTGTGATGCATTTAGTAGTTTATATTTCATTAATGTGAAATGCAGCTCGGTGGTCTGTGAAACCTTAAATAAACACATTATAACCCGCGCTCAGTTTTGCAGCCGTCCTCTGACAAAAAGCTTAAATGTGCAAATGTCTATTTTTACAGCGGATTGTTTTCATGGAGCAGAATCTGACATGATGTTTGGATCGCTGCTGTTTAGGCGGTTTGCCATCACGCCGCTGAATCGTCGCTCATCAGCATCCCAGTTGCCAACACTGACATGAGCTTATATAAAGGAAGCCTGGGCCAGAGAGTCACAGGAACGCTGACAGGAAAGCAGCAAAAGGCTCGACAGTCAGGGAGTTCAGATCGCAGGAGATGTTGTCTCTGATGTATACACACACACACACACACACACACTGTCTTTGTCTTTATTTTCGTGGTTCTCCTCGCCGTCGTCTTCACAGCTTCCTAACTGCAAGTGTGAAATCAGCCAGGGGAAGTGGATGGAGAACACACACACACACACACACACACACACACACCGCCTCTCCGAGACACTCCAACCTTCATCACTCAAGCACTCAGGATTTTTTGATTCTTTGTATATTTTATTTGTGCAAATGTGGAAAATACCAGAAAATGGAGTAGAGAGGGAAAAAACCCATTAGGTGCTCAAGCAGAAATAAAAATCCCACAGTGCTCCAAAAAAAAAGAAAATCACACACAGCCAAAGGAAGAGAGCGCAGAGAAAATCACATCAACGTGACAAAGGTGCTACTTAATGTCAGAACCCAGAGGAGGAGAATCATCCAGAACTAAATACGGCAAAAGAAATCATCTTCATACAATAATAAAATGGTTTGAAGTTAAAGTGTGTTCGTGAATGGAGGCGTACGAGGAGTGCACGTGATGCGTTCAGTGTCTCATCTAACAGCCTCCCAAACCTCATGGAAGTGTTGTCTTTTTTTTCCCTCCACCTCACGACTCGACAGCTGCTTCCTGTCTGACACTGCTTGACACATGCACCTTGTATCTTGTGAACCGTTGACACCATCCTCAGTTATTTTATATACTGTGACTGTGCAGACGTTTTGATTCTGCAGCCTGAGTTTCTCAGTCGTACCTTCAGCAAAATCTTTTTTCTTGTTGCTGTGGATGTACGGTGTAAACGGGACAAAGTGACTTTTTGATCATAACAGAGCGTGAGTTCATCGATGTGGGCTGTAATCACCTCTTCTAACACGGCCTGTCAGACCAAAACACACATGAATATGCACGAGCTCGAAGGAGAAAATCGCTGCTCATTGATTAATTTATGTATGCAGTCGTGCACTTCTCAGCTACAAATGGAGCTCAAATGTTCCCAAGACTGCTCTTGTCATTTCCTCTCCTCAGTCATCAGTCTGTTCCTCCTTGTTGACTCTTCTTCTTCTTCTTCTTCTCTCCGTCTGCACACAGCTGCTTCCTGTCCCTCCTCCTGGTGGCCGCCGTGGTTTGGAAGATCAAACAAAGCTGCTGGGCGTCACGGCGACGAGAGGTAAGTCAGAGACTCACACTGACGATAGATATTGATTTTGGCTACTCTGGTAGTTAATTAACAACCACGAAGACTCGTTTGTGTGTGTAGTGTATTCATGTTGGGCGCTGTGGAGCTGCTGTTTTCTGTTTTTGATCAACGCTGATAAAAACGCTGGAGGTGCCTTTAGTAAATGGATCATGCAAAGCTGCAGCATGCATCACATATCAGCTACAGCACGGCGTTATGGAGGTGGTGATATGAGCCGATGAACAGGAAAGTTTGTCTCGTCTCTGATTCAGGCTGTAGTTTCATTTGACTGTTTTCTTTCTACTTTGAATCCAACTTCCACCCTCAAACTTCCACGAACCACTTTTCTTCTTGCGGATAGAGAATCGCTCAGGATGGAACAAATGCACTCTAAGCTCTCCAATTACTCATTTGACGACTGTGAGGAATTAGCTTTGTCCAAATAAAAAAGCACAAAGAAGTGTTTGTGTATTTTCTGCCCTCGGGCTGTGCAAAAAGTTAGTTACTCATCTATTCTCCCTGGAAAACTGTAAAGCAAGCCGAGAACTCCAAATGTATTCACACACAAAAGCTGAAATCAGACTTTCCAGTCAGGCCTTATCACTTCTTTACGATAACAGACTCACTGTACTGTTTGTGAGTGAATGTTTGGTGTTTGCACGTTGGCTCGATGTCTCGAGGATTGTTGACGTGTGTGAAGTTTGAAACTGGTTTGAACTTTTCATACTGCTGGCTAACGGCTCAGTGAGTGACGGCGACTGTGGCTAATCCAATAATCCACCCAAACATCTTGACAGACCTGCAGATCATTAAAATCTGCAGCGAGGAGACGGCGTGTTTCGAACACGTCCACGTGTTCTTTACAGTCAGAAAGCAGCACGTATGTTATATATGAGCTGTGTCAGCTGTGCTAGAACACAAAATCTCCTGTGTTCTTGTGCCAAAGCGATATCCATCATTAGCAAACAAATTAATTAGTCACGCTGCCGTTTGCATGGAAAGGCGAAGAAACGGGCAGAAAAATGCTGAACTGATGAGAAGGTGGATGGAGACAGACAGTTACAGGCAGATTAACTTCATCACCACACTGAGGTGTGGCTCTGTGCTGAAGCCTCGTGAAGTAGATCATCACTCATGGTGAGATCCACATTTTTAATATTTGCTTCCTGGTTTTTGTCCAGTTAAATGATTATTTCTCATCCTAACGCTCCAATTCAAGCCCAGTAATTGATCATTTAAGATAATAATTTAAAAATCAGAAGGCAAATGATTAATAAACCGTTCTACGAGACGCACTCGAATTGTAATTCGTCTCTGCCATTTACATAACGACCAATCACAAAGTCAAGAGACAAACCAGATGAAACATCCAAAGTTAAACGGTCATGCACATATATTTCTTTATGTTAACTGCTTGTTCTGTGTTAGCGTGCATTCACACGGGCTCAGGCATTGCAGCAAGTCGTAGCAGCGTTGTCCGGTGGCGGTGTGGCGATGAGGGGAGCTGAGGTGGGTTGCTGTGGGCGTGTCTATACAGACACTAATCAAATTTAACTTCTTTGTGTCACTATATTTTGTGGCGTAAAGTCTCAGAGGCAGTCTCAGAGGCAGTCTCAGAGGCAGTCTCAGAGACAGTCTCAGAGACAGTTCAGGCTGTCTGTGGAGGTTTGACTGATCTGAGCGTCTGATTGGTGGCCGGAGATTGACGTCGGTCTCAGTTTTCCCAAAAGTTGGATCTGGATCAGCCTCCGTCCTCGTCCTCGTGCCGGATCCTGTCTGAATCCAGCCTTATAGCGTGTTCTACAGAGCTGTGCGTGATCGTACATCACCCCTCGCGTACTTACCGTCTTCTCTCTGGTGCTGAAGATTGACTCCTTATAGAATGTAGTCCTATTACAAATCTCATTCACAGGCAAAATCAATGAAAAATTATAGTTTTTTTTTAGAGGTTAGCTTCTGTAGTTTATAAGAATTCTGGATTTTAAAAGTCTGAACATTGATGAAACACTTAAAATCTTTGGACAGAGCCTATTTCCTGTCTTTAAAGTAGAGCCGACCAGCTGTAGCCTGATATCGGACAGACTTTATGAGATGGCATCAAACTTCAGGTTTAACAGTGTGTGCAGACAAAGTGTGGTTCTGCAGAGATTATCAGTTCACTGTGTGCATGTTGCACAGATCTAAAAAAACAAAAAGACTGCGAGCATGAGTTTAGAGTCCTCAGAGCATTAAGCCTCAGTCTGTTTACCTTTTTTTATCTTCATTTCAAATCCAGACGTTTCTCTGACGGACTCTAATGGATGCTTTTATTTCTCGCAGACTCGATCGCTGTGATGTTTTTTTAAGACGGTGAATAATCAGAATTATAAGTGCTTTATATAAGATTTCTCCTGATAGTACAGCAGCACAGAATACGGCAGACAATGTTATATCTCGTTGCTTGCCTTCTTATAATTTTAAGATTTTGTTATTAGGTTTGTTAAATCATTCGATACAGCTAAAGTGATAATGATATACAGACATCTGCAGATATCACATTTGAAGCTCGTGAATATCTGTGAGAACGTCACTTTCAAACACTCGACAGGTGTCAGCCACTTGAAGTACATTACCGAAGTGCAGAGATCATAATTAACTGGTCGTATGGCACAGCGCTGAGTGAAAATAACCTCAGCGTCAGTAATGTTTTGGATGCTCTGCACGGTCCACAGAAGGCTGACAACGACAGTGACCGACTGACTTTACAGATCAAAATCAGAATCAAGTAAAAATATGAACTGATTTATTGATTCGTATTCGTCCTGTAAAGAGATCGGTACATCAAGTATCTGTATCCAACCTGCACATCAGGAAACAAGCTTCTAAAATATGTTGTGATGCACTGCAGATTTTAAGCTTCTGTGACATGAACACACACACACACACACATTCGCAATGCTGACGGATAGAAAGATCCTGACAGAGCTGCGGTGTGATTGGTTTATGCCTCCTAAGATGACAGCCGCCACAATAGATTTGCTCAGATTTTTTAAAGTCATTGTCCAAGAAACTGTGACGGCGTTTTATTTTGTGAAGGAAATAAGACGAGCTCTCAGTAGCCTCGTCGTTTGACTGACCGAAGCTGACAGCGTGGTGCGACTAGCTGGTTGGCGAGATTGACAATCTTACTGAGTGACATCTGGATGGTGCTAACTGGCTAACTAGCGGACTGTCTGTTGAGGGCGAGCATACTGAATACTCGGAGTGCTCCTTCAGGGTTTCGAATGAGTCATCTGAAAGATTGTGTGCATGTTGAAGTGTCACTAATGTTTACTGTGAACCTTTGGTCTAGGCCTTTTACACTCGGCACACAGCCTGAAGTGTTTTTTTTCGGCTGTAACGTCACCTGAGAGTGCCGCCATCATGCTCACCTGTGGATGCCTCTTAACATCTCTCACCTGCTTCCACTCTGTCCTCTCGCCATCATACAACCACTGTTGTCCAGCTGGGCCCTCGACAGGCTGACCTTTAAACAAAATTAGCACTGGACCTTTGTCAAGAGGACCTGGGGCTGCATGAAACTGTGGGGTCAATAATAAACTCCCCGACAACACCTGGAAAAGCTTTTCTAGGACATCAGGCTTTGCTAAAAATGCCTTTCATCCGCTCGGTCGGCCCTGAAGTGCTTATGAAGAGCAGATAGTAAAGATTTAAATTATGCTTACATCATTCTAGCAAGTCCTAAATTGGAAATACAGAAATTAACATTTTACGTCAACCGTTAAAGTTTGCATGTTGTGCTTCGAGCTTTAAAGACGTTTAAACTTCAGATCTCGTGTATCGGGCGTTTTGTTACACTGAGGCACATCAGCCATGGACAAGATGATGCAAGGTACCTGTTCCCAAAGACAAAACTGCATACATACCTGTTCTGTGCTTAAGAACTTCAGCTTTGAGACTAAACTGGAGCTGTTGCATCACATATAAAATGCCGTAAGACAGTCACGATGGTGCCCTGACTGATATGCCGGGTAAAGAATCCCGAGCATCACACAATCCAGCTGGATATAGATGTAGAAATATCTGCCAATCAGAATTACAGATACTGTGAGACTCCTGCCACAGCCGGCTTACAGTCCGTTTTTGAAAGAATTTGGTTTAATCCTTTCAAAGTTACGTTTTCATGCCACTGTCTGAAACACGAAGGTGAAGATCAGTTTCACACAGAGCAGACACTGGCAAACCAATTCATTGAGCAGATTTAAGTACATAAGGTTGCCACCTACAGTTCAAAACAGCATGTGGAAACCGTGATGACCCACCCTTTCTGTGAGACTCGTGAGAGACGGCTGCCTGAGAAAAACTGACCAGCAGAGAGAGAGCAGCCGTCTCTGAGGGGAGTCCTGAAAACGATGCTGTCCGTGACTTCCTTGTCCTTCATAATGAAAGTCGTAACTCTTTAATTTGACCCTCGCTTCGGAAGTCGACATCAATTTCAGTTTTGGAACTGTTGCCCAAGGAAGTCATGTCCAAAAATCAGGAAGAAAAATCAATAGTAGCTCCATTTACATTTTTATTTCATTGTAAAACTAATGATTAAGGAGTTTCTGGAAAATGAGCAGTCTGTGCAGTCTATCTGCAAACCCACAAAGACATAAAACCTGGATTTAAGCCCAGGGCCAAACTTGTGAAAGGTTCTGGGCGGGTGGGAAAGCAGATATAATATTAGTTAAATAGTGAGCACTTCCTATCACAGATGTCAAATTGAATTAGGGCCGTAACTCCTTTAGAAATACTCAGCAGCAGATTTCCAGCATCCCGCGTCCGCCTCCCTCTCTGAACACTTTTCTGTATGCATAAGGACATTTTTCATCGTCTATTCACTGCTGCAAGATTTCCCCATTACTTCAAAACACACCTTTCCTGCGATTTCTGTGATGTGATCCGGAGCAGAGAAAACACAACACGACCAAAACAACATCACAAATCACCAAATGCGCCTGGAAAATACTGTGAAGGAACTCATTTCTAGTTTCAGTTTTAACCATAATTACCTCGTCCTACTCATGCGCACATTCACACGTATAGCAGCCCTGCCTTCGTACACACACACACACACGTGCTCTGTTAACGCGACGTGACACATCATTTCTGGCAAACGGAAAGCTAATCATGTTTTTCCACGAGGTCGACTCTCTTGTTCCAGTCGTCTGCGCCTTCGACACCGGGACCCTTCTGTTCTTTTCAGCGCTGTCCCTCCAGGCTTCGCTCCCACATCCATCCCTGCCTCCTCCGTGTTACCGTGTGCTTGCATCAGCCGTACAGTGACATACATTTGCAGCTAATTGTGCCACCGTCACCTGACTTAGGCCCAGTGCAGGGGGAAATGGTGGCCATTGCATTTTATGTGATCATCGCAGGTTCACAGGAATTTAAGGCCATGGCCTTGAGCCGTGTACGTTTTACTCCTGGCTGCTTGTCATCTGATTTGAAGGAGTTTAAACCTGCGCTAACCGTGTTAGCTTAAGCCCTGAAACATAAATGTCACTGTGAGCTCATTTTAAAGAGCGATGTGCCTTCAGTCATCTTTTTGGAACTTTTTTTAACCAGGCAGTCAGTTCACGAGTCTCATCAGTCATTTGTTCCATTAATAAATATATAACATCATCGTGCTGATATCCATAAACAGCATTCAACTTGAACTTTTCCACTAAGACGAGCTGACTCATGCTTTGACTGCGAGTACATAACTATGAATATGTAATGTATATATTGACAGACTGGCCTCAGCTTTTTTTATTCATTGTGGTTCATTTCAATACGTGTTGTATCAGTCCTCCAGGTACAATGCACAGCAGTGTACAGCTGAAACCTGTAAACAGTTGCGCTCTCTTATTTTCGGGTTTTCAGGTGTAAAATTCGAGCACAGAGTAAAAATAAGTTTATGACTGTGTTTGAAGTTCACCTGCTGAGACTGGCGACGCTGTTTGGAACAACCAGCAGCCCACCTGTGGGGTCTGCGTGCTAGCAAGTGTGCAGGTGCATGTTTTTTTTCTCCTCGTGTGTGTTTGCTTTGCATCTGTTTGCATAGCTGTGCTAGTGTGTGTGTGTGTGTGTGTGTGTGTGTGTGTGTCTGTGTACTGTCTGAGTGAAATCAAAGACTTCCTTTGAGATCCGGCGATTCCTTTGAAGGAGCTGGAGCTGCCAGATGGCAATAGACAGGCCTGACTCCTGCAGACATTTTGTGCCGTAGAAGGCCCCGGCCTTTTAAGAGAATGAGCCGCACTGCAACTGGACCGCTGTCAGTGCTGTGTGATTATTCCTGCGGGGACAGTAAGGACAGAAGGTCTTAGGCTGCTGCTGCTGCTGCTGGGAGCGGATATAATCATTTACTTTTCTATGTTCTTTTAGTATGACTTTTGTATTTCTGTCAAATATAGTTCATCTTTAGGAAGAGGAGTGTAACTTTCTCTCATCAGCACCCAACAATTACAGCAGCACCGACAGGTTTCAGGCTCACAGCTCACGGACGCCTGCAACAGACACAAATAATGGAATATATTTTGAATAGAGATGAGCCAACCGGCTAATTAGAGCAGTGATCCGGCAGAGGCATCCAGTGGCACGATAATATATCATGATGCAAAATAGTGTAATAATGGCGCCTCTTTAACAGTCACTTTCTTTGCCTCAGGACAGGAAGTCTTCCTCGTTTCACTCGATTGTAGCACCGAACAAGATTTGAGGCCAGAGTGTGAATTTTAAGCACCTGGACACGTAACAGTTGAGTCATGTGTGTTTATTCATGAAGGAAGAGTAGAAATCTTTCTCTGAACGTCTTTGATGTTTTCACAGCGTTCTTCACTGTCATCTCTTCTCCCTCCTTCTCTACTGTAACTATACAAAAATACCCTCATGATGACAGCACGCGTATTTATCCAACATCCATCGTTGGCCTAATGTGGATATAAATCACCTCTAACTCGACATCTATTAGACACATATTGCTCCCTGAGGTATTGACAGGAATGCAGAATGTGATAATGTCCCTGATCGGCGCGGCGGCGGCGTCCCACATGATTAACTGTGCTGTAGATTCTTTACACTACGCCAGAGGCAGAACGCCGGGGTGGGGAGTGGCATAAACGTCTCCAGATACCCTCACATATTTATTACCCCATTATGCTGCTCTACTTTGCCCCCACTGAGAACCTGAGCAGCCATAGATATGAATGTCAGCCAAGGTGTCAGGCCTCCTTTAGAAATACCTGCTATTATGTCATAAAATGAGTGGAAAGCTGCTCAATGGCCTGTGATGTGTAAACTTTTTTTCCTCTGATCAAATGTTATACAGCTCAGGATGTTAATGAAGTGATGTGCAGAGACACACACACACACACACACACACACACACACTCCCAGGGAATGAGCCGCCACCATCTTACGTCTCCCTTTGATGATAAAAGTTTCTAAAGAATGGGAGCAGATCAGAGGAGAGATCTCAACAAGGCCGATCCGCTGTCTGATGTACGACTGTTCACTGGCTTCACTTACATTAAGTGCATTAACCTGCCAGTTCACCTGCAATAAAGAGCACATTGTACTGTTGCAGACAGTTCAGGATGTACAGGAAAGTTTAGACGTTTTCTCAGTTTGTCCAGCTGAGATGAGTGTTTGCAGCAGATCACACCAGTTATATTTGAGCTGTGAGCTTTAGCTAATTACGCACTTATACATTTATGCATGTGAACATTTAATTACACCACTGAACCACCTACAAAACCTCTGATTAATACTTATTTAGCATCACTGGAAAAAGTTTCAAGTATTAAAATCCTTGAGGCTTCTATGAAAGATTGTGTAACCCCCTCCACATCATGTATATGCCAAGTTTTCATTAGCAAAATGGAATTTCTGTAATTAAGGTGGAGTACCGATACCTAAACCACCCACAATCCTCTGGGAGATGTTTGTTTGGAGGTTTGTGCACGCACTTCAGTTGACAATAGACTGAATGTTGGAACAAATCTGAATCATAATGTCGTGTAGTAGAATCCTCTTCACTGGCTGATGCACAGATGAATAAATTCAGTTTGAACGTATAGCTCCTGCAGGAACTTTTGCTGTCGCCTCGTTCAGAGCGTGAGGATGAATCAAAACTGGCGATAAAGTTGTTGAACGGTAGCACGGCTGCGTCCTTGTGTTCGCGCCCCACGCTGCCGCAAACTGCTGACCCTCGTCTTCGTGAGGGCGGACGGCTGTGTCACTGAGCCTCCTCGTCTCGTGCCGTCCTCTCCTCGCCTGTCCGCCCACCTCCGCTGATGAGACACCTCTGACCCGTGCCGTCGCTGACCCTGTCCACAGGTTTCAGCGGTGCAGACTGTTCCTGCTGCTCGGCAGCACGTGTGCATAAACACGTGCACGTCCTCCTCTTCAAGTATGAACTAATACACAGAAACCTTCGGTAGAACTTTATTTAACCACAAAGGTCCCTTATATGTTGGTAACACAATAATCAGCAATAATGATAAAATCAGAGGGATGATGTAAAACTGATCAAATACAGCAGTACTGTATTACACAGGCTGCAGAGTTGAATAGTTTTAACATGTGCACAGGGTGTTTTATTTTGAAAATCATCCGGGTTCTCTGTGCCGTTTCGGTGTCTGACGTCCGGCCAGCTCGATCTGCTTTGTGCCGCTTGACGTGGGTGATCACGGCATCTTTCGAAAATAGACCTCCGGGTGCGGAGAGCTCGTTCGTGAGCTGTGACGCTTTGTTGTGGCCCGTGCAGCCGCGAACACGCCGCCAACTCGCAGCCATGCCAGGTGGAATTTCGGTGAACAAGTGATCTTTGGCTGAGCGCACACACGCCTTGCAGAGAGCACATGAACCATGCAAAAGCTGAGTTTCATTTTGCTGCATGGACATAAAAACCTGCGTGAGGTGATGGTCAGTATGGGCTATAATGAGAATCCTGCTACCTGAATGTTTATTACATTGCTATTTGCTGATAAAAAGAGCGAGCAGGGATGGAAAATTCAGTACTCAAAATGGGATACTCAATATTCAGAAAATGTCTCCGCCTCACAGCAGAACAAATCTGGATATTTTACAAACCTGAAAGCAGGAATCTGAACTCAAGCTTAGCTGTGAGAACACAGTGATGGGAATGAGCAGGCACGGAGGTGAAGTGACATCTTCAGAAGCATTCACAGCAACTTATTCTCATAAACACAATCACACAGGCCAGTGCTTTCAGACGGGCATTAAACATTCACCGACTTCACTCACACTCTCATTGACTCGTGCACGCCGCATGCAGCGACTTCTGCAGCAGATGGTTCAGTGTGGAAGCAGCACAGCAGAGTGGGAGAGATTGGCACCGCTATCCTGAATAAGCAGAGTCCTGGAATACAATGAAGATATCACCGAGCACGTAGGGCTCCCCATCAAATTAGTTTCGGGAATCATCCATAATGATAAGGAGGATCCTCTCACCAGCGTGTCTGCTCCCAGCCTGCACACTCCAGTCCCAGAAGCAGATGGCTGCATGTGAAGGCAGTTCACACATGAGCAGGGAAGAAAAGAAAAGACAATCTTTCCACCTTTACTTTGCAGCTGTTACCCTTACGAAGCACTTCTCGATGATCCTCCAATGATCCTGATACATTCGATTTTTACAATCATGGGAATACACCGTGGCTCCGTGCCTCTCCACTTCTGCTTGCCAACACAATCCAGAGGGTGAATATCTGTGTGCATCCCCTGATAGTGGCACCTGAACCTGATACGCCAAATGGATAAAGAGATGACCAATATAAGCTGAGTGGGAAAATCCATTCATGACAACCTAATTACAAGTAGGAGTTATAGAGATAGCTACAAAATATCTCAGTTGCTGAAAGAAATTAAGGACGTGTCGACAAACTGCTGCCAAAACAAGCTGCAAAGCCGCCATCGCCTGCAGTTAAGTCTAAATAAAATCCAATATCCGTGCCACAACAGTCAATGCTGCTATTTGAGACTTCATTCTAGTGTCCACACAAGCAGAGTGATGGCATTTATAGATGCTACACACTGTTAGCTGCACAACAGTCAACAACTTTCTCTGTGTAGCACCTCTCATGCAAAGATTCAGCCTGAGGTGCTTTACAAGATACTAAAAATGTTTGCAATTAAACCAACAGAATAAACTGATATGACTACCAAACATAACAAGGTTGGATTACCCCGAATTAAAAAGATGGGTCTTTAATTTAAAGACACCGAGGGAGTTCGCTGTTCTCAGATCCAAAGGGAGGATCCTCCACGGTTTACGGCCATAAAAACAGAAGCATGCAGCCTCCGAGGACTTCTGAAAGAAAGGCAGTGAAAGATCTGAGAGATTCAGGCAGACATAAAACATAGCCGACGATTATTAATAATCACAATGTTGCTAGGGTAGTTGGGGGGGGAACGCAGCATGTGGTGAAACCCCAGAAGATGTTTGTAGATGGTGAGCATGGTGAGACAGGTCAAATCTAACTTAACCTGCCTTTTTTTGATTATTCATTGTTGTAAAGTGATTTAATCGATGGGAGGAGAGACCGTAACTCGCCGCACTTCAAGCCACGTGTTTGTGTCCGAACCACCACCAGTCAGCGTCCTGTGTCGGCGTTAAAGCCGCGTCGTGGCGTGTCCGACAAGTGACTGTTTGCTCAAAAGCAGCAATGGAGGCTGCTAAAGAGGTTAGCGGGTTCCTGGGTTATTGATGTAATGAGCAGGTGACTGTCTCGTTTACATACTGCATAACGTCGGCAAGGTTGCCATTTGTGGGGAAATCAATGAACATAATGTAGCTGTCTGGCTTCTGCAGGTGAAGGCTGCTAAAACCTGTCTAATAAAGCCTGCATGGATTCTTTATATCTATGTATACTTAACTTTGATTTACCAAAAAAGAAATCTAGAGTTTCAGCATTTCTAATTATCTCATGTGACACAGGGTTAGCAGTGCGGGGGCAGCGTTTTGGAATAACGTTCGCGGTCTGCAGACGTGGTTGGACTTCAGAATAACACCAAGCAGAGACGAGTTTGATCCCACTAAACCTTATCTTAGCCTCATTTGCTTAGGACTAACACAGCCTGGGGACATCCAGTAATTTTTAATAATCTGCTCTGTTTTTTATCATCAGGACAGACACTCAGTAAAAAAAAAAACGAACAATGTACAAAGGGAGCAACAAATAATAAAGCCAGAGCTTTAAAAATCCAATAAACATACACGTTTACTGAAAAATCAGTTCCAGGTATTGTGATGACATTGCTGAGGGGATTTCTTTTATCGCCAAAGAGGAGCAGATACCAGAGGTGAGCTCACGGTGTAGTGGATGGTTACAGTGTGAAAGAGCTTTGCACAGCGCCTGTCCGTCACGTCCCTCAGACTGACATATCAGCTTCACCCCTTTAATCTCATTGGCCTGGTCGATAACATGGTTTAAGGGATTTCTGCATTTAATTGGTGTCAGAATCTGCCTGCTCTGTAGTTTAAAGGTTGATATTCCAGCAGCCTGCTGCCTGCAGTCTTTTGGGACAGGCAAAGGTCCGTTGGTAAAATAAATCCAGCTGCAGTTTGTGTTCCTCTTGTCAGGAGAGACGGATGTCATCGTGGACTTCAACTACATGCAACTTTTCGGTCTTTTGACGGTCGCTTCTAGGTCGTTAATTCATCAAACTACACTCCTCTTTCCAGTGAACGCGGTATTCTTGAACCTTGCAGAAATTTTCTTTTGTTACCTGAAGATGGAGGTGGATCACTGTTACCATTCTGTACCCTTGGAAATGGATTGAACTCTGGCCGCCCTCAGTAAGAATAATTGCACCCTTGAAGGCAGACTGTTGAGCCAATGGTCGTCCTTGTGGCTCGGTGGTACAGTACAGTGTACCGCACTGGGACTGGGAGTCCGTTATTTATGAATTTTAACCCGGGACACACACGACGCTGTCGGGACATCCCCAGCACTTTATTAACTACTTTGTAACTGTCACTTATGGGTTAAAATGGTCCGTTTTCTTCGCTCTGTGGTGTGAGCATTACAGAAATAGCCCTGCTTCCTCTTTGAAACACAAAACTTTTCTCAGCGATTGACAGTGCCACAGAATGCCTCGTGGCTCTCCGGGGAGGATGTGGTGCCCCCGAAATGTTAAGATATACGCAGGTGATGAATTTACTTTTCATTAAAGAGCTTACTCTGCTGCAGAATTAAAAGACTGACTTCAGATATAACAAAACAAAACCACCATCTCAAGCGTCACTCATTAAACACCAAAGTTCATTAGAGCTGTCAGGACATCTCTCCTGTCACCAATCCAGCTGTGGCTGCAGACGAGAGGAGATCGGAGAGGGAGAGCCTCACCTTATCTCACCCTCTGCAGAGTGTTATTAAGTAGGAGGAAACCGGTTCTCCCCCCACCCGCCTTGCTGCTTCTGTCTCCGTCCCTGCTGGAGGTGGAAGATGGATCGGTCAAGGTGACCTCAGCCGGCACTGTGTCTGCTCGGCCCGCCCACGCTCATACCACCTTTCCTGACACTCGCTCCCCTGAAGAGGACGTCAGAGCCTTCAGCAGCTTCCCGGTTGTGAGACTCCCCGCCACGTTCTCCCTGCAGCTCGCCGCCGGGTGGCCCTGTGTTTTCTTGGTAGGTCGATGACGTGGAAATCTCTCAGACTCACCTCCTTTTTTAAAATGGGTCAAAGCTGGAGTGATAAAACATGCTAATATAGCCGAGTAACAGCTCACACAATAACATCTCCTGACATTTTATGATCCTTTGATCATCCCTGTAATGTAATGATGTGTTAGATTATCAGGAAATATATTATCACAGGATCAGGCTTATACATTTTCACTCATTCAGAGCGACATTTTATTAAATGCTGTATTTCATGTGCTCATAACTCTAAAAGCTGTCCATTAAAACCAGCCCTGCACTAATTCTCTGCAGAATTTAGCTGTATAAAATGCTTGAATTATCATTTAAAGGCAAATTTAATGAAGTCCTGTGCAGCAGCATTTAGTTGATCGAACAGTAAAACTCTCCCTTGAAACCACTAATGAAATTCAGACCATGTGAGCCATAAAGTCCACACTAAAACAAGTTTTAATGAAACACAAAATAGTTTGAAATTCGACTTTTAAGGCCTTTAGTCAGTAAAATATTGTAATTGCAATTCATTTTTATTAGTGAGCTGGTAGTTAATCCGACCAGAGTTGCACATGATTAATATTCCAGCGAGGAAGTTATCGACTTTGTGTCAGCTCCAGATTATGATGCAAATGAAGGGAGGCGAGCAGACATGAGCGGGAAATGTGTTTTCTCTGTCCAAAGGCAGCAACATCAACTGTATTCTTTAAAGTGCTGTGAGGCCCCTGTAGATTAACTAGAGCTAGATGCTTTAGGATTCTGTGAGAGCTGCCTTCCATCTCCTCGTCTCTCCTGAGGTCAGCGCTCGCTGCACCACCGCACAGAACAAAAGGCCTACTTCTGAGGTGATCAATCCTGAAGTGAGAGGTGAAGAGAGGGGGGGTTAAGATGACGAGAGAGAAGAGAGGAAAGAGGAGCAAGCAGCCAGCACTGAAGGTCACTCACACAGGAAGCAAACATGCATCCTCCATCAAGGGAAGGTCTTGTTAATGGTATCCTCCGCATAGTGGAGTTAACAAGAGTCTCCGCGGACCTGACAGGATGCGGATTCATCAAAATCTGATGAAAAAGAATTGGGAGTCACTGCAGCACTGGCAGCCGGTTACCACTGCAACAGTGTCAGAAGACGAGCTCATGCCTTCGCCGCCCCGTGCCAACTGTGCAGCAAATATTAACTTTGGATTTAAACGGAAATAACCGGCATGCAAATAATGGAGCGCTAACGTGAACGTGTGCGCACGGGACAGAATACTAATAATACACGTGTGTGTGTGTGTGTGCAGCTCGTTCAGGAGGCGTCCTCTGTGTTTGTGTGTGTGTGTGTGTGTGTGTGTGCCAAGACACTTCTAAACCCTCCTAATCTTAATTCCCCAGAGATGGTGCATATAATTAGAATTTGGACCGGTGCCAGTGTCTTATTGTTCACAATACGCAGGCTGGTTCATGGTTCCAACCCCACTGCACTGTGGTGACCCCCGTTTGGCCTCCACCCTCCACACACCCCACCCATCGATCATGGTGCTGGTTCGAGGCTTATCATGAGCCCAGAACAGCTGTCAAAGCACCGCTCCTGTACTTTTTGATTCTGTTTTATCTCGTCTCAGACTGCCGTCACTTTCTTTTACTTTTATTCATTTCTTTTTCCCACAGCCGACTTATCTCAGCCATCTTTGTTCTAACCTTCCAATTACCTGACTTCACTTCTTCTGTCCCTCTAAAGTCAAACAACGCCTCCAGCTTCAGCTCGCTGTTTTAGGTTCGTTCACAACAAAGGAACACACAGGTTGGCGTTCCTGTTGTCAGGATTTTCACGTGAACGTGTTCTGCTTTCCTGTACAGTTCATGCTGCAACCGTCTGAAAACTAGCATGCTGCCGCTTCGTGGTGTGCAGCAGAACGCTCGGGCGTGTTTTCATGTCTGCACTGTGTGTGTGTGTGTGCCGCTGTCCTATTTCTTTCTAAGCTTCAGCTTTCTTTCCTCCGTACGTCAGCGGCTTCCTCCTGTGCAGTGTGTCTGCTGTGTGCCACAGGTGCCACAGCAAGCCCGGTGTGTTGCCCTTAAGAGATTTGCCTGTTTTTGTCAGGATCACACCAGTGAGAGAAATGTTGGAAACATTTTTATTTTTCACTATTTGGTGTTTTTTTGGCTTCTGCAGCTCAATAATACTCTGAGATATGAGATGGTAGATCTTTTTGGGTGCTCTCATTGTTAGCTTTAAAAGCTACATAAAGATCATGAAACTCTCACTGTCTTTCATGTTGACGGTTCCTTCTCGACCTTGCAAACATTTTGTCAGCCGATGTTGCAAAGTTGATGAGTTGGTAAACTTCATGAGATCCGGCCTAAAGCTGCAGAACAAGCGAGTAAGCCGTCGTGTTCCTTCTGTCAGTTCCAGTTTCTCCAGCCGACACTGGCTCGCGTTAAATCATTGATTTCATCTGATACTTCACCTTCCATCATTGCCTCCTCTTAAACTAAAACATAAACTCCTTTCAGCACTTCCAGTTTAACTGCCACTTTAACTTTTATCAATGCCTCAACTTCATGTCCTTTTAATGTCTTCTTCTTCAGCTGTTACTGCCATACACAGACATGTTAAAGGCCTCAGCTTCAACTGCACCAACATAGAACTGAATTTAAAAAGTCTGACTAACACAGTGGCAGTTATGGCACAGAGTATCACATGAAGCATGATGGATTACATAAAAACACGTCAGTGATGATGATGACTGTGCAGACGGGTTAGTGGCAGCATTGATTTGATCTGGCCATCAGGTGTTATTTAGCTGTTAGCGAATATCAGGACTGACATTTGAAACATTTATCAGGTTGCTGATGCTCTCACATGTTAGCTTTGCTCGGCTACTCATGCTGGATTTCACTTCAGTAACTGCAAGCTATCAGATGTCAAACTCTGTCTCCTTGTACTTATGATACTATGATACTTTTCAAGGGCTCTCAACCTCACACCGCAGTCCACTCGATCAGGAGGAAAGACTCACATTTTTAGACACCTTGGCTCCGTCCAAAAGATCCACTTCAAGATCACACCTCAGAATGAGCTGCTGTCGGCGAGCTTTCGCTCTGTCGATTGCTTAAATGCTCTTTCACTGAATCCGACCACCTTCTCTCCACTTCATACTTTGTATCTCATCGGCAGCTTTTCGAAAGTTTCTTTACTTTTCAATGTTTTATTTTCTTTTGTCTGCTCGTCTTTGATGGAGAATGGATTAGCGTTGTGGGCGAGGTGAGACAGGTGGAGAGGTGTATGGCACAGACAGCAGGACGGAGCCAACGGTGAGGAAGAGGCAGAGTTGGGGAGGGATGGAGGTAGAAAAAAGAGGAGGAGAGACAAAAAGGAAAGGGAGAGAGGGAGGGATCAAAGCCTTCTCCCTTGTCAGTATTCACAGTGTGTGTCCTCTACACCCCACCTCATCGCCGGAGAGATAGAAAGATGAAGCGAGCGAAGCAGCAAGCAGCTAACGTAGCTTCACAGACAAAGATTCCCTCCTCCTCCTCCCTCCTCCCTCCATGCGTCTCACTCCGCAGTTTTCCTTCAGTGATGCAGAAGTATGATTGAGAGCTCTCCCACCGACAGCATTTTTAAACAGACGCATCAATAAATAAACGCCGTGATGTAGTGCAGAGTGTGTGCAGTGCACGTGTGTGTGCATGGGCATCTGTGTGTGTGTGTGTGTGTGTGTGTGTGTGTGTTCTCCACGCCCAGGCGATCTGGCGCTTCTTCCCAGGGGCAAACTCTTTGAAGGCATTTGTCTTTCTCTCTGCTCCCACTTCTTTCTCTTTGCTGATTTTTTCCCCCCCATAATTCTCTTTAGTCTCATTTCCTTCATCTTCTGTTTCTTTCCTGCATCTTGCTTTTTTCCTCCCTTCCTTCCTCCCTCCCTCCTCTCCTCCCTCCTTCCCTCCCCTCCGCTCTGCTGACGCACTCAATCTCTTTGGCACACCGCTGCTCACTTTGAGAATGCTCAAACACAGTTGCCTCAAACAGCTTCTGTGAGTCTGTGTGCAGGAGAGTGAATGCAGGCGTTGGTGAATCCTCATACTTTGTCTTAAAGATGCAGCTAATTACTGCCATTATGTATCAATCCATATATATATTTATAGCTGCCATAATCAATATTTTATATATTTAGCAATCACTTAACAAGATGTGTTTGAAATTATCAGCTGAATCTGCATTTCCCTTCATCTCCTCAGAGCGTTTTCTCGCTCGAGCTCGTCGTTTGGCTCATTGTATACGTCACAACTTCACTGTTCAAGTTCAGTCCCACTGCGCTCAGCTTCAAGATGCTGTGTCAGCTGATCAACCCGCCGTGTACGACCTACTCAGCACCAAATGTCAGGTGAACAAAGTTAGCAGCTTGCTAGTGAAGCGATCGGAGCATTTAGCGCCTAAAGATTTCCCTCCTGAGACCAAAACAAGGCTCAAAGCAGGTCAAATATTGGACTCACCAGGTAGCCATACATATAACTGAAAATGAATGCTAATGTTTCTTTGTGTCTTCTGATGCATGGCCTGCCATATTCAGCATGTAATTTGGTATAGCGTCTTTTTTCAGTTATAACGAGACAGAGTTGTGTTTACAGCCCCAAAAATCAACTGATGTGCGTAAATCTGTCAGATCTGTCCAGAATCAACAGCTCGCACATATGAAGCTGAAACAACGCATATAAATGATCTAATAAACTGTTGTGAGTGCTTCACACATGCTCACCGTGCACGTTTGTGATTGTATTTATTATGACTGTACGTCGGGCATTTCATTCAGACATTCAGACTTTTACCCGCAGGCTCGTTTCTTCACGTCCTTTTATATTTCCACTCTGAGAAAATTAATTAGCCTTTCTGAAAACACACACGACTGCTCATGTGCAGGTGTTTCCAAACCACCTGCCCGCATCCATATGTGTTAATGCATGCTTATATCTACATCTGTGCACACGTCTCATAATTAGGTTTATATATGCACAGTTGGCTCTGCTGCAGACACACACACACACACACACACACACACACTACCCTGCAGAAAACCAAAAGCTAATTTAAGAAGTAGGCGATTTGCAGTGTAACTCCTCTGGCGTCTGGTTATCTTTGGGGTGCAAGACAGTTGTACTGAGAATTCTTACACCTCCGTAAGCTGATGATAGCTGTCCATACGTTAGAGAGGAGGACTGAGGATTGAGAGAAACCGACCCAGATGAACTGTGCAGTGCATTGTAGTTTGTAGTTTGATGGCAATTAAAGGAACAACTTTTTTCACATCCAATATTGGACTTTTTTGCTGCACCTTTTGCCAGAATTCTTGTCAGCCAGAGTAAAATTTTAATCACCGAGCTCATTTTTACTTGAGGGGAAGCAGCAGCACGCCTGTTTACAACTTGTTTGATCGTCTGACTGCTTGTTTGTTGTCCTGTTGGACTTTTGTGGCCCAGACCTCAGCAGGCAGTTATGCAGGTAAAACATCATAATCAAAAGGAATAAGAGTCAGGATTGGCAAATGAGAAAAATAATACATTTCCTTTGAAACAGCAATAGAGATAGAAGGGGCAGACAGCTTATTCCTGGCTCTCTGTTGCAGAAGATGGTGCTGATGTGACGCTCCAGTCCTTTAAATGTTTCCATTTGTTCGCCTCGCCTCATCAGCTCATTCCCAGTAGCAGGAGACGGTTGTCGAAGCAAGAAAAGCTTTGATAAACGCTACCTGCCCAACGCCAAACTCCAGACAGACAGATTTAATGGCATCCTGGTTTTCACACTGTTAGATAACACGTTCGGTTTAGTTCTGTGTTTGCGGCTCGTTCTGCCTCTCAGTCAAGGTAAATTATGAGATCTGAAAAATTGTGAATATTTCAGAAGATGAAGGTGAAAAACACACAAACACATTTGTCAGCAGTCGTGTCGTCTTTTCTGTTTTTTAAAGCATAAATTCAGTCTCATCTTTTATTCTAATTTTCAAGTAAAATGTTTTCAGCCCACGTTGATGAAACTTGCAGATCTGATTGCCTCTGAGAAAGCAACTTTTATCCCTGCTGTCACGCCGACATGAATACAAAACAGATACATAATAGATACATAATAGATTGTAGATGGCACAGAGTTGCGCAGTAGAAATAATTGTTAACCTGTCAAAAAATTAGCATATGAGTTCAGCCAAATGTCAGTGTGGGAACAAAGGTTAGCTGTATGTTAGACAAGAGAGCAGGCTGTCTGCAGGGAGGGAGGCTGAATCTATAAAGTTTGTTTACTGCAACATTCAGGTGCTCCTCCATCTGCTTTTTATCCACTAAATCAGTTGTGTTGCTTTGTGCCGTTCACGGAGCTCCGCTTATGAAAAGGATGTCATCTGCATGCAGATTCTCGCTCTCCTGCACGCCGTGTGTACATCCAGACTGATGCTGCTGCCCGGCTCGACCTGTTGCGTCATTATGAATGAGGTTAATTCTGCCAGAACTGCAGAACTTCTCTAAGTTCATAATGAGCTTAAGTTCATTATCCCGCCTCAGAGTGAAACCTGATTCGTAGCAGGAGTATTGAGTTTTGGCTTCGGTTGGTTGGCCAGAAAGTCAGAGATTTGATTAGTGCTGAGGAGTCGGTGTTAATAGATTGAGATTTGAGTCGAGGACTGAGGAAACCAGACGCAGTGCAAGATGGCAGAGCGTTGCTACACCCCAGCAGTCCTCACACACTCACAAAGGCTACATGTTTTGGCTCTCGCATGCTTCACACTGTGGGGTTTCCAATCATGACAAATCGGGACTCGGCACAATGAGTTGCTCATTTGTGTTTCATTTGTTTCTGCGTGATGAATGCCGCGTGGCACAAAGAATGTACAGCATGAAGACATCAGACCGGCATGCTTCATTCTGTTTGTCTTTGTGTGTGTGGTAACGAGACATTGTGTTTGGACTCATTCATACTTCATGGCTGTTGTTGTTCTGCCGTTATGCATCGCATTGTTTCTATTTATAGCTCCGGCTCGTCATGAATGCTCCGGTTTCTTTCTGTTTGATGTGAGAGCTTCTCATAAACCCTCTCCTCCACTCTCAGTAATATCCTGACTCTTTTATCGCCGACTTTATTCAGCACTTTTATGTTTTATTAACTTGCAAATTTGCTAATGAACCTCGTACAAAAATATCAGGAGATGAGTTAACAAGCCTTTTGGAGAGCGAAAGCTGCAGAAACACGCCGTGCCACCTCAAAAGTCTGAAAGTTGCTGCTTATTTTAGGTCACCCAATTAAAGTGTGCAATGTTAACCTTAATAGTGCAGAGGAACGGGTACAAGCTTTGAGTTGAGTTAGGTCTGTTTGTGTTAGTGAATGTCAGATAGATAAATAATAAAAGCATAATTATGATATTTATTTCATGATATTTAGTAAAGGATAATAAATTGATACTAACAAAGTTACGTGTGAAGAAATAAATACCAAGATTCCTGCAAAGGATGCAAATTATTTAGCACACAGATTTTTATATATAAATATCTTCAGTGAAGTCAAAGACAGTCGATGCTTTAATAAGCAACAGAGCTAATAAAACTTATATCATGTTCTCGGTGAATAGTTGGCTCATAGTGATGACAAGACTCGTAGCAGTTTATTAGATTGTGCTTAATTAGCGTGCTGGACAGAGCCAGGCTCTTTTCTTTGTTGCTAAGCTAACCGGCTAGTGACTGTCGCTTCATATTTGATGAACATAAGTGTGGTATGAGTTTATTTCATACACATTCCCTTAAATGTTTAAATAAAGGTTCATCTCCCTCCAGCCGGGCAGACTGGGACACCTGCACACATCCACAGATGACTGCAGGAGTGAAATGAGTGGACTTTGTCCACAAAGACAATCCAGGACATTTTTACCCGTCGGGCTCAACTGTGAGAGAAAGAGACTTCCTCGAGGCATTTTTGTAACCCTTAATTAGGTGTGATTATAATTGACATTTAGAGAGAACGTGCTAACATGTCAATAGCCACAATTGACAGCCCAGCAGTGGGACGGAAACACTCAGCAGATTAATTGCAAGCTGTCAAACAGTCAAACAGGGAGCCGGCGACCTCTTGCTTAAGCCTTGACCCCCCGACATGAATGTGCATTGACACGCAAATGCCACCTGATTTCTAGCAGGCGTGCTTTCACGTTGAATTGCAGTTCTGCCCTTTACTTACATTTATTCTGCGAGCAGCTCACGGTAAAGAGACAGAGGCCGATAGATTGTGTCCTTTATCTTATTACGTACATGCCTAACTCTGCACATCATTGCTCGTTGCTGTTTCGGAGCTCTGTCGGGGTTTTTCCGCTCACGTAGCAGTTCCAGGTGTTTTTATTTTGAAGGGCTCGCTGCTCGTATTCACGTCCTGCTGTCCTGACAGTTGATGACGTTTGTGGCTGTTCTCGCTCTCTCCATCCTCCTCCTCCTCCTCCTCCTCCTCCTCCTCCTCCCTTCTCCTCTGCACTCTGCATCTTTCACATCATTATAATGTTCATCTTCCTCTATTCTTTTTTTTTTCCTTTACTTCAGATTCTCCTTATTTCCTTCTCTTCTCTCATAATTCCCTCCTCCTCCTCCTCCTCCTCCTCCTCCTCCTCCTCCTCCTCCTCCTCTTGCTGGCCAATGTCCATGTTATAAATCAGAGCAAAATGAGACTGTGCCTCTGTCTTGCAGTGGTAGAAAGTTACATTACATTTACTCAAGTATATATTATATATAAATGTACATTATTAAAGCATTAAAAGCTCTATTCTCTATCCACTGATTCATATGTAAATGATGTAAATGTGTAAAAGTGTATACTTGGTGTACTTTGACTTGTCTTGAATGCAGCTCTTGTTCTGTCCTATAACTCAGCGTACCTGCTTGGTATCATTGTGTGTTTGAACTAGTCCTTTAAAAAACAGCTGAACAGTTTGATGACTTCTTTTCAGTAACTAAAGATGAAACCGTCGACGTCATGCCGGCCGCTTGATTTGAGAATAGAAAATAGACAGGCTGTGTTTACCGGTCACTGACCTTCACACTCCTCTTCTTCTTTCTCCTCCCTAGCAACTGCTTCGAGAGATGCAGCAGATGGCCAGCCGGCCTTTCGCCACCATCAACGTCGCCTTGGAGACGGACGAGGAGCCACCGGACCTGATAGGAGGAAACGTCAAGGTGAGCGCAACCTTTTCTCAGAGCAAGCCGCCGCCAAACCCCAGAGAGCTACCTGTTGTCTGGGCTGACAGGAAGAACGATGATGCTCCATCCATCATCGGGGTCGTCGCTCGTCCTCCCTCGAGTGGGGAGCTCAAGTCTTTGGGTCCATCGGCTGCGGTTTGTGATTACAGTCACGCCACATTCCTCACACCATCTGTTTTACGTCATTCTTGAGTCCTTAAGATGATTCCATTAGTTTTCAACAGTCTGAGGAGGCTAAATCGAGCTCACTCAGGAGGAAGAGTTTGAAGTGTAGTGCGCGGCTAGTGGACCTAATCAGGGTCAGTGTACACTCGCTGGGACGATGATGAAAGTGGGCTGCCGATGAGTAACAGCACATTATGCCAGTTATAGCCAGTTATTGTGGACAGACTGTGAATTGTAATGAGAATGAATTCAGTTAACCCCGGAGTTAAACACATGCAGATGAGAGCAAGGTACTGTAGATTAAGACTATACTTAGAAATGAGATAAGAGGTTCGTTCCAATGCTGAGATATTCTTCATTTGGGAAAAAAAATAATTAAAGCCTCCTCGCAGGAAATGTTTGCTGGCAAGAAAATGAAGTCCATTAGAGGAGTCCATTAAAGCAGCGCGCTAAACAGGCTTGCTGTGGTTCATCGACACTGCGTTTGTGAAGTGTTGACGGAGAAACTGAAGCTGGCGACTGTCTGTCCGTACGCATGTACGATATTTTCAGCATCTGGATCTAAATTCAAGACAAATCATGACACGGCGGTTTTATCAGACCAGCTCACGGGGTCGGGCGGTCCAGTGAAGGTTGTCGTGTTGCTGTTTCTGATTTAGAGCTACAGAAAGTAAAAGTAAATCTAAAGTTTTCATCCATATGAATAATTATGAATAATCAACATTGGTGTAATGAATGCAAACTCAAACTCATTACTTTTGGCCTGTCGGAGATGATACAGATATTTCCTCGTTTAAACACAACTGATTTTCCGTGACTTGTAAATCACAAACTCCACATTTCCGCCACGCAGAGGTTTGGAGATAAGTTTCTCTGAAACTTCCCAGTTAGATGCAGACGAGCAGACTTTTTGTTTGAGAACGTCCGAGTCACTCTGGATCGTCCAAAAGCTTCACTGTGGACGGTTAGGACAGAAAAGTCTCCTCTCTCAGCCGAGATAATTAAACATATTCATGTAAGACAGAGCGAAGGGTCATGCAGCTTAAATATCATGAGCCCCCTGATGTAGAAACGAGACGTCAGATTTGTATGGTGGAGTAAACAGGACACACTTTCTGACTGTTAGGTCTCCTTACAGTCAGAAGAATCAAGGGTCTGCGAGGCTTTCTAAGCAGTTATGACCACAATAAAACCTACATGCTAAAAGCCTTTGACCTCCACTGTGTGAGGGAGGAAACCTCAAATGAAAGTGTTCACACTTGTACTCTTCATCCCCAGCTGACACTGCCTCATGTGACATCACTTAAGACAATTCATCAGTCGGCCTATTAGAACAGATGTAGTTTTGTTCATGCACAGATGTTGAGCAGCAGCAGCAGCAGCAGCAGAGAACGTTTAAAAGTAGAAACTGTGCAGAGTTCTTAAAATGTGAAGCGGAGCTGCAGGCTGGTCTACCTGTGACTGTGCACTTTGTGATGAATGACCTCTGAATGCAGATGCAGTGCAGAATTATAGGGCTGTTCCAGTAGCGTGACTCGGGGGGGGGCCCGCTGTTCTGACAGGGGCCATGCATCTCGAGGGGGCTCGGCTCCCGGGCGCAAGGTTACTCCCAGCGAAGGCTGCAGGGCCCCTGGGAAGATCAGCAGCTAATCAAATCCTCTTCACTTCGCTTTGTGTCCTCCATTCTTCACTTCTTCTCTAGTTCCTACCTTTTTCCTCTTGTCTTCACTTTCGTTCTCGCTCCTTCCTCTCTTCTTTTCTTTTCAGTTCTTTCTCGTGTCTTATGTTTTTGCTCTCTTCCTTCAGTTTATCATATTTTTACCTCTTTTGTTCTTTTTTGTTTGAACTTTTCTGTGTTTTTTTCACTCCATGTTGAAGATCTCTCCATTTTTCTTTTGTTTGTTTTTCATTCAGGATTTCTTCTGCTCTTTCAGTGTCCTGTTTTTCCTCTCTCCTCCATCTCTGGATTTCTCTCTTCTTTCTCTTCTTCAGTTTTCTGTTGTCTTTCTATCTTCCTTTCTTTTCTCGTATCTTTTCTTCCCCCCTCTCTCTCCTCTCCGTTCTTTACCGTGGTGTTTTCCTCTCATTTACGAGCCCTTTACTGATCCTATCAGCTGTCTGGGGTTTTCTGTTGGTCTTATCTGCTGGCTGTGTTAGCGTGAGTGAGTGTTTTTGTACACTTCTGCATGTTTGTGTCCGTGTTGGCGTCTGTGCCGCTATGTCGAAAGAAAAAAACGCAGCTTTTTGTGGAAATCGGGCACCTTCCACCCCCCTCCTCAATCTCTGCTTTACCTTTTCTTCTGCTCTTCTTTTCTTCCATTCTTCCTGGCCTGCTCTTCTCCTCTCCATCAGGGCAGGAGCAGCCCAGAAGCAGAGATCCAATTTAGATCTTCCTCCTCAACTTTCTCTGCCTTCACCGGCTCAAACAGTGAGCGCACACTATCCTATCTCCTCCCGGCTCAGATTGAGCGACTCGGAGCAGGTTCTTCCCCTTGTTTCCATGCTGTTTTATCAGGATGCTACAGTAGTGTATTAAGACCAGCGATCGGAGTATATGGGGGGCCGGGCGCAGCACAGTAGGCTGAAGATCATTAAAGTTGTTTATAGCCTCGGTGGGAAGTCCAAACTTGCACTGCAGATGAGATATATTCACTCTGCTTCTGCCAAATGGAGCTCACGGCCCCGGCGTCACGGGCAGATGATTACCTTTGTGACGCCTCCTGCTCTGCTTTTATTTATAGATACCACGGGACGGAGGAAATCGGACATGCCATGCAAGAAAAAAAAAGAAAGAAACAGGGGCCAGCATAGAAACCGCTGTGACTTATCTGACGTGATTGTGGTGCACCTTTACCTTCACCCCTACTCGTTGTGAATTGCATTAAAGTATAGGCATCCGGCTGATTTTTGTGATAACTTTCAGTTTTTTGCACCTTTATCAGGCAAGAAAAAAAGGTTAAAGGTCAGAACACCACAGGAAGTCTCAATTATGATAGCATGAAAGATTTTTTTCATTTATTCTGAAAAAACACAAAGACTCACCATTTTGTTGAGATGCACATGCAGGAGGAGGTGACAGCAGGCGGCAGACTTTTTTTTCTATATGACAAGTTCAGCAAGTGACACGATTACGTGTGCGTCTGCAGAGTTATTTATATCTAGACGTAAATTTCCTGGGATGTTATTTATAGCTGCTGTCCTGCTTTCTGTGTTTTGTATTTGTGTAGGTTCACCTGCAGACGTCAGAGTCCAAAACAGTTTTTTTTAAAAAGCAGAACTGTTTGCATTTATCGAGCGCCGCGTGTCTGAAAACTTAAAAACTCGCATGTTGCCTCGAGTGACTCAAACTTGATTTTCATGAATAATTTTCACTTGAACCAACGAGTGGAAATGAAGTGAGAGAAAGACGAGGCAGTGCTAAAGACGAAAGGTGTTTTTATTTGTTTGCAGTAATCAGAGACATTTATGCTTCTCGCCTGTGTGAGCAGAAGTTGCACATAATTTTAACACATCTTTGTCTACAAACAAATCATCTGCCTCCGTCCTCCCACTGAGAAGTGCTCGGTCTGAACACTGGTAACTTAGTTTTCATTAGTTTGTAGGACATTATATAATTAAAGCTGCTGTACTGTACGTTCAGCTCCGGTCAGGAAGAGTTCACGGCAGATGTCCTCTGATGTTTCGAGTTCACTTAACTCGTGTTTATCTTCATTTTTCTGCAGTGTTTAGTTGAAACAGATTCCAATATGTTGTTATCAGCACAAGCTGACAGAACATTCTCTCTGTAAACAGAAGTGAACTGAATAAAACTCATCAAAGTTGGCTCTGTGGATGTGGCTGTACCTGGTGAGTCATAGCAACAGGGTGTTTGACTCGCTTTCGTCGCTGGCGGGGGGAAACTCATCCCCAGCTGCTGCTAAAGTAGAGATGAATGCAGCGGATGAAAGCCAAGCAGCATGCAGCTGCAGTGTATGCCCACATCAGTGTGTGAGTGGGTGTGCGTGCATGCGTGTGTGTGTGTGTGTGTGTGGGCTCAGCATTGATCCTACGTGCTGGGCTAATTACTGGAGGTAATTTAACAAAACCTTTCGCCGCTCTGCCTGGCCAGTCTAGATAACTCTCCAGAGTGGTGCTGGTGGGGAGGGAGGTTGGGAAAGGAGGCCTTCAACACGATAAAACAAAGGCATCTGCTGGGGGATGTTATTAACACAGAGCCTCTGAAGAAGACCACAGGAAAAGAGACACTACCTTTGGGGAACAACTTAGGAAAAAGAAAATCACATGCACAAAGAGCTTAAAAGGAAGGATAATTGAATTTTCCAAGGTGTTTTGTTTTGTTTTTCCTCCTTAATTTCCACTCAGGACAAAATAAAGTGGACGTGTGTGTTGAAGGAGATAAATGTTCTGTTTTATTTCTGTCAGAAATGGGCAGTGAAGAGCCTTCGCACCCTCGGCTTGAAATCGAGGTCGCACATCGGATACATCGGTCGTACAGACGCACTCGATTACAAAAGAAGGACTGTTGAAATCAGGATGATCCCACGTCCGTCTGACAGCATGTGTGCCGGCTCGCTCTCCAGTTTGAACGAGATGATGTGAGCACGTTAAACAAGCGAGGACCTAAAATCAGCTCGCTCGTCTTAAAACAGCCCAAAGCCGTCCAATCAAAAGCTGCCAGTCTTTTGTTCGTTTATTTAATTTTCACGCAGAGTACAGATGTGTTCAGGTTATCACGGGCAGCCCTCATTTCTCCAATTGTAAACACGCTGGATGACAAATACATTTTGCCTGAGGCGAAAACAGACCTGTGGACTGCAGCAAACTGAAGTCTGGTTGGATCGCTTCTGGCAAGGCCAAAAATAATTGTTTCATCTTTTCCTGCACCGAGGGATCGAGGAGCAAAATTAGCCGAGTGTGATATTGCACCACCTAATGTTGTCTTGGAATAGTTAGTCAGTACTTTTATTTCCGTTTCTCAGCAGTCCATGTAAGCCGCATATAATGATGTTCTAGCACCATGATTTTGAAAATGGAAAGAAATGAGCCTTAAACTGAGAGCCTGTTCGTCTTCTCTAGTTATTGAGTCATCACTCATTTATCACATAACGCTATGTAAGTGGTATTAATGTTTTATCGCCCTCTGGGACAATATTGTCTTTCACTGCAATCAAGTGGAAAACCAAATTGCAGTTTGCTCTCTGTCAGTGTTTAATTAGTATGTTTGTATCCGGTTCACTCCCACCTCTCTCGTGAGTTTTTAAAGAAGTGCTTCCAGGCTGCGATGGATGCGTCTTTGACGAGTTCCCTCCGGGTCCAAATTAATAGAAGCTGGATCTTTACTGTTGTTTTACTTTTCCAAAGTTGTCCAAATTAAAGACAGTCTAACAAAAGAAAAACACTTGCTAATTAGAGCATTCCTTCTCTCTGCTCTGCTCTGCTCTTCTCAAACACACACACACACACACTGACATGTCTAACCATTAGAATATAAAACAGCAGTTTGTGGTTCTGCTGAACTTTGCTCTGAAACACAACAGGTGCAGATAAATAGCTGGTTATTAAAGTTAGAATTACACATTTCCTTTCATGAAACCAAATGTTTGATACATTCTCTAGACTGCTGAGCTGCTTCAGTGTGCTACCTGCATTCCTTCCTTACATCAACATATTTTATGTAATGTTAAAGATAAGGCTGGATGGTTGAACAAATAACCAAACCAACCAGGACCGACACCACGAAGGCTTATTTCACTGCTCCAACAATCAGAAAGCAGTGGGCCACACCGAATGCTCCGGCTGGTGGGTGGAGTGATGCACTGACGGAGTTTGGCTGTGTTTCGTCTGACTCATCTGTTTCCAAGCAGGAAAAACTTTTATATATATTCCAGCTAAACAGTTCACTGAATCTGTTTCAGTGAGAACTCGGCAACGCAGGAACAGAATCTTGATTCATATTTGATCAGGGCGGTTTGATCTGAGTTTCATGAGTCGGCGTTGCGGCGTATTTTGTGGCCCATCAGGTTCTGTTACTTGACCTGATATAGATGCGAGCGGCCCATCCAGGTACTCTACTCTGGTGTCACGCTGCCATGGACTTTTGGGTGAAAGCAGTTCCTGTAATTTGATGCAAAAATCTGACGTCCTGTTGTTTTCATAGCAAAACATTATTATAATTCTAAAACTATTGGACAATTCAACAGTCCGTGTCATTATATGGTAGAAATGTAAGAAATGGGGATTTATGAGCGCTCTTTCAGTGGATGAAGCTGACATATTAAATCTTCAGGTATTATCTGGTCGCTTCCTAAGTTACTTTATGCTGTTTACAAGCAGCTTGTCAGCTCAATTTATGTGAATTATTCCGGTTAAAGTGCCCTCTGAGTGGACGCACTCTGCTCTAAAAGCAGGTCATTGATGGTAGACAGCACACACACACGAGTCATTTACTCATTAACTAACCTGTGATGAAGTATTTGCCTCAGACGTTCACACACCGGGTCGCACACCTTATCTTTCATCCTCTCTGCGGATGTCCTTCAGCCACAGATCTCTTCTTTTACTGCTGTGGAGTTTTTTTTATTGTTTGATGTGCAAAATGGGATGCAGCAGCAGCTTTTAGGCGTGCTGCCACGAGGCACTTCTACAGCTTCTGCCGTTTCACCCAAAAGCAGTCCACGAGTTCTGAGGACAGGAAAGTGACGTATGGCCTCTCTTATGTTATGTCTTATTCTCCCTAACCTCACCCTCTCACCCTCTCACCCTTTACCAAATACAGTGTATCACTGCGCCTCTCGATCTGTCTGTCCGTGTAAAAATGTTGAAAGCCGTGCTTTGTCTTGCGAACTGTTACCAGCCAATGACAGGGAGCTGTGAGTACGTACTTATTTGCTTACTTGTCCATTTGCATGTGCTAACCACATTGTAATGATACAAAGCTGGTTGAAAGTATATCTTTCAACTTGTAAAGCTTTATTTGAACCTCTTTATGACAAACCTTTGTTCATTTAACAGCAGAAAAATGTCACTTTTGATGCCTTCATACTGTTTTGTTGCACCGCAGATAAGATGCTTTATAGCTCATCTCTCACACCGGCGGTGCTGATGGTTCTCGTGTTTCTCATAATTAAAACCACATTATTCATAAAACCCGTCTGACTGTTCTGGAGCTTGTTGCTGCTCGTCCCTCGCGGCTCTTCCTGTGTTTTTCTTTGCTAAGGAGGATAAATACATCAGTGTGGATGGCTGGTTGTTGGAGGCTGCCAGTCTTCTCAGCGGTGGTCTCGTTTGCACTTCTGAAAGATTTCAAATAGTAAGCAAGATATGGGAGACAGAGGGAAGAGAGGAAATAAGAAAAGAGTGAAAATCAAGGTTGTTAGGACAGAGCGTGTCGTGCTGTACTGATTAAAAAGCCCATTGGGGCTAACTTGTCTTAATTCTGCCCTCGTTAAATAAATGTGACTTGACAAAAGAAAGAAAGATAATCAAGGGAGGAGTTGAAGATGGAGTGGATATAAAACAAAGCAGTGACCCCTTTTTCCTCTCGTGGTTTGTTTACGTTAATCACATTAATTTCTCAAAGTCGAAGCACTACATCGATGATTTATTGTTGAGTTTCCAGCGTGTCAGAGTTGATCCTGACGACCAAACGTGTCTGACTTTCTGTTATTTTCTGTGTTGTTGATGCTGCTGCTGCTGGTTTTGAGTGCAGCGTTTCCAGCAGGCGAGTTCGTCCCACTACGAGCCCATTTGTCTGCATCTGAACTATTCCCCCCGTCAGTTCTCAGGGGGCCTGTAGCGCTGCGTGTGCGAGTGCAGCAACAACACAGCTGAAAATTGCTGCCAGCTCAGAGGCATGCACGCAAAAGCACACACTCCTAATGACCTTCTCTGTCCAAAGATGCATGAACACAGCAAGTTCTCGGCTACATGGAACAACATTAATGCAATTACACATACAGTGGGGTCCAAGAGTCCTGCAAATAATCGGATCATTTCTTTGCATCGCCGTACTGTTGTTCTAAGCAGAGCTACAAAGGCTTTCTCAGTCAAATCATGAAGCTTTCTAAGGGGGCAGGACATGGAACTCTGAACCACTTTGCAGAAAACGCACGGCCAGGCGGATCAGAAGTGCACAACATCAGATCGATACATGAAGGTTTGTTCCCTGAGAGATTGGAAAGCAACTTCATCACAGATAGAGAATTTATTAAATAAAGAGTGCAAGACTCCAATCAGCCACAAGAAGGGGTTTTCGTGGTAGCAGGGAAACAAAGCCAAACACTTGGATTGGAGCATTTCACAAAAGTTCTGCCTGTTTGAAGATTTATGAGGTGAACAGTGGAGAGATACCTCGGGTATCAAACCCGCAGTGAAACATGGTGGTCTGGGTGGGATACTCAAGTATGGGTGGGTGTTTTGCTGACTCAGGAGTTGGACACCTGCACTAAATTGACTCCACCCTGACAAGGAGGAGTAGCACAGAGACATGCTACACCCTCTGGTCTGCATCTTTTGTGGAGGAGCATTCATACTGCAGCAGGATAATGAGCCCAAACAAACACACCTCGAAGCTCTGCAAGAACTATTGATCAGCCCAATGTGATGCATGTTCTCATCGAGCTCCACTGTCTACCTGTAGCAGCTCGCATTAAATTCAGATCTCTAATGCTGACTACAAACAACAATCCAGACTTTTCTGTCTGTTGTTCCTGTTGGTGGAACGTCCTACCAGCTCCTACCAGATCAGGGGCGTCCCTCTCTACCTTCACAGACCTCCTGAAGACCTCCAGCTCTTCAGAGAGGACCTCCTCTACAACACTACCAACAGCTGGACATGACACATCTGTCCCCCTCCACTAACACGTCCTCGTCACGCTGACTGTTTCACTTCTTCGGATAAAAGAGTCAGCTAAATGTACTGGAAAACTAAAGAAGACCAAGTAATCCTGCCTGTCGTGGACTTTCCTCCAAGGTCACTGCACTTCAACCCGATACAACATTTATGGAGGCACTTGAAGCCTGAGAAAGCCAGGCGTGTTCTGTAACATCACAGGAAGCTCTTTGGAACATTGTCAAGTCGTGCTCGGATCACACGGGTCACCGGGTTTTACACAAACCTGCAGAGTCCACGCAGCGCGAATGTAGATTATTAAACTGATATTGTCAGCTGTAATAAACAACTGTGTAACCTCTAAAGCAAAGACGAAATGGAAATATCTTCACTTGTGGCCTCAGCAGTGATTAACAGGCGTTAACAGTGACTGAATAAATATGACAGCTGTAGATTCCCTCATAAATTTTCTGTTTAATCACTTATCAGATGGAATGTAAAATTCTGCTCGTGGCTCTCACGTGCCGTATGTAAAGCATCGTGTCAGATAATCACGCTGTAAGCGGTCGGCGTGGAGAAACGTCTGACAGACTCATCATCCAAACGTCTGCTTTTTTTAGTTTCTGTCCTTCCTACATACGAGTGCAGATAAAACACTTTGCACACATCCAGCATGAGAGAAATCTCTGTTGTGCTCTGCAGGTTGTATGTAGAGCGTGCACGTTGAGACGCCTCTGCACGTCCGTTTTTATCTCTGCTCAAACTTTAAGTGTACATTCACTGCAAATCCCCACGATGACGATGTTGTCTCGTTTTGGGAGGCTCCTCCGTGACCTACAGTTACCCACAATGCCCTTCTCTGTGCACCCACAAAGGCTTCGTCTATCTTCTGAGAAGCATAACTCCAGCCTTTGAAAGCTGCACAGCTGTGATGTGGCGTCGGCCTCAGGACTGCAGAAAACTGTTTCAGGGTCGTGTTCGTGTGCGGCGGCAACATGTAAAGTTACTGAGTGAGGTGCACGTCTGAAAGGTTATCCACTCACCTGCATACAGGGCGAGCAGAGAACAGAATGCTCTTCATGGTCAGACGTGAAAACACACTTGCTATACATGAGCAGACCACATCTGTACAGGCATAAACAAACACAGAATCCCCCCTCTGTTACAACATCAGCTGCACTGAATCCACACACACACACACACACACACAGGCATTCAGGTCTTTGTGCCACCTCCCCAGCTACCTGTGTGACAGCCTGTATATCCTGCTGGTATGAAAGGTAAGCCTCAGAGAGATGGAGCAGAGAATAATTGTGTAAAATGGGTCAGAGCCTGAATATCATTACTGCCCCACGTGTGCATGCGTACACTTACACTGTGTGTGTGTGTATGTGTGTGAGAGAGAAAGACAAGCTGTGTGAATTTATGCGTGAAAAGGCGACAAGTGTGTGTGTATATAAACTTGCATATGTGTGTGTGTCACACTCCAGCAGCATTTCCACTCGGGGCATTGAGCTCAACTCCCCAGAGTCTAAAGACCAGCGTGGGAAGGGATTGAACGTGTGTGTGTGTGTGTGTGTGTGTGAGGCAGTGTCAGGAGTGTGTGAAACCATGGCCCAGTTTCCTGTCCGGCTCAGGAATTCAAAATCAGAGCGAGAGAGAGAGAGATAGGACGTTATCTGTATGCGGCCAATGTGGCGGCATCCTCCATATCCATATCCTCCGTCGTGGTAAGCCCATGAATATTGTACGAGCGGCAGCAGAATCGGCCAGTGTTTACAGGCGGGAAAACTCATCCCCACATATGGATGAGTTTCTGATAAACAGGAGATATTGGTATTAGAGAGTCAGGTGTGTCAGGCAGCCTGCGGCGACAGCAGCGCCGCCGTGCCGCGACACAAATCTCTTCTCCCAGCGTCGCCTCTTGATATCCAGCGCCCTGTGCTGCACACAGGCGGCATTGTCATGAAATTGTGCACAGTAGGGGATTTTGGGAGGGGCCGGGGATCCAATTTGTGTCTGCAGATCAGTATGTGCATCTCTACAGGGGATGGAAGAGGTTTTTTATTCTGCTTCCCTCGGTGCATGTTGCTGACACAAACAAGAAACAGTAACAGCAAAGCCTGTGTTATCCGTGTCTTTGAAAAGGACGCGTGTTCACCAGGATTCTGGAGGCTTGTGATGTCTAATGTTTTTTTCCTTTCCTTTCCACAGTCTGTCCCGAAACCCATCGCCTCGAGCCCTGCTTTGGCAACAAAGCCGCGGTGCTCTCCATCTTTGTGCGGTTACCCAGGGGCACCGGCGGCATCCCACCTCCAGGACAGTCTGGTAAGACGCAGCCGAATCCATCACTCTCTGTATGTTCACTGTTTTTCACATCCTTCCTCCACCCGCCTCCCTCCCTCTGTCTTACACAGGTTTTGTTATAGTTAAAGGCAGATTCACACTCCACACTCGCCTCTTCTACCTTCTTTCATTAGAATTGCACGCGTGCCCACGGTAAGGTGGAGAAAACAAACATCCACACAGCACTCATTGTCTGATGAGGACAGCATGGATGGAGTGTCAGTGCTTCTCCACCAGCTGAAGTGGTTTCAACTTAGCCGAACACACAATTTAGTTGTTGTGATTCACATAATCTGTCTGACGAACAACCAAAAACATAAATCAGTGATTTGATTGCGTCTCATAAATGCTACCCTTTAACCAGGTAAACAGTCATTTCTGTGCCGCAGCAGCAGTCCGACAATCAAATCATCTTTGTGCTTATGTCTGATAACACAAATACATATGAATCTGTGTATTATTAGCGATCTCAGAGAGAGCTGAAGATGACAGGAAGCTGAATAATTCTGCAGCGCGTTGGAGAGGCTGCATTTCACATTCGTCCACTCCTGAGAGCCAATCAGACAAAATAATGCTGAACTCGGGGTCAAAGGTCAAAGCAGCTTTTGAATGAAGTCCAACGATAATACAACTCAACGAATCTGAAGACGTGTGTTCATATTCTGTGCACTCCAAGAGGAAGTTGTTAAATCAGATTACTTTAAAGTAACTGACTGAGGGACCCAGGTGGTCCAGGAGCGCCGCTTGGTCTGTGTGTAAGCACATAATGAAGCTGCTGTTTGCACTGAACTTAAGGGGACCTCGGAGGCTACATGGTCCGTACATTCATGAGTGGGGGAGGTCAGAGGGGGCCCAATCAGCTATTTTTACCCCGAAGCCTCCTAACTGGTTAATCCAGCCGTGCACAAAGCGCGGGATGTCAAATCTGAAGAATAATTGTTGGTTTCTGCCAAACAACAGACAGAAAGGGTTCTGAAATATGTCGCAGTGAAATGGAGAGACGAGCCTCACAGAAGAATCTAGGATTATGGGATATGTGGTCTTAGCGTTCAGAGACAAAGAGGCAGACTCAGAGGCTATGAATCACCTTGACCACGCTCTCGTTCCTTTACAGTAATTATTTCATGCTTGCATCATTAATGTGACAGGGATGTAGTGATCGTGGAGGATGCTGCAGTGCCGTTTCCTCTTCCTCTCGTCTGCTTCGCTGCAGCCTGTTTGTGTTTCCTCCCGTCGTCATCTTGTCCTGTCTCTCTGCTGCAGCTCTGTTCTTTCCCGCTCTTTTCATTCTCATCTGTGAGGTCTGAGTTTGAAGAGCAGCCTTGTGTCTTTCATTGTATGTCCTCCCGTGCTCTCTCCTCCTTCTTTCTCTTCCCTTTTTCTTCCTTTCTTGACCGTCTGATAATGGTGAGAATTGAACCCATTTAGTGCCTTCATCCTCTGCTCTGTCACTTGCTCTCTTTTACATTCCCGTCTGTCCTTCATCTGTTCTCCTTATCTTTCTTTTTCAAGACCGTCCGATAGGACTCACGACTGAGCGCTTCGCTTTCCTTTTATTTCCTTTTTTCTCCTTCAAGGACTCGAACAAGAACTCGACTTGATTTCTCTTGGCTGTTTTTTTCAGTTTTAGAGCCTCTTTGCCTCCCACAGTTGCAGTCCCTGGACCATCAGTATGCCCCGGGCCCTTATTAATTACCACATAGTCCTTTTGTCATAACAAAACTGCCTCTGCTCTCAGTGGAGCTTTCCCTCGGGCGGCTTTTGTTGAGACTGCGTTAGCTGCATTCCCGCGATCTCCTCATGCCTGCGAGGGTCTCCGTTAATGCTTTTAACTCGTCTCCCATCCGGCGTGCGTGCACGAATCCTCAAGCCGACATCCAGCGTCACAGTCAGGACATTACAGTACATCTGTTTACAGTTAAGTTGTTCCAAAATGGCCGCCCTCGTCGCTCTGCAAATAGCCATGAGGAGGTCAGCGCTGTAGATTATCTGTGATGTGTCTGAAGCTCATTTGCTCCCACTTTTAGATCAAGAACCGAGCTAATAGTTGCAGCCTGTTAACGCTGAGACGTGATCCCAGCAGCTGCTTCTCCCCTCAGAATTTATACCTCACCGCTGGCTGTGTGTATTCGATCGGGGGCTAAACACATCCATCATTGGATGTTTATAGGAATTTCATGGCTCAGAGAGTAATCATAAATGTTAATGAAGTGTGCTATGAGCTAATGATTGCCTGCACTGCCAGTCTGTGATCTCATCCCTGTGTATGTCAAGCTTGTGTGTGTGTGTGTGCGCCCCGATTTACACTACACGCCAATTCTAAGTGGTCTTTGTGCATCTAGTGTGTTTATAGCGGGAACGTGACCATGCTGATGGTCATTATTTACCCACAATGCCTTGCAAAAAGGAATAGGAGGTGGACGAGGAAAATCGAGAGAGGATAATAGAAAAGAAATGTTTTTCTGTGACACGTTTTTGCATAATCTTCACCTAGCTCTAATGTGTGTGTGTGTGTGTGTGTGTGTGTGTGTGTGTGTGTGTGTGTGTGCAGGTCTGGCAGTGGCTAGTGCGCTGGTGGACGTCTCTCAGCAGATGTGCGTGGGCTACAAGGAGAAGTCCGGAGGCCTGAGGAACCGCAAACAGCAGCCCACCGCACAGCCATCCACCTGTATCTGACCACGCCCGCCCCACCGTCCTCTTCTACCACCCCGCCACCCGATGCTCTCCCATCAGCGCCCTCCGCCTCGGCCCCATCCTTCAGAGACTCCTGCCAGCTCCGCTCTGGCAGGGAGAGGTGCATGCTGGGACACAGAACTGTTACATTTTTGGTGCGGTGCCGAGTCGTCCGACTGGTCTGGAGGCACAGCGGGCTTCCCCTCCCTCTCCTCCTGCTGGAGCTACGGGTTCCCCACGAACTGAACGACAGAAACTGGACACAAAGAGGGGGAGCGAGTGAGCGAGCGAGGGAGGGAGGGAGGAAGGGAGGGACAGAGGGGGTGCTGACTTCACCCTTTCCTCTTGAAAAAAGAAAAAAACATTTCACATTTGTCGACACCGCCTCGTTAGAGTCGAGGCGGCCACGGCTTGCTGCTAGAAGAGATCCTCGTCTCGTAGTTTCTGAAAAATCTTTGAGACTTTGCAACCCTCTATATTCTCCTTTGACTTAAGTTATTGTTGTTCTTTGTTCGGTATTGTTTTATTTTGAAGGCAGGAACAAACTGGACATGTTCAACTGCACATGCACACACACACAAAATACACACACACACACGTCCAAAAACTTTCCAGGCTCTTGTACCCATTTGTAGCCCATTGTCGCCTGCTGTCATGTTCACAGCTCAGCACTGAGGGCCGGTGTCACCGGAGTCCTGTGCAGTCCGGCCTCTGAGCAAGCTAACAGCATGTTGAGTCTCCCTTTAATGAGGATCCACTGTAGGAGGCCGGCCGTGCAGCCAAAGCCCATCTAAAGAGTCTGTGACATTTCTAATCGGCTCTGTGTCTTCTGCCGCTGTCTTCTCTGTCTGGAGCTTTGTCTCCACCCGTCTCTCTCTCTCTCTGTCTCTCTCTCTCTCTCTCTCTCTCTCTCTCTCTCTCTCTCTCTCTCTCTCTCTCTGTCTGTCTCTCTCTCTCTCTCAGTGGCCATCTGAGCCAAACACCTTCCCAGCTTCTGTGACTGTGTGGCCGAGGACAAAACAAGACCACAGCAACATCTCATTCACGCTGGCTGGCTGGCTGGCTGGCTGGCTGGCTGGATTGTAAGCCAGCTCCAATTGAAACTTTTCCAGCTAATTACTCAGCCAGTTGCAATGAAAGCCAGTGACTGTGCACACACACAGGTGCTCACATGGGGATCTCACAGTCAGTGGTGAGAAAACCCTCCGGTGTTTAACGATTGTCCCTTTGGCAGCGCTGCACCCTGAGCTCATGTGAAACAGGCCTTCCTATAGATCTCCTGACTCGGATTGACTGAAGTGATTAGGCTGATGTGCGTGAGCGGAGCCGGGGCGACGGTTCAGCATCCTCTGTGATCGTTGCCTAAGAAATCCATAGCCTCTAATTGCTGCTCCTGTACCCCCCAAAAAATGCAACACATCTCCCCTCAGTGCCAGAAAGCGTGTTGCTCCGTTTGATGGCGATGTTCCGTGTCCCTGAGCTATCTACAGCTGCTCAATTAGCTCCTGCAGCAGTGACGTCTGTGTTCATATTGATGCAATGCTAATGCGCCGACGTTTAAACGGTACTGGGGACGACAGCTTAAGAGGAACACAAAGCACACACACACACACACACACACACACACTAGCAGCGTGAGCAGAATTTATTTCCTTATTTGCACCTTTTCTTAAATGGGACCTTTGAATTGACAGCGTCTCATGGAAGACCCTGGGTATTGATTCAGACGAGAAAGAAAAAGACATGTTTTGCTTTTTCTGAAAATTGTCTCTTGAAAATCTTGTTGCCTCGCTCTCGGGCTTACTCTGTTTCTGTGTGAGGTTGCTCTAAGCCAGTCCTTTATTTTTCCTTTTCCTATCCACTCTTACCTGCTCTTTCCACAGTTCTTATCTGAAATCACTGGTCCGTTTTTAAAGAAACATTACTTCTTTTTGTCAACCGGGGGAAAATGAGGGAAAACACACAGAATGAAAAACACGAAGTGAACACAAGAAAAGAAACAGAGGAAGAAAAACTGTGCTCGGCTGCTCGTTTGAAACGGAGCGGTTTCTGTGAAACGTCATTCTTTGTAAGGGCGTCGGGGGGTCACGTCTTCTTTATTCAGAGCTGGCTTTAATTGGTGCACATTGGTCATCTTTGTAAAATATAAGTACAGCTGCAGGTCTTTGACTGACAGCAGCACCAATATAGAAAATACATCTCCCGTCTCACAGAGTTATTAACTCGCCACCCTCTGAGAAGAACACTAATAGAACAATTTAATAACTTGCATTTTGCCCTAAAGAATGTGTTGTATTTAGTTCGGGGCCCTCACGTGTGTTCGGCATACTAGAACTGCTCAGCGCCTCGTTAAAGGGCACACTTTTAGCACTGGGAAAAGGTCAGAGCGGAAAGCATGAACGAAGTTGACATTCTGTAATTATAGAGAGCTGGATGTGCTCACAACTCCACTCTGTGACCCGGCGAGCACTGCGATGTTAAGGAGTCAGCTCTGTTCAAACTCAAAGCACTTCACTTCTCCTCGGTTTGCTCTTTTCTCCACAAGAGGAACCTTTTTTTTTTTTTTTTAATCAGTTTATCGCTCCTGCAGGCAGTTTGGCCTGTGGCTGGCAAAATTAAGCACCTGATTACAAATTGCCAAAAAAAAATCCTTCTTCTGAGTTCCATGAAATGTTTTCTTCACGTTTTAGTCCGTGTGAAAGCGGAGAGCGAGGACAGGCTGTGTCCTCACTGTTCGTCAACACTACCAGCCTGTTTTGCAGGTAACCACCATCATGCAGAGGTGCTGTTCAATTTGCATGCACTGAGGTGTACGTGTGCACCTGCAGCATCAGCAGCAGCTCTGAGCTCAGACAACGTCTCGTGAGATGTATAATTCCCTCCCCATTAAACAACACTACCTGTTCGTGACACTCACTGTTAGAAGATCACTTTATTGCATTCTCTGGTAACAATATTCAGTGACAAAATGTATAACCGCTGACTTCTTCAGTTGCAAATTTTATTTAGTTTCCCACAAAGCAGAGATCTCATTTCTCATTTATATGAATCTGTTCTTGGGCTGATTCGGGTGTACTGTAGTAATATTTTTACACAGAATGAAGATTGTTTGTTTTTTTTTTTTGTAAATGAATGTAAATGAAAATTCACGCGTGCAGCCACGGTGATTCTGTAAACTGGAGCTCGCTGGGCGAGGCGCTTTGTCCCAGCAGCCTGCTGTCATCAGTTCCTCTCTGGCCTGAGGTGACAGGGCAGTTCAGTGGTTAACACAGACAGCACAGTACCTGAGAGGTCACGGGTCACACCTTGTAAGAGCTGGTTTCGCCTTGCTGAAGATGTATCGAGGAAGACACTGGACTTGTAAAGAAGGTGTGAGGTCTGTGACCTGCCTCGCAAAACATTTCTGCTTGATGGTTCACAGAAGCAGATCCTGGGTCTGGGTCTGCGTTTAGTTTTTTCCTGTTATATGATCTATTTTACGTTTCTTTGACAAATAACTATTTATTTGATTTGGCCTGTCTGACCCATTTCAAACTGCAATACCGGCAGACCGATGGAAAGACGAAGTCTATCATCTGTAAACGCTGTTTGACCCAGATCTGTTGTCACAGCCTCACACTGGGTTCCTACGCATGTCTGCTAAGTCTCAGAGCATCAAATGTGATTAGGAATATTTAGTATGAAAAAAAATCTACATTTTATTTGAGAGGTTTCTCCACCTGGTCCACCCACGCACACGGTTATTTAATTTTGGCTGATCTGACATCGTTTTTGACGTCTGTCTTCTTTTTTAATTTGCTTCCACCTGTTCTGCAGAATCACATGTCTATGATGGGGCTGGACCAACATGTTGGCTCTTTCCAGATTCGTTTGGTCTAATTATTCACCAGGTTCCTGAATGGTTGAACTTGACAAATGTTATTGGTTGCTGTTTTTTTCTTCAGTAATTATGTGAGTTTAAGTAAATTAATTGAATTGTGAAATGAGGTAATTTGTTGATATCCGTACACATTTGGTTGTTTGGTGTCCAGCCCACGCTGATTTGGTGTCGTCAGCACATGAAGACCTAATTTTGAAGATCTAATTTTTAGATAGATTTTAAAACCTGCATTGTTTAAATCAGTCTTTACTTGCTAGCGGTCATCTTCCTCTTGTTGCTGGCACAATATCACCACCTGTAAATCAGAGGAATGGTGTGAAATCGGTGGCAGGAATATGTTTCCTCACCACAGTGCACACTAGTGGTCAAAAACTCCACGGGTTCCTCCTGCTCCTCCTGCTGCTCCTCCTGCTGCTGCTGCTTCACATTAAAAGTTTTCCACCAGCAAACCAGTGGGGTGCTTTTATTGTGAAGCAATAGGAACAAAGTAAGGAACATAAATTGGTCTGCAGTTTGAACTAGTACTAACACATGATTGATAGCTTTTATGCTGTTTTGTGTCGTGGAAACACTTCTGCTGTGCCAGTATGTCTTTGAATGGTAGCTTAGTGCAGGTATCTGCAGCCCTGTCAAAAAACAGCAAATCTGAAAAGTTCCGACTTTAAATGATAGAATGTTTTTCACTGAATCACAAGTTCTAGTTGCAATAGAGCGGCATGTCCCAGCCTTCTGAACTGAGACCCCACAGAAGTGACAAATAGAAACTTAAGAGCACAACACAAACCTTCACTCTGTCCGGAGAAGGCTGGGCTCACTAACGTTAAATCGTTTGATTCGTCCCCGTTAGATAAACGTGAACTTTACCGTGTTCACTCTACGGGTGTTACATTACAGAATTCCTGTGTCCTAAAGTTCAGATATTCCACACTATTACCGCTCGCCACTATTTGGAGCCGCCCAAGTGTGAAGGTCCCCCGAGCTGCTCAAAATATCCGAGACGGAGCGCGGAAGATGACGTAGAGAAATGTGTAGGAACCCCGTACGCTCATTCAGATGAGTTTGGATCCACTCCTTCTATCTCACCCGCTTTCCAAGCCTCAAACTTACCGACCGGGTAACACTTTAACTTTACAGTGGCCTTATTTCAGCTTATTAATCTCTGTATTAACTGATAAAAATGTACAGCAAATACATATTTATAAAGTGTGATTAGTTACTGGAAATCTCCCTAATATTCACATTACAAGTAGACACAAACACTGGCAGCATTAATATGTATTTAAAATGCTTTGATACGCAGGTTAAAGCATCAGAATAAGGTCATTGTAAAATGTGGCATTACCCTCTCTCTCTCTTTCTTTGTCTCTCTTTGTATAGCGGCATTATATATACTGAGGAAGTAGTTTGTTAATATGTATAATTTAGCATTTACTGTTTTTTCTTTGTAAATAATGAGAAAGTATTGTGAATGACATTTGTTGAATGGTTTTAAAAATCATTTATGGCAAACCTCTCCAGGCTTTTATAAATGTGACTGCAGTACATAGCATATTTTGTATGTAAGACAGCAGTGTAAAGATGAACAAGCATTACTAGAAGCTGATGAAACTACGTGTAAACTTGAGGATGATAGCTTACCGAACTTGTAATTACTGATGTACATAAAAAGAATGACAGAACATTTTTGTCTATTATTAAATGTGAAAATCCACCTGTTGCTGCGTTTTATCTCATTTCAAACTTCTCCTGTAGAACTTGTTTGTATCTGCCTGGAGAGCCTGTTGTCTGGATGCATGCACGGTGTCTGGTTGGAGACCTTCAAGTAAGTACAGTAACTGATTGTTACTATAGAGAAAAACACTCTCTGTGGCTACAAATGTCACTCTACAGAAATAATTTCTACATAGAAACGTAGGAAATTCGTGGGCTACGCAGCGATATCACTGCTGAAGCTGTCAGACTTATAGTTTTGATGGGAGACGCGCTGATGCGCCAGGATCACCCACCGACAGCCCCATCTACTCCCATGTAAACTGGAGAGGTGAAATTTCCCAAAGGAGCACGGGCACCTGTTCTTTCTCTCTCCCAGGTCACATTTTTAACTTTAGACACTGAAATTCGGCATTCACATGGTCGACAAGATGAGGATGCTCACGGTCATTTGGGCTTTTGATACGACCTACCTTTGGCATTAGTGTCCACTAGTTGGAGGGTTCATTCATTTTCTGTGTCTCTCAGCAGTCACTCACACACAGACAGAGCACAGCTGCAGTTAATTGCTCTGACCTGCAGCTGACCCTGGTTGCTTGGCAACCTCAAGCCTGCCTTTGACTAACTTTATTGAAGTCTCTGTGCTACTGCAGTGTCAGTAATAATGTATGTCAGACACACTCTACATTTATTTACACAGTTTATAGTTATAAAGATGAAATGTGTGAGTATTGTAATGAAGTGAAGATGGTTATTCCTCAGGGGAGCATGAATGTACTCAGAAGTGTTCATGGTATTCTGTTGATAGTTTTTTCGTAGGAGTTGAACTATCTAGAGAGACGAGGTGTAAAGGTGGCTGAAATCATTAGGGTTCATCCTCTGGGGATCACTTAGACCTGATGGTGACGCTATAGGAAAAGGCCACAGGGTCACAAAGATCTTTTAGAGATCATCCTCATCATAAATATCTGAGTCGACTTTCACGTCAGTCTGCTCAGTAGCTGTCATGAGGTCTCGCTCACGGATTAAAAGTGAAAGTTTTCTCCCACGTTCCGTCGTCATATTGTGACACATCGTCTCCAAGTTAGCATGAAACAAATGTTGAGAATTATTGTTTGTAAATCCACGTTTCCCCGGGCTGGTTTTCAAATAATCGCTGCTATTTTTAATGCAGCTGTTGATGTTTCCGAGCCCTCGAGCGAAGCGGCGGCAGGAGAAGGCTGAGTGTCGGTGAGCCGCTGTGTTCTCACCAGCAATTATTCATCACCAGTCATCCTGCATCTCTCTTTCATTCTTTCTCTCCCTTTAATCTCTCTGTCTCCCACCTCTCCCTCCCTCTCTCACTCCACGTCTCTCTTTGTTCCTCTCTTCACCTCCTTTCACTCCTTGTCTCTCTCTTTGCCTCTGAGCTCTTATTTCCTCCCCTCATCTCCCTTCTTCTCTCACACTTTCACTTTCTCCTGCTCTGTCTGGCACCCTCTTCACTTCATTCCCTTGTTCCTCCTCCGTTCTTGGCTCCGTGGTTTTTCCTCCCCAGCATCTCTCGTTTCTCCCACTCACCCCATCCTTCTCTGTTTATCTCTCCATTTCTTTTCTAATCTTCCTCTCTTTCTGTCTTTTCATGTCCTTGTGATTGGTCTTCCACCTCTCACCTCTCTTCATCTTTTTCTACTTTGTCATTCTTTTTGTCAAACTCTCTCCTCGTCACGTCTCCTCCCTCCCTTCTTTCCTCACACTTTCCCTATCTTCCATCCTCACCGCTCACATCAATCATCCCTTTATTAGCTTCCGCCTACGTTTTCCTTCCTGTATTTTTTCCTCCTTTCCCTGTTTCTCCGTGATCACTCCATCCACCCCTCTTTCTCTGTCATCCATTAAAACTTTCTCTTCTTTTCCTGCCCACTGCCTCCTACCCATCCTTCCCTTCTTCACTTCTTTCGCATCTGTTCCCTCCTGTCTCTCTTTCCTTTTGTCCTCTATACACCACTTCCTCATCCTCATCCATCCATCCTTCTATCTCCATCTCCCATCTTCCTCTTTGTTTCTTTCTTTCCTTTCCCACATCCCACTCTTATTTTTCATCACTTCTTCCCATTGTTGCTCCATTCTTCTCTCTCTCTCCTTCTTTCTCCTTCTCCTGGTACATTATCTTCTTCATTCTCTTTCTTTCCATGTCCTCCATCATTTCTTCTCCCCCTTTTCTTCTCCTGTCTCCATTATCACTTGGTGAATCTTCTTTCTTTCACCCGTCTCCATCATTCTCTCTCACCCTCTCCTTCATCCTTCCTTTCCTCTCTATCTTGCTCTCTCCTCTCCCCTTTTTTTTTACCTTATCTGACCTTCTTTCTTTCTCTCATTGGTCCTCTTCTGTTTTTTATCTCACTGTCTTCCTCCACTCCATCCCTCCTTTTATCATCTCAGCTTTTCTTTTTATTCTCTCGCCCACTCACGTTTCTTTACTGATCCCTCTAGCTTCTCTCTCACTTTCTTTTGCCCTCCCTCTCTTTCCTCCCACACCTCTCTTTCTCTATCAACTATCTGTACTTTCTCCCCTCTTTAACCCTTCTCCATCATTTTTTCTCTCCTTTTCACCTCCTGTCCCTCCATCTCCCACCTTTACTTTCACCCCTCCTTCTCCTTCTTCCTCCACCTCCTTGTTCCACCCTTATTTTCTCTCCTCCCGCCTCAGGAGCTCCTCTGCAGTGTAAACAGATGATTAGGTGCTGCCCTTTGATTCCAAGTCTTTGACTAAATCCATCCTGATCATCCTGACAGCCCGCACACTGCTGCTCTGTAGCAGTTGGCTGATAATGAGGCTCTTATTTTTCCTCCCTCCTTCACATTATGGCCAGGCTGTTTATGAAATCATCCCTCCTCCTCCTCCTCCTCCTCCTCCTCCTCCTCCTCCTCCTCCTCCTCCTCCTCCTTGTCCTCCTCATCATCATCCTCTGAGTCTAATTCCGAGTAAGCAGAGATTGTTTGCAGAGTTTACATGCGTCTGCCCATTTTCAGGTCATCTAGTTTTTATTGCTTTCACCAAACAGTCTAATATAATTATGTCTCCTCAGCTTTGATTCGCTCACTTTTCAGCAGAGCTGTCAGGGCAATAACGTCTGTAAAAATTTCCCCGTCGTATTTCAAATGTGCTGAACAAAGGTTACACGCTGAAATGTAATTCTCTGAAATGCTGCATTCGTGTTTTCTTGTCGCGGTCGTTTCTTTTGTGTGTGTGTGTGTGTGTGTGTGTGTGTGTGTGTGTGTGTGTGTGTGTGTGTGTGTGTGTGTGTGTGTGTCTCACGTCTTGCTTGACAGCATTAGACACATTATCACAATTAGTAAACATTTCTCAGAGGAGTTGCTCCGATCCGTCCGCCTTCGCTTCATCCTGTATTCTGAGCTGTCAGATTCTGACTTATGATGATGTTTTTTTCCCCCTCAGTACTTGTTACGTTGAAGGGTTTCACTCATAAATAATCTGCCGTGAATCCATATTGGGAAAGAAAACCTGTTTGCTGATGTGCAGTAGCTGCTCCAAAACAAACAGGTGTCGACTAAAATTACAGACATCATCGAAGACGACTGGAAACAGCTCAACATGCTCCTAATTTGTCTGAAAGACAAAGCGTTGTTTTTCTTGGGACAATTCATTTGTTTTTTGGAGGAGCTTTGACGTCTGGCTCTGAGAGCTCACTCCACCACAAGGCCCATTGAGTGGCTGGCGATCATGGCACGATCTTCAGCACAGCAGATAGTAGCTGCTCTTTTCTTTCACACATGGAGATGATTGCAATGTTTGATCATGAATCCTGAAATCACTAAAACTCAGTGAGCAGCTGGCTGTTACAGGAGACATCAGCACGCTTTCACGCTGTGAGAAAGTATGTGGATGAATATTAGCATATTGTGAGCACCAAACTGTACCTATGATGATATGTTTGTTGCCGAACAAGGACGGTAAGAATCGGTGTAGAGGCTGATGGATGAGCCTCACCACTTTGTTTTAAAGATGTATTTCTAAGATCAGGTTTTGATATTAGTCTTTAATTAAAATCCTCTGCTTTATTTAATCAGAAGTAAAAGTCCCCTTCAGATTTATATTAATATTGAACCATTGCTCAGAGAAACGAGCTGAATGCTGCTTTAACAGAAAACTTCATCAGATTGTGTCAAATTTTCATCCATGTAAATCAGGTTAACTTCAGCCTGCTGATACGATAAAATATTCTTCCTTATTAATATGAATTAAGCCATTAATGAGACAAACACAGTATGAACCTGTGAGCTCTGTGCGTCTGCTTTTTCCACATATTTTAAAAATACATTTATTAACTTAATTATGCAGACACGCACGTTCACAGATTAAATGTCACTTTGGCAGGAGGTCTTAACACTTGAGATAGTTTTTTCTGTTTTGTTTTTTTATCCATGGAAGTGATCGTTCAAAACATTTCATGATTTCTTCACCTTTGCTGCGTTGCTGTGTAGAGGAAGTTCTCACACTTGCAGCAGAGTAAGCAACTTCTTCAAATACTGAAACATTCACTTAACATTTTTCCTTTTTCCTCCTTTTAACATTCTGCACAAAGTGAACGCGATGACGGCTGCAGCTGCTCTCACCTGTCTACCAGCCTGCTGTAATCATGTGACCTGTAGTGAGTATTTATGCCAAATTTACATTATATTTGCTATTTACTATTATTATTGCTAATGATACCAGATCAGACAAACTATGAACTAAATAAAGCCTGCATGTGTTAGACTGATCCACCCTGATGGACAGAGGCTCTTTAAATATAGATTTTAGCGTGAACAAAATCACCTTCAATCACGAGCAGGCAAAGAAATGTCAAAGGGGCCTAAAGACCAGAGTTTATGGCCGACACTAGCTGCTAACAGCCTGCACTGAGCGAAGAAAGGAGCAGATTTTTATGACAATCCAATAGCTGTTTGAGATATTTCAGTCTGGACCAAAGTAGAGGACCAATCAATCAACACATTTGTTCATGATCAGACATTAAGTGAAATGAACATGAGGTTCAGTTTCAACAATAACAACAATGAAGAAAAATCCATAATTCTGCCAAATGGATCGAAATGAATAGCTCACAATACGTTTAAGGTTTGTGCACTGCAGGCTCAGATGTGAATAAAAGTTTCTTTCCTTGTAATGAAATAAAACGCTGGCTTCTTTTTATGTCGTCCCGTTAGTTTTAAAGGTGCGATCGTAGATTTGTGTGACACATTTTGTGTTTAGAACTGCAAATATAGATCTGTCCCTGATGTAAACAAACCTTTACATTATAGGCACATGAATAACTCAAAGCAGCTATGGGACACTTTCACTTGTGTTGATTGTGGCGGCCTGCCATGTTTCCACCTCCTTGTTTGGGCTGTTTCAAGGGTAATCTGACTGAATCCGACCCGCTGGCAGGTGTTAAGAATAACTAGGCCTATATAGAAATAACCAATTATCTTGCTGATGGTCTAGTTTGTTTATGTAGGTCATATGGAGGCATCTGTATTAAACTGATACTGTTTCATAACAGGTTAAAAACTTCTCGAGGCAAGTTGAAGTTATAAATTTCTAAGGTTGATATTTAGTTTTAGCATCTGACATGAGAAGGTTGTTGAATTTCTCGTACGCTGAGTTTTGTTGGCAGGTTTTGAAGAGTTTTATAATCTTTTCAGCACGTACAGTATAAGCTTCATTTGAAGTCTGTTGAAACTTTAAAGCTTTAATATTTCATTGATGGAGAGCAGAATTCGGCGACCTAAAAATGTCCCAGGTTAAGGAACCCTGTTATGGATGTTTAAAAGCCCACATCACTCGTTAGTTTCAGATCTCGGACTGTTGGTGGTCAGATTTTTTAGCCTTTTATCTGTCAGAAGCAGCAGCTATGGACCCAACAGCTACAGTATGTGGGACAGCAGGAGGTCTGTCCCACATAGCTGCTGACCCAAAGCACGGTGACTGGGACCAATTACAGCCGCCATATGCAAAGCACAGGTAGCACACGGGCAGCTGGAGTCTCACTTTGTAAAAGGATGACTGGCTGAGCCTTTTTTCTTTGAGCAGCGTCAGTGAGATGAGATGACGCAGTGATTTTTTTTTTTTTGGAATGACATGCAGGAAAGAGCCACAGGTCGGATTCGAACCAGCGAGGACTGAGCCTGCGCACGGGGCGGCTGCTCTACCAGCTGAGCTAAACACCGCCCCGATGCAGTGATTTTTGAATTACATCAGGTTCCTTCCAGGTTCTATTTTGGATATATTTTTGCAAAGAACTACGACTCCAATAACATCTTTACGGTATTTTTATGGCTCGCACACCTTTATTGCCCTCTACAGATTTTCCAGCTGCGGTGCTCTACCTCAACCGCCTCACAAATGCACCCTTGCACCGTAGCCTTAAGGTATACAGTAGAAGAAACACAAATCTGTTCTAGGTTTGTTTACACCAGGGGTCTCATTTATTAAAGTTTCCGATGCACAAGTTTGTGCTCAAAGTTGTGCTTTGTAAAGTTTTGATGCCGGAATCGGTGATTTTCTGTCTGACATCAAAAGCAAAACTTTAGATAAATCCCTTTTTATTATTCAATGTATGAATGTTATAGACATCATATATATGGTATACACTGTGTAGTATACACTATACGATAATATCTTTACAAATCACTCCCTGTGTGTGATGACACAGTGATTTTTAACTTGATGCCAGGGGTGCTGCTCGAGGGAGGAAAAGGCAGAGTACTTCCTCTGAGGTGATGCTGAACTTTAATGAGTCTCAGGGTCAAGAGTCACATTTTGTCAAGGGACCAAACATTTCTACACAGGTGGAAAAAAAAAAAAGTGCCTCCCCTCAGCACAAGAAAACTGGTCAGAATAAACCGCCGTTTTTTTACAGAGTGCTCTTTATTTGCAGGAAGTGACACGTGTCACATCTGAGATTCTGCCGGCGCAGACGAGCAGGGACCTCACGGCGCCGGAGCACATGAAGCGACTGCTGCTGACTGATAAATCACAGGACGAATCAAAACGGGGGCGACAGAGCTCGGCTGGTGTCACATCATGATAAGGGACAGTGGCTTTGTGAAGACCCGGTATCACTCACAGAAACACACACGACTGCAGTTTGGTCATTTTCTTATTTGAAAATTTAAAGAATCAGTTCACCAAAATCACAGAACAATATTGCTCATGTAGATCTGTCTAGAAAAAGACATGTTTAAGTTCACGTGCCCGAGCTTGGAGACATTTCTCTCCTTCTGCTGCCACCCTTAAAAAAAAAGTCTCCTGTTAACAGTGTCCCTACACGATCCACTGATCGTACTGTGGACAGATTTTTAGTGCATCAAATGGCTAATGTGATGCTAAACTTGTAGTGAAGATCCCACAAAGATCTGACAGTGTCTTTTAAACCACTTGAATCCGTGTCTCTACCAGCTGTAGCAGAGACGAGACAAACAGAACTTAAAGGAGAAATTGGACTTGCATATGTTGGGTGCTAGAAAAAGACTTAATACACATGCTTGCATGTATGTTTGAGACATGCGTTACTAAGGGCAACACATGTGGCGCTAACCCTAAGATGGCAGAGAGGACAGCTTCTGAATCGTGGACGTACGCACATTATTTTCAATTCGCCAGCGAAAAGGACAAGAACAACATAACGTGAAATGAACTCTGCATTCCAAAAAACATCTTGTATCCAGCTGACTGTCTTTCCTCTTATTGTTGTCCTGCAGAGTTAGTCTGGTTGGATGACTGACGTTATTCATTGTCAGGACGTCTCGGTGCATTTAAAGCAGGCTGTGTGTCTGTGTCAGTTCAGCTGCAGCATGAGTACTCTAACACGTTACTTTGATTCATAGGTGACGCTGTAACGTAGCAGATTACTTTTACTTGATGGTAACGTTGTAACCTAATGAACTACTTTCCAAAGTAACTATACCCAACACTGAACAGGACCCTGGTACTCGTATCAGCTGATACTTCAAGTTCAGGTATCAGAATCAGGAAGGAAAGAACGGCATCAGAACATCTCTAGTAAACAGCAGAAAATGAGTTACGATCAGTCTTAGTCTTAACTGGCCTGTCACCTCTACCCACCCTCTGCACATGCACTCCAAGAAAGTGAATGTAGAAGACGGAGAAGAAGAAGCTGTGGCTGTCTGCGAGGAGATGACAGCCGGAATAAAAATTAGCTACATAAACCACAAAGAGTTCATCTGTAAAGAGATTTGCTGAAATCTGGATACCTAAGTAGGCTATTTAGTGTCTGGTCTTGGTCTTGTCTTGATACACTCCGGTCTTGGACATGACCTGGTCTCTGTTTTAGGTGGAACTAGCACACACATCGAGCTTTGGTTTTAAAAGTAACATCACTAGAACGTAGTTCAAAGAAAAAAAAATCAATCATCTTTATTGTACTTGAATGGCAGCAGCATTTTCAGAGAACAATACCTCAAAACCTGGGCAAAAATATCTGCATGACTAGGTGAGAAAAAATATTGGTTTGTGATTTGAGTGAACTTCTTGAACTTGACTTGTCTATTGTGCTGTTATGACAACATTATGAACTCATACTGTGAGCTTTTTTAGGCCCGACATGACTGTGACATCTTCATCAGATCTGCTTGTAGCTAGGGGCAACACACTTCCTGTCTCTGTGTTAAAATCAGCATATGTTGTGTCGTTTAATAATGTGGTGTTTCTTCAGAGATCTGAATTCAATGGCAGTATTGAAGATGACGCATGAGAAACCTCGGCCTCTCGAGCTCAACAATTCTCCAGACGTGTCCGCTCCACAAAGCAGAGCTGTGCTTCTACAGTACATATTGTAAATCCTCCGGCGTCTCGCGTTGAGTGAAGAGTCCCAGCAGATAGCGAGGGCCAACACGGGTCACCACCTTCATCTCACGACTCTCTAGAAAGACAGATGCATCCGTTCATGCATCAAAATCTGCCCCTTCTGTTTTCCACCCGTCCTCCCGCCACGGAAAAGCATGATTGGTCACAAACTTGTCGATAGATATCTGTTTTCTCCACATACATTTAAAAAATATAAACTTGTTTCCATCGCTTGTTGCTTCACCATAACCACAGGATATTTTTTTATACATTTCTGAAGAGGAACAAACTCAAAGGCCTTCACACTTAAAGCTAAATGAATGTATACTGTATATGAAGAGTTCCCTTCCAATGATATCTACTCATACAAAATGACTTATAGCTTCAAAATGAAAACAAATTACAATACATTAATAAGTAGTGATGTAGGTCCTTGTTTGACAAAATAAAACACTTTCACAGACTTTGGGAGCGCTTCTTAATTTCAATGTTAACTTTCAATTAACAACTTAAGTTTGTCTATATATATTCTTTATTTGGAAATGAACTCTTCGTCCTGCCACTTAAAACACAACAACAAACAGTCAAAGAATCCCATCGTGATTTGACTCGATTATAACGTGTGCAGAATTAAAATCATAAAAATGTGGCATCAACATAAAGAGCAAAGCTGAACGAGCAGAGCGCTGCATGTGGACAAACACACACACACATCCACCTTAAATCTCGTGTTACACTTCATCACAGTTCATCTGAGAGAAAAGTCTTAACATTTAATATTTTGCTTTTACACCAAGGAATGTTCAGGGACAAAAATCTTTTTTGTGTGTTTTTTATATTTTTCTTAGAGTTTTCTGGCACTGTGTCTTCAGTGTCTCTTCACTGTACACCTTCTGAACCCATGGCCCTTTCCACTGGAGTCTGGACGTTATTTTTCGGATGAGCAAAGTCTGCGTGGTGTGTGTGTCATGTGTAACAGTTGGTGTTTGGGCAGGCGTGAAGCAAGAAATGAGGTGTGTACTTCCTGTTTTTCTCCCCACCCCGTGGTGCAGCAGAGGCACCCTCTCCAGCGGTCTTCCTCACGGGCACTCGCACGACACATCTGCTCTGAGTCATGATTCACAAAAAGAGATTAAGTGTGATTTTTGTGATGGAGAGGGGAGCGGGCAGGACAGAGTCGACCCTTTCCCCGCCGTCATTTGACACATAAAAATGGCTCTTTCTCTCGCTCACACACCCACCCTCCTCCCGGGTCTGGAGGTTTGTCCATGGAGGCCAGGTGAGCGAGGCCTCTTATTGGTCGGCGAGCAGCAGCAGGAGCAGCCAACCGAGGCCCAGAAGCAGGGACGGGCGGACGGGCTCAGTTCCACGGTCCGAAAGGCCCGGAGAGGGAAGAGTGGAGTCTCCTCGTCGCCCCACAATCTGTCATTCTCATTTACCTAAAAGAAAACACGTTATGATTAGTCTTTTTTTTTTTGGTAGAATAAAAATTTGAAATATATTTTCAGCAGGAGCAGCGGGCAGGAAAAAAACTGTGAGAGGATACATTTATGAACAAATATGTGGATATAATGGCCAAATTTTCCACATCCGCAGTTGAAAAATAAGACAAGTGATGGCGAGGACACAGCCACTTATCAGCCAGACGCAATTTCACAGCGAGAGATGCTTTCGGCTGCGAACATATTCAGTATAAACGCTTCAATCAGCTGAGCTCCATCTCTACATTATGCCCTACTTGTCACTCCATCACACCTCGATTAGTTTTTGTTTTCATTGCCCCTCAACTCCGCCCGCCTCTGTCTGTTGGTTATATTGAAGTTTGTGGCAGTGGACTGTATAAACAAACCTGGCACGCCGTCAGTCACTGGTTTCAGTCTGTCGACAGGTAAACTTCAGACAGACATCAGCAGCAACATATATACAGTATGTGTTTACAGTATATACAGTAAGGTTTGGACACCTTTCCATTCAGCGGTTTATTTTATCATTTTATCTTCTTAACACTGACAGATTTGCACACTTGAGGCGTTCTCTCATGAGCTCGTCTCCTGAAATGATTTTCCAACATGAACTCCAACTTCTCGTATCTGCTGAGCACTTGTTGGTTGATTTTCCTTCACGCTGCAGTCTGACAGGTGCTATGGGTCATTGTCCTGTTAAAAACAAGTGATGGACCCTCTTTGGTGCTTAGGTGGGCACATTTACGCAGCATGGCTACCACAGCATTCTGCAGCAACATGCCATCCAATCTAGTTTGAGCTAAGTGAGACCGTCATTTGATTTTCAACAGGACACATCTCCAGGCTCTGTGAGGGCTGTCTGACCAAAGATCACCTGACCTGAACCCTGCTGAGATGGTCTGAAGGAACAGCAGCCAACAAGTGCTCAGCGTCGTGAACGCCGACAGACAGACGTGAAGAGACAGCAGAGAGAGCGTGGCTGTTGACGAGCATGCAGAGGAGCCTACAATCATCTCAAAATATTGTTTGTACTGTGACAATAAAGAAGTGTGGAACCGTGGATCTGTGTTTGTGTTTCTGGCTTATTATTTCTTTAGAAAATGAATGAAATGAAAATGAAAATGAAAAAGTTTAAAAGTAAGAATTCTCAGAAAAAAGTCAAAATTCTGATTTAAAATTCAGAATTCTGACTTGTTATTTGTGGAGGGGGCGTGGTGCATCGGCTGCAGAGCAGAGCTGATTCACACCTGTATCCAGTAGCGTGCTAAACCTGGGAGAGAGGCTGAGGACAGACAGACGTGCAGAGACAGCAGAGAGCGTGGCTGTTGACGAGCATGCAGAACATTGTTTGTACTGTGACAATAAAGAAGTGTTGAACCGTCATCTCTGTGTGTTTGTGTTGAAGAACCCATGGTGGCAACAGCTAGTGCCACATTATTATTATTATTATTATTATTATTATTATTATTATTATTATTATTATTGTTTAAAAGTCAGAATTCTGAGAAAAAATCTGAATTCTAAAATATATATATATTTTATTATTTCTTCTTCTTATTATTATTATTATTATTATTATTGCTATTATTACTATTACTATTATTATTATTATTGCTATTATTATTACTATTATTATTATTATTATTATTATTATTACTATTATTATTATTATTGTCTGAGTTTAAAAGTCAGAATTCTGAGAAAAAAAAATCTGAATTCTAAAAAAAAATATATATTTTTTTTTATTATTTCTTCTTCTTATTGCTATTATTACTACTATTAGTATGATTATTTCTTTGGAAAAAAGAAAAGAAAATAGTCTCAAAATTCTTTTTAAAAAACACTTTCTGAAAATTCTGACTTTTTCTCAAAATTCTAACTTTAAAAACTTTTTGAAAATTCTGACTTTTTGTTTTTAAATCAAACTTTTTTCTTAAACTTCTGACTTTTTTTCTGAAAAATCAATTTTTTAAAAAACTTTTTCTGAAAATTCTGACTTTTGCCCTCAAAATTTCGACTTTTTTAAAAAAATCTATTTTTACAAAAAATCTGACTTTTTCCCAAATTCAATTTTTTCCGTCAAAATTCTGACTCTTTTCTGAAAATTCTGCCTTTTTAAAATTCAGCCTTTTTTTTTTTCAAAATTTTGACTTTTTCTCTCAAAATTCTGACTTTAAAAAAATCTAACTTTTTCTTAAACTTCTTTTTTTCTGAAAAATCAATTTTTTGAACTTTTTCTGAAAATTCTGACTTTTGCCCTCAAAATTTTGACTTTTTTAAAGAAAAATCTATTTTTAAAAAAATCTGAAATTCTGACTTTAAAAAAATTCTAACTTTTTCTTAAAATTTTGACTTTTAAAAATATATATATATATTTTTTAAATTCTGAAAATTCTGACTTTTTCCCAAATTCATTTTTTCAAAAACTCTTTTCTGAAAATTCTGCCTTTCTTTTAATTCTGCCTTTTTTTTTCTAAAAATTTTGACTTTTTGTTCTCTCAAAATTCTGACTTAAAAAAATGTAACTTTTTTTCTTAAACTTCTGAGTTTTCTTTTGAAAAATCAATTTTTTCTAAAACTTTTCTGAAAATTCTGACTTTTTTTTCAAAATTTTGACTTTTTGTTCTCTCAAACGTCTGGCTTAAAAAAAATCTAACTTTTTTTCTTAAACTTCTTTTTTTTCTGAAAAATCTTTTTTTTTTTAACTTTTTCTGAAAATTCTGACTTTTGCCCTCAAAATTTTGACTTTTTTAATCTATTTTTTTTAAATTTCTGAAAATTCTGACTTTTTCACCCAAATTCAATTTTTTCCTCAAAATTCTGACTCTTTTCTGAAAATTCTGACTTTTAAAAAAAAATCAAACTTTTTTCAAAATTTTGACTTTTTCTCTCAAAATTCTGACTTAAAAAAATCTAACTTTTTTCTTAAACTTCTGACTTTTTTTCTGAAAAATCAATTTTTTAAAAAACTTTTTCTGAAAATTCTGACTTTTTTCAAAATTTTGACTTTTGTTCTCTCAAACGTCTGGCTTAAAAAAAATCTAACTTTTTTTCTTAAACTTCTTTTTTTTCTGAAAAATCTTTTTTTTTTTAACTTTTTCTGAAAATTCTGACTTTTGCCCTCAAAATTTCGACTTTTTTTTTAAATCTATTTTTTTCTTAAATTTCTGAAAATTCTGACTTTTGCCCTCAAAATTTTGACTTTTAAAAAAAAATCAATTTAAAAAAATCTGAAAATTCTGACTTTTCCCCCCAAATTCATTTTTTTCCCCTCAAAATTCTGACTCTTTTATGAAAATTCTGCCTCTTTTTTTAAATAAGACTTTTTATTTATTTTTTTTCAAAGTTCTGACTTTTCCCCCTCAAAAATCAGATTTTTTTTTTCTCAAAATTGACTCAGGAGAGGTGATTAGCACATCTGCATCCAGTTGTCTAATTAATTTTGCCCTTTCACAGTAGCATGCTGAACCATATGTGAAAAATGTATTTGAGTTCTGAATTTTGAGGAAAAGAAAATCAGAATTTTGAGGAAAAGAACTCTGAGGGTTTTTCTCAGAATTTTGACTTTTAAACTCTGAACTCTGACTTTTTTACCCTCAAAATTCAGAGAGGTGTCCTGGTGATTAGCACACCTGCATCCAGTTGTCTAATCACTCTGCCCTTTCACAGTAGCATGCTGAACCTGGGAGGAAGGCTGAGGACAGTCTGAAAGACAGACTTTTGAGAAAAAGACAGACATATGTGAAAAATGTATTTGAGTTCTGACTTTATTCTTTTTTTCTACTTTCATTCTCAGAATTTTGACTTTTAAACTCAGAAAAAGTCAGAATTCTAAAAAGAAAATATTTTATTATTTCTTTAGAAGAGAGTCAGAATTCAAATACATTTTTCACATGTGGCCCTAATCCTCTTCCGTATGTTTACCACACAGTGTGTGTCCATATGTTTTTGTATTTTGTAGTTTTGATGACTTCAGTGTTAAACAGTGTTGAAGGTAATAAACCAAAAATAAACCAGTGAATGAGAAAGTGTTTTGACTGCTGCTGTATATTCAGTCCAGTCAGTTTGACCCAGAAGCATATTTGGATAATGTTGTTATTGTCATAAAGCTAAGACTTCCCTCTTTACTGACATACACAAATCTCAAAATGTGTTTCTGGGTCAAAGTGTTGGAGCAGGTCACGTATGGATCAGCGTTTTCTGTATGAATGAGCAGAAAACCAAAAAAATCTTTCTCTGCCATCCAGCATGTGACCTGAAAAAGCCCAGCACATCATCATGAAGGATTTCTCTGATATACTTCCACTTGTTTCATTTGTGACTTACTTTGATGCCTCGGGGGGGATAAACAGATTTAACTGACGTTTGTAATAATAAAATGACATTAGTAAGAAAATTGGAAAATAAAGTTGTTTTTTAGACTTTTCATACATAATTAGTAACTGTAGCTGCAGTAAACAGCCTCTTCTTTGGTGTGTAGGTCCATTAAACAAGAGTGGAAATAAGTTTATTGCTAACAGTTAGCTGAGCTGCCTTTGCAGAGGTGTTTGAAATGCACAGTGTTCATTTAATTTTTGTTGAATTATCAGTGACAGTTATTTCAGTGTGACAGGATGTTTGTTGAAGAGTTGTACATGTGATGATGAGACTCTGAGGCAGCTGGATTAATTAACTCTGACTGGCGGCGACTCGTTGACACTTTATTTGATCAGGAGTTGATGCTCGGCTATCGGGTGAAGAAATGTCCACATTCAACCCAGTGTCACTTCCCTGTTTACTTTATCTCGGAGCCATGATATGAAGTCTAACGCAGGCTGAGGATGATAAAGACTGTTGAACAATGATCGTGTGGGATGGGGGGCTTCTGAGGACCTCAGGCAAGAATGTGTAATTTGGGCTTTTGGCCCTTTTCTTCAGTTTTCCCTCCGAGAGCAAGTAAGTGGCCTAGTTACACATTTAGCTTGTGAAGTTTATTTATATCTGTCGGCTGATTGTCAGCAGTGTTGGCTATAGTTACTTTGGAAAGTAGTTCATTAGGTTACAACGTTACCATCAATTAAAAGTAATCTGTTACAGCGTCACCTATGAATAAAAGTGTTAGAGTACTCATGCGTTACCACAAACGAAAAGCCGTTTGCAGCCTCGCACATGCTGCGCTAACTGACACAGACACACAGCCTGCTTTCCTTAGCCTGAAGTGAATTATTTATCATCTTCTCCTCATTATTAAAATCAAGTATGTTCAATATGTTTAATGCAAAACAGACTGTCCATATCAATATTTATGTTCAGCAGTGTTTACTACTTCATTGTATGGGCTCCATTAATGCTGTTTACAGAAGCAGTTTATGGTGTTGATGAAGCATTTATGAATATCAGACAGTGGGAGTGCCTCATGCTTCACGCTGATTGTGCACATGTACGAGACGTGTGATATCAACACCACTGGCTGCTGAGAAACATTCATAATTATTTATGCACTGATACTTTTATTTACTTTATTTTTTGATGTATATATTTATAAGTCTGTGTTGACATTTGCAGCCATGATTTATTGAACCGTTTCATCCACATATGCTCCTCCTGTATCTTCCTCTCCAGTAACGTGTTTAAACTTATATAACACACATTTGTTTACATGGTTTTTCGCAGCTTCTCTTAATTGTCTTTCCTCCTTTATTCTCATTATGCTGTTTGTTTTATGCTCTACTTTGTGTGCTGAATCCTTTTACTGCCGCGGAGATCTAATGATCCCTCTGGGATCAATAAAGTTGCATCCAGTCTTAAAGCTTCAGAGCTGCCTTCATTCACTCACTTCAGCTCTCTACATGATAAACACTCAGTGGGTTAGTCTATAGTGAGCAGCCGAGCCAGAGCAATGCACTGACTTAATCAGTCGATACTAGTGTGTAAGTCGGCACGCATACAAAGAGAAAAGAGTGAATCTTTTATCTGTATTTACCTTATTTGGACTCATGCAGACTCATTTTCTAATGAATTTTACTGCTGAAATATTTCATTTTTATATTTGATGAGCATGATTTAAAATATTTAACATATCTTCATCTCAACCTTTTGCTAATAAAGTACTGTTGCCACACTGTGTTTGTTTAAAGTGTGTGAGAGGCTCCAGTGATAGAAATGGAATATAATATTCATGTTTTCATTAGTGTATAATCATCTGAATATTGTGTTTTCATCACCCTACACTGAGCCTTTATATCTGCAGAGGGGCGACTCCTTTTACAGTCCACCATGTTGCACCACTGTGTTTCTACATGTATCATTATCTGTTGTCCTTACTGAGAAGCACAGAGTAACTAAATATTTCTAATTTACACACCTCGTATTGTGCACATTTACAGAAAGGAGAAGCATTGCATTGCATCTGGATAGCTTCTCTTTGAGCTACTGTGGCATGGATTGTCTCTTTGGACAAAAGCATCTGCCAAATGAACGTAAATATGCACAATTAAAATTTAAATTACGTAGTGCAAACATCTCTCACTGAGAATTCGGGCCCTGGAATAAGCTGGCGTGAAGTGAATTTAGTGCGCTTGGTAGCGAATGGACACGGCTTCAGTTCTCTTCATCTCGGTTATTGTGTGACTGACTTTGTACCTGATGCTGTCTGAATTATGCAGATAATGTAAATCCCACCCATCTGCTGCTCCCTGCAGGATAAAACAAACACCCCAAGTCATCTGGAGTAGTGTGACCCGATTCTGAGCGAGGCCGTCTCCATTAGTGCCTCTCTGTTTGGAAAAGGTTGTACTTCACATTTTCAGTCTTCAGTCCATCTCGTCTCACCTGAGTAGGTATCTGTGCTCTCAGAATGTTCTGCTCTGTTTCCATGGAGACGCCTGGGGCGTGGTTGCCAAGTGCGGGCTCTGGTTGTCCGTCGCTGGACTGGGCATCCCGGCTGACCGGCGTCCGTTTTCCGACCGTTCGAAGGCCAGGATGGCGTTTTCTAGAACACAAGAAACAGCAGGGACGTGTCGTGACTGGACGATCCACGTTGCTTAATGGAAATTAAGCTAAATGCTAATTTTCACATCACCACATCCCTGCATGGCTCTTTGTAATGTGATTGGTCACTTTATAATTATGGATTGGGGACTGCAATTACGATGTGGTCATGTCATGAGAGGACAACTCAACCTTTCAGAGTGAATCATCGGGCTACTGAAAGAGTGACTGCACTGTCTTTGCACCACAGCATTAATTTCAAACTGCATTCAGCAGATAGCCAGCATCGCTAAGTAGTATTCCCAAACCCATTCGACAAAAATGAAAGCATGCACATTTGTGTGATGCATCAGGAATTAAAGAGCACTAACCATCCCTGAAACAAGCAGCGAAAGCTCATCCGCCGACAGAAAGCAGATTTCTGAATAATAGAAGCTCAGATTTTTCAAATTCATACATCTTGTTGCCTTTCTGGGCCACCAGTGTAAGGAACTGCCTAAAATGAGTAACATATGTTATGCATATGCCTGGGGGATATGTTTAAATATGTTTTTCCTAAGACAGTCTTGAACATTGCCCGCCATTACACAAGAGAGAAAGGAGCGTTGCATGAGCAGGCATTCACTCATAAATTGTAAACGTACATAGGCAGTCTTTTTTTGGACAAACAGAAGAGCGGCTGCAAGTCAGATATAATGCCAATTCACTTAATGGCAAAAGGTGAACACTGGTCATAACGCAAAATAATGAACGATAATGAACCGCAGAGAGTGACTTTTTGAGTCTGCTCCCGGTCAGCAGGCTCGCTGACCGGCTCACCTAAATACCTGCAGGGCAGCATGACAAGATAGAGGTGAACATTTCCCAGACACACAGTCAATTCGACTCACTTCGACCTTTCAGTTGGTTTTCAACACTAACACTGCGTCCAGCCTAGCATTCACTATTCATGTGTATGTATTATGTATATAAGAAATTCAATGTAAATTCTACTTGCAGTTGTCAAATTATGTAGTACTTCCATATGCCAATACACCTGTACTACACCTGTCTGAGATGAAAAAGTGGCGTAAATGAGAAACTTTGTTCTGTCGGTATGGTGTGTATGAGTGAGACTGACAGTGTATTATAATTAGTAGTATTCTGGTGCAAGCAGAGTGCCCATGAGAGAGAGTAGGTAAGAATAATGTGTGAGACACAGAAGGACCGAGTGTTTGTCTGCTCTGAAAGTGTAATTCTCATCTCATCACATCTCAGCTTGTCCAAGTAAGTTTTCAAGTGGGCTCGTTCCTGCCGGCTGTGGCCAGAGGGCAGAAAACACACTGCAAACACTGCAACTACCGTGCGCCTGTAGTGGGTGTTTTTTCCCCAGATAAGTTGAGAAGTTTAACCCCACCGGGCGCGTCTCTGTCACGTCGCAGCTGCAGAAGCGTTTCAGAAGCGTTTCTCCCTCCAGACTTTGTTTACTTGCTCACATTTGGTCATTTTCCTGGTTTGTATTCTTCTAAACTTCTACATGTGGAAATATGCTACGTAGTTAATTAGTTTCGCCTTTGTCTGTTTCTACGACCAGCAGTTTGTACAGGGTGTTTTATTTTGAAAATCCAGTGGATTCTCTATGCTGTTTCCGTGTCTGGCTTCCTGCCAGCTCGAGGTCGCCGTGGTGACCGCGGCGCACACACAGCGCGGCATGTCCGCGCCCAGTTGATTTTAGTGGTTAGGCGTTATCTTGGGAGCTGGTTGAAGAAATAAAAGATAATGTTTCGTGCATCTCTACAGCTTGGATCGATCTGAAAAGCTCCTGGTTCAGAGGATAGAGGATATCTGGTTCTTTGATAAAGAGCTGAACAAAGGTGCATCCAGTCACCATGCTTGTAAATGCTGCGAGGAGCCACAGTTTACAGTCCTGAGGTCTGCAGCTTAAATCGATGCTTTTAAAGTTGTAGTCAGTTTTGGAAGAATCGGGCGACCTACATGTTTTGTTTTTGAGCTGCAGTGACAAAATGCTTTGAATTCACCTCAGAGTTTCTTTGACGAGCCACAGAAAGGTGAGAACTAACAGTATGTTTGGTTTAACGAGTGAACCTTAAATGAAGAGGAGAAACTTTTCTGTGTTTGAGACAGGAGAGCACAGGTGAGCCTGCGGTCATTAACACGTGTAGTTTAATTACGGAGCAGTCCGTTAAATGTAATTAGACCTCGCCGGGAGCTAAATTTGATCAACACGTGTGTTGTTGAGAGAAAGTTGAGAAAATCTTATTTAACCACAGATTGTTCATTTTATTCTATTTAACTCACCTGCACGGTCTGAATACATTTCAGGCCTTGATAAGTATTCTACATTAGCTCTTTACTTTCTCAGCACAAACACACACATCTATTGCTTTCACTGAATCCAACATGCCTAATATACTGTATTTTCCAGTGCTTTTATTCACTCAGTGAAAACCAAGGACATCCACTCTCAGACCCTCTCAACGTGCCGGGCTTCCCTCTTTAGTAACAGATTAGCACCACACATAAGGTCACGGTGCACTCGAACCACTAATGCAACCTCTAGTGCATTGAAATATTAAAAAGTAAATATGATTATGAAATGCTCAGTGAGTGAGTGAGTGAATGCACTATTCAAAGTGAGAGGGAAACTTGTAGGACACCTGTTGCATGAAAATAACAGCACAAACGTGCCCTCCTGGTGCCGCTGCGGTAGTTGGAATGTGATGAAGCGCCGTCTAGAGTTCCCTTTCAGTGGACGAAACATAATGACATGCCCTTTATCGCAGTCCAATGTGTAGAAAATGTGAGTAAGTGGCCTCTAGGTTTCCCTTCCTCCGTTAACACCTAAGACATCACTGACAGGTCACAGGTGGTAAATATAGAGCCCACGCCACAGGGAAGGTGTAAACACCAACACTCTAATAGCTACAGCACTACAGTAGCTGAGTCATAACATCCAATCACCAAACGATGGAGATGTTAAATAGATTTTTGATTTTCTGCCCAGCAACAGCAGAAAACAATTATGTTCAACAAAAGCCCCCAAAATTAAAGATGTGTTGTCTCATTCTGCAGGTACCTGAAACGTTTTGTGAAATTACAACCTATATTTCTGCTGTTTGTTCACTCCACAGAGCTGATTTCATTTATATTCCAACGTGTTCCACATGGTGCTATAGTTTAACTTTTAGAGCATGTTTGATGGATGGGATGTGAAGAAGGTGGTAAAGGCTCTCAAAGGCAATGCAAATACAGCAGGTGGGATCCACCACACATCGTTCATCACTCATGTATGTGAAAAAAATACAAAATGTCATCTATCTTCTTCCTGATTGTTGCTTCTCAAGCTACACTGTATAATGTCATATACAGTGTTTACATATGAAGAAGGACATTTATTATTTCTGTTTCATTTTTCTTATATTTATCCTCTACTTCAATTTAGAAGAAAAAACATGCAAAGCACATTTTACCTCAGTACGCTGATGTGACTCGTGTGCTATAGCCACATGAAGATTATAAAATAAATAGAAATGTAGATTAAACTATCTGAATGTGACCAGCTACAATGTCAAACGTCTGCTCACAGTGACGTAAACTGTCATAATAATAATAAAAATAACATTTAATAATGATTTAACAATGAAGCAGCAGCATTTATATTTTAATATTAATGCTTAATTTAGTCACTGTGCTTAATATTTAAATAAATCTGCTTCTCCTTCTGCAAAATGATTTAAATGCAATAACTTTTTGGCCACTTGGGGGCAGCAGAACAAAGTTGCAAACACAAAATATATCACTAACTTGTTAGCAAAAAAATCACAAAACTAGCAGCTAGCTCGTTAGAGGAAAAATGCTCAGTTGTGTTGTCCACCAGTTACTTGCTAACACCGGCTGCCATCAATGAGCTGAAAGAAGCTTAAAGCTCCGTAAAACTGAAAACTACAAAGTCATAATGTAATTATCAGGATGAGCCACAACCCATAATTATATAAGTTAATATAAATACATTGATTACAGCTGCTTAAAGGACACTGTTCAGTTTTTCCAACAAGCTGTGCTCAGCAGCAGTAGCAGGCAGCCCTGCTCCACAAATAAGCTCTGAGAAATCTACAACAGTCCGCCCAGAACTAATCGTCCGACAGGCAAAGTTAGAGATTAAATGCACATAATGGAACATTTAGAGGTTTAAGAGTCAGGTTCTCTATGTTAATGTTGTGTTTTCAGCTTTCTCTGCCGCCTCACGGTGCGAGCAAGAGTTTTAATATATGATGTTTGCTTATATGTTTACACAGCACCCTGTTAGCACTGCTTATACTTTATTACAACAGTCAACATTGACTCAAGGTCTTGGAACAGTTGCATATTTACAATGAAGACTGGAGGAGTGTGAATCTTTGGAGACCTTTCTCCTTGTTTCGCAGGTGTTAAAGGAACAGATGTTCAAGTTTGGATATAATTCAATGAAATAAACAGACGCCTTCGATGTTTTGGGTTTGAATCCTCAGCTGACTGAAACAGATAATGGTTTACGCCTTTGCTGTCTGCGCTGAAAACTAATTTATAACAAAGAAGATTCAGGGTGTGTGAGACAGAAGCAAACGAGCCTGGATTCTTTAAACCAGCGTTGACATGGTGAAATTATCATAGACAGTGTGGAAAAAGTCACAACTTTAACCCCGATTTCCAGAGTGGATTGGAAACATCAAACAGCCTCTCACTCTTCATCCATAAGATGTCTGTAATGGTGCGATATAATGATCATGGTCAATATTTAAATGGGCCACTTACAGTAAGTAGGTTGTGACTGGGAGGAATATTATAATATGTACATTCTGTACTATGTATAATTTGCAGTCGGCTGGATTCATATGGTTTCATACACCCCAAAGGACAGCCATTTCATCAAGTTCTTGAATTTAACACAACGAGAATGACTTATAATCACACCATAATTAATATTCCATAAGCATTCATTTTCATTCAGCTAATGGGCTACTCGGCAGCAATTACGTTTGCATGAAAGTCGCTTCAATTAAAATATGCTCAAATGAAGACATGAAATGAGAGATTCATCAATTAATATCCACAGCTTATACTGTAAGATGGATGTGGGTGCTTAGAAATGAAAATCGCACCATTATTCCGTCCGTTCCAAGCGAAAACCCTTCGATTTCCAGGAGCGTCTCGCTGGATATTAGTGATGGGATTTTCAAAGCCTTCAGCGGAGAATCAGCGTGTGACACACAAACATTGATTTCTCACAGGATCATAACAAATTGATCCATCCTCCTGAGGTAGGTTACCTTTGCAAACACAATTCTGCAGAAATCAATGCAGGGCCTTGATTCGACACCCTCCGCTGGTGCAATGCTGAGCTTCAACTACTAGACAGAGATGGAGGCGGCGGATGGGTAACCCACATGCTCCTTGCCAGCTCTGCAGCTAATTAGGAATCTGCAAGTTGCAACAGAACAGCAACGAGTCAATAGTGAGGAACAGATTGAGCTCGGCTGATGGTGTGTATACATCAGCACCTCGCAGAAGAGGTGTGGACCAGCTAATGGCGCTGTGGGCCATTAGCGTAGGACAGGTGGGGAAGTGTACTGCGGCGCTCAGAGTGTGCAGTTAGCGCTCGCTGGCAAGCTGACGGATGAGAGAAGCGAGGGGTGCAACTCCAGCTGCTCGCCACCGTGCCTTGCCACCCACCGTCACGCAAAGATGAAGTGCCAATTGATATCTTCAGTGGTAAGCTGCTGTGACAGTTCCTTTGTAAATGTTTGGACACGGCTGTTTAAGCACCGCCATCTCTTTGACTTTTAAGTTTCTCCCTGAGGGCTTATTTTTCTTTCTTTTACTGACTTCATAGGTTCCCCCGAAGCCACACTGCAGAGCACATCCTGTCCCCAACCTTCCTGACATATTTGCTGGTTACCCTCACTTTTTTCTTGTTTCACTGCTAATTTAACTGCCAGAAAAATTTGAAATAATTGCAGAAATAAATTAGCTTCACCTCCATCTGTCCTCTTATATTTTTCCCTGACACACTCAGCTTTCAAAGAATGAAGAAGTCCAGAGCTGCTGTTCAGCATCGTGATGGGATTATTATTGCTGTGATGAAGAGGTAAGTTAGGGTGACAGCTGTTTTTAAAACCTGAGCGTGCTCACTCTGGAGAGGATTTTTACAACACTTTTTCCCTCCCCCTATCTGCAAACGACTGTATTCTTCCCTGCCACTATTCTCTCTGTCCACCTCATTAGTTCGGAGGCAGGAAACCAAATTACGTTCAATTACAAAGTCATCAAAGGCCATCTGAAGTCCTGTCTCAGCAAGCCGGCCCCAGCGCAACAGCACAGTGGGGAGGCTAGCGTGCTAAATAATGCTGAATTCAGTGGCAAAAAAAGACGTAAGCACCTAAAGACACCAGGAGGATTCATTTAATTGACGATGATGCTGTCCACTTGTGAAACAGAACCATCACCGAAAGAGAGGAGAGACTTTTGAGTCGAGTCAGGATGAATAACAATTCATTTTCTGTGCACTGTGATTACACGAGGAACGCGGGGGGGAGAAGAACATTCAGCAGCTCTCCCAGGGTGGATTCATTTTCCCAATTATTGGCTCGAGCCCAAACTCTCCTTGCCAAATCATTACGCACACTTTCTCCCCAAAATAGAACTGTGAGACTGAACAAGACTGAACTCCGATTGAGATGAGAGCACGACGTGCACCGCTGGACCATGAACCGCCTTTCCCATTAGAAACTTGTTCATCCTTATTATCATGTACTGTATGCGCCGTTTGGCTTCAGCCATTTGCTCAGGCAGGAGGAAAGAAGCTTTTTTTTGCTTAGATGGAGGGAAATGAGGCCAGTAAGTCTGAGGTTTGTTTTTCTGGGTCTCTAAGGAGCTTACAGTAAACAGCACACAGGAGCTGCTTTGGCAAGTCGAAGAGCTCTGGCTGCGGGATGCACATGAGAAGTTTCATTGAAAAACAAGACATCCATCAAGCAGTTGAAAAACATATGTGACTACGCTCAGAGGTTTAACTCACTACAGGATAATGTACATTTTATCAGACAGATGCATTTTAACAAATGTCATTATCTCATTGTGCGATGCATGTCAGGTGGCAACTATCCTTTCAAAATGGATACACACATTGTAATTGGTCTGTAAATAGCTTGAACGGAGTACTTTTTGTTTTGGCTCTAAAGTCTGCTGCGTTTAGGTCTTTGTTGTTCATGTATTTAGGTATCCGTCTATCCAGATTTGACATATTTGTGCATTTAGAAGTGCAGCATCTCTGATTCGACATCGTGTCAGACGTTGTTAGATGACTCGACAACAACAGCAGCTGAGTTTGAATCACATGGAGGCCTGAAGTGAAGTTATGAGACTTCAATTGGTCGATGAAATAACTGTTATATGTGACATGAAAAACAACAAGTCCTCCAAAAAAAATACATAGTTTGTAACTGGCCTTTAAGAACAACACCTAGGAGCGTTTTCTGATCTGACAGCGTCATTAGTCTGTGCCTTCCAAAATCATTACAAATCACTGCTGAAAAATAAACCACTTTTGTCCCTTCAAGCAGCTTCCAAAGTGTTTCTTATTTAATGTGTAGAGGTGCGATATTTGATTTTATTGTTTAGTTTTATGATATATGTCTTGTGTTTCATAATTTAATGACATAATATCAGATGGTTTCGGTTTAATTAGGGTGCAAATATGACTGTGTTGGATTTATGGAACATGACGTGTACTTAGGGAACATCGTCGTTTTGGCATCACGGCTTAATAAACACTTGGATATGATTAGGGATAGATCGTGGTTAAAAGGAAACAACATTGACTGTTGGCTGGGAAAGAACAGGAAGTCAATCTTTTTGTGTTGTTGACCCATCCATCCACCCCGATCACCTCCACACACACAACCTGCAGCTCTATAACAACATGACAGTCATAATCCAGTCTGCCAGGAGATCTTGTCAAATTCTTGAAGGACGACCTCTTAAAAAACATTCAAAGTTTCCAGTAAGTACTCCGTCCTGTGCTGTGAAGTGAAGTATTCTTAGTCAGAGATAGTACTGCCTGCCCATTAGGAAAACTTTCCATGAGGGATTGATGCTCTGGGAACTGGGAGCAGCCAGTTTAAATCACCGATTAACTCAATAAAACCCATTACAGCACGTCGTGCGGTGATCCCTTTGTGGAGCACAATTAATACAAGTGATTTACTGTACAGAGAGTTTTGTCACTGGAGAAGTAGATAAAGCTTCTAATGAGTAATATTGAAATTTGAGTCTGTTGTTCCTCAGAAATACTCCTCGTACTCCGTCCTTTATATTCTGCCTTTTATTGGTGCTACTCCTCCAGATGGTTGTTTTTATGCTTTTGTCTCCATCTTTAATGCTGAAGACTTGTCGCTGCTTACTGGATTATTACGCTTATTACTGGATTAACCACCAAGCTGGTAAACGTTATATCTGTTTCTGTTTCTGTTTCCATACACACAAATATTTCGCCCGAAAAATGAGTCTTTACGAGTTCTCGACACGGTTCTGCACTGATCATGTCGTGTCATGTTCACAGTCTGCTTTGAAGCTGCCACATTGTTTAGAGTTGTTTGTACGTCATTTACTATTGACAAGCACATTAAATCCACTTCTCATTTATGATCAGTGTGGTGACACCTTGTGCAGTTTTTGTATTTTCACGAGGGTAAGCTCCCGCTTGCGTCAGCTGACAATGGATATCAGCATTTATATACAAACACCAGTGAATTTTGGTCCTGCCTGCAAATTACTTTGGAATTATTGAATTGAGCACTTTAAAGAGAGATATCTATAAAATACTGTCCCTATAATATCTATGCTGAGACACATATACAAAAGAAGAGATGGGGTTAGGGAATAAATTTAATTCAGTTCAATAGATATATCATTTTTGCCTATGGACAGTCCGTATTAGAGGATAATAAAATTATACTGCACAGACATTTTGGTTTCGTTTAGTTTGTAACAAGACGGGAAACATAAAGAAATGAGATAATAGTTCTGTTATTGCTATTAAATTAGTTATGGTATCATAACTAGAAAATTATGATACTCGTGAAAATATTACTTTGGGAAATTACATTGTAAAAAGTTTTTAGACAGGAAGTACTTATTCTCTAAATATGGTGTCCATCTTTGCTCGAGGACAAAAACATTTGACTAAACTTTATATCTGCAGCTGTGAAACAGTTATGTGTATAGTTTTAAATGATGACAGATACTGAGGGACAGTTATGCAGGAGTATAGGATCCTGATGTTGGAATCAGAAGCTGTGTTGGGGTTTAGTTTTCCTGTGTGAATTTCAATTGATGCTTTATTTTCTTTTAATTTTTCATAACCTTACAATAAGCTTAGTGGACTCTGTTTTGTCACCACATGACAGCAGTTTGCTTTGTACTGTCACTGTGTCATTGGTCCGTCACTGGTGTTGTTACTCATACCGACAGCTTTGTAAGAACTTGTCTTCTTTTCTAATAACCCAAAATAAACTTCAGTGTCTTCAGTTTGTATTACTTTGTCACCGGTGTCATTCTGATGTCACTGCTGCGATCGCTCAACCAGAGCGATGATCCATCATCGCAGCGGTTTTGTCGTCGTCGTCGTCGTAAATAAAAGCTACAACAAAAAGGTGAAAGACGACAGAGGATCGGTGGATAATCCTCATCAGCTCACATCAGCTGCAGTTTATGTCACTCAGGTGACTGATTTGGTTTATTAATTATGCTTCACTAAAAAAAAAAACATGTTTCTGTTATCACTGATTTTTTTCCTGCAGTGATAATTTCCATCACAATCCAAACAGATATTAGATGTGGTAACCCGTCACTGTGTGCCACCAGCTGTAGTGTTTCATTAACGTCACTCAGGGTGATATTTGCCTGCAAAGTCTCATGTGTGCAAACATGTGAATCTATATCGACTGAAGTAAACACGTGACTGCAGTCTTTACTGTCACTGATGTGTCGTGAAGGCCATCACTCCCCAACGATACTGAAAAATGCAACAAAGCGTTGGTTACGAAGGGATTTGTCCGTCAGACGAGGGCAGGACTTTGACGTCTTTCTTACTGATGAAAAGGACAGTGGCTACGATTTTATAACAAATAGAACAAAGTGTCCTTAAACTGCGACCTTTTGTTAATCTGTGCACAGATGAAGTCTTTCACGGACTGAGTCTGAGCTGACTCGCGCTAGTGTTACAGCAAATCAAAGCAATTCTGCAGCATGGAAGTATCATCGATTTCTTTCTTCGCAGCTACACACTTTGTTAATTGTCACACTTGTCCTGGTTGTTATGAAATCTCTCTCTGCAGCTGTTACTCACTCAGGCAGATGTTGTCGTGGAAAAAAAACAGGAAGTCATTGCATTGCTCCCTGTGGTTGCCGCTCGCTGCACAGGAGCACCACGGTCCCACGTTGGATGTGGAGTTGTCAAGGTAGTTGGGAGTTATTGTGCTTCCTGCAGAGAGATGGAGAGAGAGCGGGAAACCTCACAGATCTGTGTGTGTGCAGGCACAGTGAAGCGATACAACTTCTCTTCATGTTTCCAGGTTTACGATGGCTGAATCTGAACATACGATCTCATGAATAAAAGTTTTTTAATTGAGCTGAATCAAACTTTTTTTGTAAACACCTCACAGGCAAAAGACTAAAGAGTTTAATGTCCCAACAAATTGAACATTTGAGCACAATTCTGGCTGATTTAATCTTGTTATCTAAGCCTGATTATGACCTTACCCTGATTATGATAATCACATAAAGGCGTTTACATGGCAATTTCTATCATCACAACATCGCCTAATGAGGCTAAGACTGGGTTATTAGTTTGCACGTAAATGGATTCACTGAGAGAGAAACTGAGAGGAATCTAAGAGACAGAGACACAGACTGGCAGGTTATTTAAGCCGGCAGCCTGGTGATCAAATGTTAGGCCGGTCCAATCCCATTTCCTGACAGGGCTCCACATTACTCATAAAGTTGTACTGTATGTGTGCAGGATTGGAAAGCAGCTAACATTTGCTTCAAATACTCTGATGTTTTGTGACAGGCAGTTATTTTGAAATTAGATTTTGTTTGTGGATGTATTTATCATATAAAAAAAAACAACACAACAAACAACAGATCAAGTCCACACAACAAGTGCAGCAGCAGTTGTTTTGCAGCTTTCCTGAGTTGCTAACATACGTATCCAGCAGGGCAGGCGGCTTGGTGGACTTTGATAAGTGCAGTGGCACGCAGTGCAAAGTCCAGGCACCAACACGGAGGTCTCAGATGTATTCTTTTTATTCTTTTCTTTCTTCAGAGCTCTTCAGCAGGAAATGATCGGGAAGTTATTCTTCGGGAAGGGTAATACAGGCTTGTAGCTTGTAGAGGAGGGAAATAGAATTGCTGCACTTTGAGGCAGTGTGGCGAAAAAGTTCTGATTTAGCTCCATCGATTTTCTAGGACCCAGACTTCCAAACAACAACACCTCAGTGTCTCACTTCTACTTCAGTTGTAGAGAATGGCCAATCACTGCCGCACAGCTTTCTGTCTGTGTCTTCCTTAATCTGTCTCCTTCAGTTCCTCACAAACTAAACAAGCAGCAGCAGCTAAATGTGGTATTGTTGTCCCATAATGACATGTTTAGACTGAGTGGTTTTTAACAACCGTTTGTGCATTACGGGATCTTTTTTTCATCTTAAGTACAATAAGCTGTGTTGTACGCCTCGGCTCGCTCCCACTCATCGTCATGTCAGGGATAATTCTCTCAAAACAGCGGTCAATAGTTGTAATTGCGCTACTTATAATGCCAACGACTTGGCCGGGCATGCTGCAGCAACATTAATCAGCGCCCCATCGATCGTTGAACCAAGCTTCTCATCGCAATCCTTGATTCATTCTTTTGAGTCCTGCTCAGTGCACTTGTGCGCTCTCCGCCTTCCTCCCTCTAAAACCTTTTTGTTCCTGATCCATCACAGAGGTGTGTGAGCCGGAGCTGGCACAGAAAGATTTAGTTCTTACCCATCAGGCCGGTGTACGCAAGTAGACATGCTCCGTAGTTCTCCTGCTTGCAGCCACTGGCGCTCTGCTCGGAAGGTTGGCAATCATACTGGAACTGTGCCCAGCGAGACCTGTGGGAGCAATAACATGCCATCCATCATTTACTCGTGCTTGGCTGCTGCACACTTCCTGTCACTGAGGGGTGGCCGGCACCGGTGCTTTCTCTCAGTGACAGGATGTGCATGTGAAATCCACAACACTCATCAACACACTTACCTATACTCCTACATCAACTCCCTCCATCCTTTTCCCTCTTTGCAGCACATCAACCTCGACTCAAGTCACCCATGGTGACATTCATCCCTCTTTTTCTTCCCTCCCCACTCTCCCCAGTGAGCTGTCTTGTGGAAGGCTGCCAGGCTGTAAAGAGTCAATGAGGGGCAAAGATAGGCCTCGGCTGTGCTCTCTAAATACCGTGGGCAGTGGCTGGCAGGCCTGGCCGCGAGGAGATTAGACAAATATGGATCTTCCATATAAATACTTCCTCCCACAGCCGGTCTGACTTCCCTCCTTCACCTTTCCTGCCAGCCGCTAAGACATCTAGCCTCATCACCATCATCATAGTACAAGGCTATCGTAGCCATCATATCGCATCATCGGCCCCATTGACTGGCATTTGCAATGGGATCCCCTCAGGGCACCACAACTCCCTGCTCTCCCCTCGTTTGTCATGTCATTATAATGATGTGTGTAAAACTCATAGGCTGTGCGTTTAGTGAAGGCATCCTCTGCAGGCTGCTGGTTAATGCCAGCTGACTAGTGCAGGATTGGAGGGCTGTGCAGGGGCCTTGAGATGCTCCATTCATCGAGGCGGCGGTGGAGAATAATGCCTGATCGATAGCCATGACAGATGAAGCCCTTTGTCTTCCTGACATTTGAAGAGGAACTAGATTAAACGCTGGCGACTATTTGCTGTCAGAGAGAGGAGGATGACTGGATGAGTATGAGAACTCCATGTTTTCAGTCTCCAGTGACTGAGAGAAAAACACACTGAATTTTAATGACTTCATAAGACATTATGATTGATTGGACGTTTACAATCAATTGAAATTTGAATAAAATCTTTGTTTTGATGAGTGTCTCACACACACAATGATTCAACGCAGAATAAATGTGTGTATTTAGAGAGCTGATGCTGAGCAGAAGGTCAGTTTTCTGCAAACTTCTCGCCGACCCTGCCGACGTCTCGGCTGTAAATATTTTCTGAGCACAAAGTCATGTGTGAATCCCAAATGACAAAGGCTGCTCTAATAATGACTATTTCACATGGCTGCCTGTTGCCTGGCTGCTCCCATCAGAAAATGAATGCAGAATTTAATTGAACTAATTAAACACAGTTAATGAGGATAACAACTGAATTAATTAAATCTAAATGAACATATCACAAGATACACAATGCCATTTATTGTCCTGAGGGTGTGCATGGTTACCACATCAACAAAGCACTTCATACTGAACACAGTGTTGAAGGCAGCACCGCAGTTTGCTTTTATCACTAATTAATTTTCTGGCAACAGAAATTAAAGGTCTATAAGTGGAGAGTGTGTGCTGCTTTGCAGTATTTTGCACAAGTTGCAAAATATGACACTTGAGAATAAAGAATAGAATAATTCGTATTAGATATTAGCACGGCATGTCTTTGCAGAAGAGATCATGCTACGGCTAGTCGAGGAACCATCTTGGGGTTGTTGTTGAGGTTGGTAACACTCAGATAGCAGAAGGGGATGATGCACGAAATACGTGGCCTGATACTCACAGTCTGCATCCGGTAAGTTAGACTAGTTGGTGAGCTAGCAAACTATTTCCACCTGTACCAAGTGTTTGCAAGCTAGCTTGCTAATCTCACACACTTTAAAATGAAAGGTGTCCTCGGGTTATTGATTTCTGTCTACAATGTCTTTTGTGGAGCGCTTTATACTCTGAGAAAAGAGGTTAAATGAAGGTGAATTGACAAGACAGCTGAGGAACAACAGCTTCCTCACCTTCCCCTCAAAGTTCAGCACCGTCAAGATGGAGTGTTATTTTTCAACAGTGTCAAACTCAACGGAAAGGACTCAAGAAAAAATCTATTAAATATGATGTTTCTGTAGACGTGAACTGAGCTTGTAACTTCACCATTTTGGCTTTTCAGCCTCGTCTAGCTCATTGTTTCATTTTTTAGCACCTTACTGTCTTGGTCCAGCCTCAGTGTCTCATCAAACATGTTTTCAGCAGCAGGAAGTTATAATAGCTGCACGGGTTCAAACAAAGTGAGCGACCTGCAGGTGAAGAAAACATGCTGGATGTCTAAGTAGGCACCCATAAATACTCAATGTAAGAACCTACCAGCCACATCTAGAATTCAAGAACTTCCTGTAGGTTTAAAGGTCTGAGTTGGTTTTCCAGTCAGTATAGCTGAGTTTCTCCAACTTTCACACACTTATTCTCAAGCTTGCACAAGTCAATTGTACAAACACACATCCAGTGTGAACCAGCAGAGAGCCAAAGTAAACAAGTGGCTGGTGAAGCTGATGAAATGTCTTACAAGAAAAAGAGACCCAGATAAAGTTTTCTCAGGAGTCAGATCAAACCAGATGCTGCATGTGTCAATAACAGGAAGGTGTTTGCCAACAAGATAAACAGAAGAACTCAATAAGCTGATGTCGTTCATCAAAGCTTGTTTCTCCTCTCAACATCAGAGCTTCAGAGCAGCACCTGAACACATCAGGATTTTCCAAATCGATCAGTATTCAATGTCATGGATTACTTATTTTTCCTTATCTTACCTAGCTATTTATGTGTCAAGTCACTATTTGGATGGATTTTATACTATACAAAGACAACACAAGACATCATGTCTAACCTGATGACTGTGGTATGCTTTGAAAAAGGCTCAGCATTAATGTAACGTGTAACGTGCTCACTAACTGAGCCCAAACATGCACAGACACCTTCGTGAGCCTTTAACAGAAGCCACAGTTGCTGCAAATAATCAGTTCAGTGAGTCGATTGATGCCAACTCAGGAAATTAAATGTAAAATGTTTTTGGCAGCAGGCAGCATGTTAGACAACATTTCTAATTTCTACCTGCACACGTAGTCTGCTTTACAGCTCCGCAGCTGAGCCAGGCAGTTGGGCTTGTCCTTGTCCTCATAGGAGCAGGACGGAACGATGGTTTGCCGGCGGCGCTCTGCGCAGGCCGTGTCGGTGCAGGGACAGAACAGCAGCTCATGGGTGTAGTCAGGGGGAACGCGGTCAAAGAACTTCCTCAGCGCCTTGTTGCACTTTTGTCGGTTACACGGCCCAGAGCGGGCTGACGGCTGGATGCACGCCGAGACGTACTCCGTGCGAAGCTTCTGACACGTCTCATCTATGTTACACGCCTTGGCAGCATCCAGGCAGCGGTTCACCGTCGTTACTTCAGACTCTAGAAGTAGAATAAAACACACATGCAAGGCAGTAAGCATTTCATCCTTATGTGTGGTTTGAGAAAATCAAATCCCAGGCAATGTTTACCAATGATTTCAAGGCCTAATTGGAGTTGGTATTGACTTGCCACTCTCACCTCTAGACTCAGATGCAGTGTTGCATTTACAGCTGGAAAAAAAAAAGAGTGAGTGTGTGTGTGTGTGTGTACAAAGTACAAACTAAACCAAAATGATGATTATATGTAATAGGCCCCCTTGTAATGAATAGAACATGAATGCTGTTTAAATGTTGCATGAGCCCGGCACTGGATGGGTTTCAGCTGAGGCCTAATGGCTGAATATTTCATTCTGCTGGGTTAATGCAGAGTGGCAGTGCTGAAAAAGCGTCTCCTCCATCTCTCCAACCGCACAACAAGGCCTGTAATTACTGCTCCTTCCTCTTCATCCATCTATCCATCTTTTCAACACTCTCTGCCTACATCTGGGTCCATCCCTCACTCACCTGACTCCCTCCTTCCCTCGACAACTTCCTTCCTCGCTGTGTCGCCTGCCAGTCACCCTTCCTCCCCCCTCAGACTCCATCTGTCTCTTCCCTTGCTGCATTTAGCACGCTCTCCCTCCGTTCTCTTCCATCCATTCTTCCTAAACTTTGTCCATCTCTGCCTCCCCTCAGTGCCCATGCTCCCTCTGACTCCCGCGGTAATGAGCCATCTCTGTGGTGGCCGTGGAAAGCCCCTTTTCATAACCAGCTTTTTTTGGCTGCATTATTTCCCCACTCTATCATCGTGTGTGTGTGTGTGTGTGTGTGTGTGTGTTTTTTCCCCAAGCGACCTACCAGTCAATACAGCCATGATGACGCTCAGCTCCTCTGGCAGATAGCACTGCTCATTAGTTTGTAAACTGCCTGTAGTTGTGTCTCCTGGTGAGTTCGCCTCTCACCAAGCTGTCATATAAAATATGAATGGCCTTGGAGAGCATGCTAACAACCCATCACAAAGCACAGGTTATTCCCAACTTAACTGCTAACCAGACAACGGGTGGAGGCGGGGAGGATGGGAGGGCCTGATGGAAGCACGGGCGGGATAACAAACTGTTTACCATATGCGTGATAAACAGATGCATATTTGTGTGTTGCCATTGTGTTTCTTTCAAAGATATTATTTATTTAAAGACGAGCTGAGCGTGCATCACATGCGGCTTCACATTCACGCCTTACACTCATTTACACCTCAGAGCTGCCCCGTAAAACCACCACAGTCCTGAGGACTGGAGGCACTGGAGGGTCGGTGCACTCATGTTCTGGTTTGTTTTCAAGTGGCAGGCCTGGTTCTGTAATATTCATCATCACAGATCTAAATTTGAAATCCACAGTGGGGAAGTGACACATTCTGTTGTTTTGGTTTTGGCACGGTGGATTTGAAAAATGTCTGAGACTGGAGAGCTGACGTTACACTTTAAAGGAAGTGTTACGTGTCAGTTACTGTTCGTAAAAACATTTTGAACACAAGCGTAACTGTTAATTTGAATAATGCAGACACGTCTTACACTATTTCTTTGTACTACTGTGTGCTAAAGTTCCTGAAGTTCATCCAATATGGTCACTACGATCACTGTTAAAACTTTATCATATAAAACCTGTAGGCGGCTCTGGAAGGTCAGTACTTTGCTCCTGACTGTTATACTCAGCTTGGCAAAGTTTCTGCAAATACTGTGTATGCATACGCATATTTATTGTGGCATCATGTATTGAGTTCACACTGTTCCTACAGTTCATTTGTGGTTATTTCCGTCAGTGTTAATATACTTAGACTGTAAGTGTTGTGATATGTTAGTCTGGTAACCGTGCCATTCTTCTGACCAAACAATTTTCCAAAAACCTGATAGACTAACAAAATGTCCTGTTGAACAAATTCCACCTTGTTGCTCTTCAAGCTTGTGATCAGCGTGTTGCATTAAAAACCAAAGCAAACAAACATGTTTGTCTTTCAACCAAGGTGCATGAAGTAAGGAAAACACAATTTCTACCCCTTCCTGAGGCCAGTGATCCATGAAGAAGCTTCATTCTTGGTGCATAACATCTAATGTGTTTGAACAGAGGCACTTTTACTGCTGCTGACTTCACTGTAGTTAACTGATTAATTGGTGAAGGGTGAAGTACACTGTTGTTTGAATACTCCTCAAAATATGATGAGCTGTGGCTCCGGCTTGCGTCTTTGAAAAGGGTCATTACTCTGTTTGAGGAGAGATGCTATAAGGGCGGAAAAACATCCATTAATCACGTCTTTGTTGTTTTGGCAGTCGGCTTGTCGAGATGCATGGCAAGGATGTCAACTTTGACCTCCTGCGGAGTCGCTGCAGTGAAATTTACGAGGAGGCTGTACAGTGCCGGTCTGCTGCTGCTGTAATTCAAAGCAGCCTAAAACCAGCGGTGTCATTTTAATAAGTCAGCTTATGTATGAGGTCACGAAAGTGTTATGACCAAGCACGTTAAAGTTGACATCCGCTAAATCTTCATTGATTCGATTTTTCTCCAGGTTTCTGTTTGCATCGTGCACTCATAAGTTCTTCCACAAACAGGTGAGGACGGTTTGCAACAAGAAAGCTAGAATGTGATTTTCCTCAAGAAATTTGATTGCTGCAAGCTGCTGCTGCTAAAATATTAAATATCCTGAACAAAGTTAGAAGTGGAAGCCTGTTTCTGGCTGTCAGCATTCGGGAACACGAATGTGCTTTACTAACTTCATGATATATTTTTACTGTAACGCCTGTTGTTGGCTGAAATTGTTCCAAAGATAGTTACAGCCGGTCATGATCTACACCATCGATAAGGTGTTTCATTATATTAAGCACTGTACAGTACCATGGAGCACCTGTGTATCAAGAGTTCTGTCTTTAGCATGAATATTATTACTATTTTATGCACTCTCTAATCTAATAACAGAATTAAACAACATCGGGTGTCTGACTGCTCGTGTTTCATGCCCCAGACTTCATTTTAAACACACCAATGATCTCAGTAATTACTTTGGTGAGTAATATTATCATAATCAGTAAAAATGATGATTAAATCTATGAAAATTAGATCTAAGTTGTAATAAAAAAAAACAAGTTGTGCAGTGCGATGGGCAACATTACAGATGACTTCAGAGGTTTAAAATAGTTGAACAGTACTATTGAAGAACAACCTTTCAGCCTGTTGGCTGCTCCACAGATGCAGAAGCATGTGCGTGTCCCGTCGGAGAGTTAAAGCCTGATTCTGCGGCTGAAAATCCTCAAACTTGTGAGAGAACACACATTTAGTACAAAACATGCGTGAACATGTCCTCATTTTGTTCGATGACTCTTGGCGCTTGTATCGATGAGTGGCAAAGAGGCGTGGAGACAGACTGGGGATTAACTTTTGAGGGGTAGAGTGGTTCTCATCCCACTGTTAGATGGTGTCACAGCTGCCCCTGAAGCCTGCGGCGCTCTGTGCTGGAGGGGCGTCACAACAAGTGGGACCCGGGTATTGGTGAGGCTCCTGTCATGGAGACCGGGCCCAACAAGGTTCCACAGGACAACTAACTCCTTCTGCTTTAGCCTGAACATGTGGCTCTGGTGGGAGCTGCTAAAAGGCAGCGGAGACACAGGTGAAATGTTTTGTATAGGTTTGCACGGGTTTTGCGTATAGACTCTATCGTGAAGCTGAGCTGAGTCGAGCAGCCATGGCCCTGATCTTTACAATATTGATGAGTAGAGTTAAATCACTTTCTTCTCCCTCTGGTGTAAAAGTTTGCTGATGTCACCTCGCATTACTCCAGGTTTGAAATCATAAAATTTGTAAAGATCTGAATGTTGGATAAGATGAGGACTCACAACCTTTTTATTTACAGACTAAAGTGAAAACAGGACGACTTTTTCAGACTTCATTATTTCACTCAGAAGTGCAAACCCACATCCGAGTGTTATGAAACCCTGAAATCAACCTTCAGTTCACCAAAAAGTCTCTCTGGATTGTTCAGTGCTCTGCGAACACCTCGTATATTAAAGAAAAAGAAAAAGGCTTTCTGAAAAGATTTTGAGGGACATTTTCAGGTTTTTATGGTCCTCGACTAACTCAATGGAGAACACTGCAGTACTAGTTTGACGTGCTTGAGACAACATGAGTCAATGGGAGCTTTTCCAAAAACATTAAGCACGGTATTCAAGACTCAACCAGCCTGAACTAGGAGACTCTTTATCTGGGCCACGAACACAGAGCTGCTGCAGGCCCTAAATCACTAGAGTTTGTATTTTAATCCAGTAACACCCGGCACTGGAAGGTTGGTATGAAATATACATGAAATATAGACTTATTCTTGGAGGACCAAACCTCGTCTCTTCATGATGGACATGCGAGCTGCCTTGGTTATGTATCTAGTTACATATTTAATAGTGTGTGGGACGGACATGTGTAAGAACATTGTTGTATACATGTGTGAATACAGATGTGTTAAATCTGTATATGTGGAGGGGTGGACGTGGATCTGTACTGTACTTCTGGAAGTAAAGATGGAGGACTGAGCTCCAGCTCAGGTACAGAGACTTTTTAATGAAGTCTGTCTGTAAATATGCCAATGTGCTCTGACCCAGTTAGTTATCCAGCCATCAAAATTTGGCCTTTGTCTTTGGCCTTTCTCCTGCTTCCACTACGTCGACTCTGAGGACAAAAAGTTGACTCGCTGCCTGATGTATCCCACCCACTGACAGATGCCATGATAATTCATGTTACAGCTCATCAGTGTATGCACATACGAAACTGAAGAGTTTTGACTGATTCTTAACTTCAATTAGGAGCCGCCAACATATACATATAGCTGCTTCTTTTAGCAAAATCAGTGACTATTTTTATCCTCACCATGTACACGTACACTTTGCACCCGCGTCCTTTCTCAGGTATTTTGAGGCCGTGCTGTTCTCTGAGCTGCTCCCTGTGTTTAAATGTTTCACTTAAACAGCGTTCTCCCTTTGAGCTGTCATTATCCACTTGTTTAAACTCTTTTTTCTGTGTGCGTGGGACATTTATCATTATACTGTGTGACATGCATGAATGCCTTCCATACTAATCACTTCATTTAAGTCATTATTTAAGTTTCACACACGTAGTTCTGAGTATAATTGCCGTCGGAGAAAACAAAGCACTTGTCTTTGTGTCCTCTCTGCTGAAAAAAACTGGAGCTCCTCGTTTGTGTCTCTTTTTCAAATCTCCAACAGGAGAGAGAAATGTTTGAGCAAACAAACCAACTCTCTGTCTTCCATTTCCTTTTCCTCGCTCTCACCTCTTACCATAACTTTCTTCTTTCTGTTCCCTCTCCTCTCTCAGTTCGGCTGCTTCCAGCTGCATTAAAGCAAATAGGTAATTAATCTGTGCCTCAGGGGCTAACAGCAGCACATACCAGCCCCGCGGCTTGCCCACAGGCTCCGAGGCAAGACAGAAGCAAAGTGTAGGCTGTTACTCATCAAACACTTTACAAACCCACCTGCACATCCACCCGTCTACTCCATCAAAATACATAAAGCAAAAGTCTCGGTTTGCTCTTTCTTTGACACATCACTCGGCTGATACTTTCAGACTTTTTATTCCTGCTCTGTCGTAGTAACTGAAGCCAGAAGCAGAGAAACAGTTGTAGCAGTGGCAGTTTGCCCAGTCACCTGCAGCAATGGAGGCCAGACGGACGTAGTCAGAGCCCCTCTCTTCTGGTTCGTAGGGAAAACTCTCCACCAGGCTGAGTCCTGCCAACACAGAGGAGAGAGGTTAGTTTCTGTTGGCAGACAAACACACGCCGTGATATATATCATGTGCTGTGAATTTTGGAAATGATCGCATCGATTGAGTTATTGGAAATGTTTGTATCACATCCTCCATCAGCTGCGGTCCGTGGATGACACGGTGTTACGAGCTTAAAGACGTAGCAGCAAAGTAAAACATTTCTCTCAGCAGATATTTTAGAAAATCAGAAAAAGACTGAACTTAGTTTAGTGTTTATTAGTGTCTAAACGTTCGTTACATATCTGACGTGCCTGATTCCAGTTATTAGTCAGACCCCATCATGTATCTCCATGGAAACGGAGACAACACAAACAAAACAAATCTTTATTTTGAGAGTGAATCGCCCCAAAATATGAAACATTCAGAATTTTTTGATTTAGTTAGTTTAATTGGAATACTACATTCACGTGTGAGCTCTACCTCATTACTGGAACTTCAGTGATGCGTACAGACCTCGGTCACTGTCGTGCTGATAATGACGGTCAAGCACACCCTCTCATGTGATACTGATTAATTTCACTTACAAACAAATCAATATTTTTTCAAGAAAACCAACTGACATGAATGGAAAAGAAGTTAAACTACAAAGTAAATGAACCGAAGCTTCAGCTTAAGCCTAAAAATCACTGAGTATAAAACGTGTCTGGCAGTCAGCACTTTAAAATCGTTGGTTCTTGAGGCAGCATGAGGTGACTGAAGAGGCCACGTAATCTTTGTCCAAGCTGCAGGATGCATGAGATCATACATGCCAAACCAAACACACAATAAACTTTCCTGCAGAGACTTTAAACATAATTTGGAGATTTGTTTGTTGTTTTTAGTTTCCTGCATAACTCGAACTTTGTAACCAAAGTGAACCCGGTTTTAACCTCGACTCCTCGATGCCTTCCGGGCTGCGATCAAATCAGTGTTTACTGTGGAGGAAGAGCTACTGTTAGGTGGTTAACTAACTCTGCTAAACAGCCTGGAACTTAATATAAGCCATCTTAAAAAGGCTGTTTGCTCCAGTTGTTTCACACATTTTTAATGAAGCGTTTATTTTATGTAGTCTGCCCCATGTGTCCTCATGAAAGTTCTGAGCACTCACTCCAGCCTGGAAATAATGACGGCTGATGAAAGCTTTACTGTGTGTGTTATTTGTTCGTTATTTCCATGTCATGTCTTTTACATCTGCACTTGGCTTGCAGAACATTCATGATGTTGTTATTCATGTCCTTACTCTTACAGAATAGAAAAGTATACAGTGCAATAAATGGCAAGATTTCGATGTAAGTAGCACAGATAATGGGATTCCACGCAGGAAATGACAAAGTTAGTGCACAGCTTATGAAATAAGCACAAAAGTGATCAAACACAATGAGTGTGGGTGGAACAAAAAGAGCCAGAGCCTCAGTTTTGACTATTTTTGACACAATAATCACTCTTTTCATTCCTGGAATGTTCTGTTGAGCTGACTGGAGGCGGGAGCCTAAATCATGTGCGATGGGCGGCACACACTTGATAATCCCAATAATAAACTGTAGCTGCTCCCGCCCACCTCTCAGGAACAGAACCATCAGATTCGGTGTGTAGATGTTAATTTTACCGTGCAGCACGGACTGATGCAGGCTCCAGTAGATACTCAGGCAGTTCTTTTCCTTCTTCATGCCTCGTTTACATTGGCAGCCGTGCAGAGGAGTGGACAGCAGCGCCGTCATGGCGTTCTCACACTGGTTGCGCGCTCCGGGCCCGAGCTTCATGCTCCCGTCCCCCGCCACGCACTGCCTGAGGGTGCGCAGACGTGGGCTGCAGGTGTCATCGCTGGAGCAGGTGTCTCCGGCGCGCAGACAGTCCCTCCCGCCTGCAGAGAGAACCATGCGTGGGACTCCTGCAAGACAAGACGGACAAAGGGCAAGTTAGTGTCATGTTGTGGTCCCCCATGATGAGCGCTGAGCGGGGAGACTGGTCTGTTGACTATCTGTATCTCAGTGAAGCTTTCAGAGGAAACGATATACAGTATGATACAGCCAAATGACCCGAGAGGGCACTCAATCATTTTAAAGTCCTGTGATGTCTCTGAAGAAAGCATGATGGGAAAAAAACAGATAATTGGTTAAAATACTATTACATACAGGGAGTTGGGTAAAGATCGGCCTAACACCTGAGCAATGGCTGACATCTGTTTAAGACAGGTAAATGGATAAAGTGACACACATCCTGAGACTGGAGGCAGCACAAAAAATGGACATTATACAAGACCCAGAAAGGCGACGTCAGAACAGAGCAGCGCATGAATCCATCAGGAATGATGGAAAAATGAGGATGAATCTTCAACTTTTACAACTTTTTTTGTATATTACATATTCTACATATAAATTTGATGTTACAAATGTCTTGCCAATAGATTTTTAAGTGAGGATTCTTTTCCTTCAAAAGTGTAAAGACTTGGTAAAGACTAAAATGTATCAATTATTATAATTAAGATGAAAGTTTAATTACTGACTGAAGCAGTTTTTGCATTTTGAAGACGAGGTGGTGAAGAGAAGCCAACATATGACTTTTTCCTCAGATATGTGTCGAGCTCATCGTGCAGCTCATTTGCATCCTGTTGGGCCATGCCTGGTAACTTTACAGTCTCACTCTGCGCTGCACGTTAGCTGGCTGACGTGTAAAATGGGCGGATTGCTCTAATCAAACCCAACAAACTGATGAATGAACGTGAGATTTTATGATCCACTGAATCATTGCTAAATTTAATAATTGGATTAAATTACACACCGCTTGCCAGTAGCGATAAAACAAAGTCAACGATGCGTCTCACTACTGTATTCCAGCATTTTAAGATTACACTCACAAACCCGAGGGGGGTGCTATATTATTCATGAATTCATACAGTTGTCAAGTAGAATACATCTGACACCGCGAGCCGGGGTTTGATGAAACCCGGGCGTTAGAAGCATCTCACCAATACATGCTGGCATGTTGGAAATTACACTGAAGTATTTCAGCTTCAGTCATAACAAAGTGTCACATTTGTTAGAGGTTGGTCCAGAGAGGCGCTGCATCGTTTGTGTTTACTGTGGTCTTGTTTCATGTGGCACTAATAACATGCAAGCTCCACTCCCCTGAGGACAGTGAACGCTTGTTTATTCTCAGCTGTCGAAGACCTCTTTGACTCTTACAAATGACGTTTTTAAAATCCATCCGCGTGTCAAATGTTATTTTCAAAGTGCAAATTAACAAATCTAAGAAGCTCAGTGAGGCTGCACGTACGCAGAGCGCCGTTTGAGCTCAATGCTAACGTCGACATGTGTATCTGGTATAATGTTTGCCATGTCCCCAATATTATTTCAGTCTCTCAGCATGCTAACGTTTGCTAATTAGCACCAAACACAGAGTACAGCTGAGGCTGAATGTGATTAGTTTTGGAGCTGTTTGGTCATAAACCGAAGCACTGCACAAACTCGCCAACCTCTACACTTCAGAAAAATGGAGGATTCTGAAACCATAGCTGGGTTAAAATTTGAGTTCCAGAAGCTTCTGTTTCTTCCATTCAGGTGACTTTCAAAGAATGAAAATAACAAAATAACACTGCGCACTACAACAGCATAAGCTAATATTTCTACGTTTTCAGAATTCTGTTTTCCGCATTTCAAACTTAAAAGTCTGTGCACACCTCTGCACACCATGTCAGCTGCAGCGTGCCTACAGCAGAGCACAACAGTTATAATTAGCTAAAGCTGGAAACTCGGAGCCTGTAAAGTGCAACGGAGGAGAGGGCAATGAATGAAAATCAGGAGGGTTGGGAAGTGTGGATGGAGAAAGTTGTTACAATCTATCCTGAACGGGTCGACCAAATTTCATGGCAATCCATCCACTGCTTGTTGAGCCATTTCACTTAAAACCACAACCTGCTCATAGAGGAAAGGTTAGCATTAGCATACAGTGTCTGGGCTCCATGGATATATGGACAGAATTTCATGGTAATCCAAATGTTTGCCAATCTAGATTGATCGAGCCAAAAAAACTCACTAACTAATGTTGGGTCAGCCAGTACAAACTTACACTGTGCAGCCAAACTTTGTTCAAAGCCACAGAACTTTATTTCTCCTCTAGTGGAAAGTTTCCAAATATGTCAGGCTGAATTTTGGTGAAATGTGTAGAAAATGATGCACATCTAGAGAGACATCTGGAGTATTTCCATGTGAGGGAATGGTGCTGCCATAAAAATATGGACTCTTGGGTTTGAATATTTCACCCAGCGTAAACATCAAATAGCTTCAATAAAAAAGCTGCAACCAGCTGAGACAGAATATATATGAAATACTGTCAGACTGGGTGGAAAAGGGGGAAACTGCATGTTAAAGAGTTCATTATATATTCATTATAATACTTCAGCTCCCGCTGCGCTGTTAGTATTGTAGAAAGCATTTAAAACAGCTAAAATGATAGAGATAGTTTTGAACAAGTGAGAACAATTAGTTATCCGCTGCTTGACAGTTTCCAAGAAATCATGTCCAAAAGCATTTCTGCGTCACCGCGCACTCGGTGAGACTTTCTGTGCAGCGAGTCGGCTCAGTAATTAAGTCTTAATCAAATCTGATTCAATCACAGCTCAATCAAGTGATAAGGAGCGAAGGCGGTATCCCAGTAACGGCAGGCGCTTGCTAATTTTCCACCGGCTGACTGACAAGACTGTCAGAATTCTACGTTTTCGTCTGCAACTCAGAGCAAGTCTCTCTCTCAGGGTCGCATGACTCTGGAGATGATCAGATGAAAACAGAAACACATGACTGAATCCAGTCAGCTGAAGTTATGCTTGTGGAGAAAAAAGGGTTAACTGTCATGCTCTCAGCAGGAGACTTCTCCACCTTCCTGAAGACTCTGCTAATCTAGCGGTCAGCTGTCAGTTACAGTCTAGACAGACAGCGAGGCAAGAAACTTGTTGCTATGGGTTTGGGATGTTTATGGAGTCTATTGAGAGAAAGCATCTGCCACTCAAGTGAAGAGCACATCTTCGCCGAGGTCTTGACGGGCGCTTACTGTGCCAAAAACATATCCCCCTCAACAAGCCATGTATTCCACTTCAGTGTCTTAAAATCTGATTTATTTTATGTAAAGCAAAGCGAAGGCAGGGAGGAGGGGGACTGCAGGGTGAGATAATGTCATTCGTTTTCGATGCAAATCAGCTCCACTCAGGAGTTTTCTTGGATCAAGTGATGGTACCTTGAAAAAAAAAAAATGGAGGAATCAGCCTTATGTCAAGATACTTCACTCGCTCACAGAAAACTCTCAAAATGCAGATTTGCATTGGAAATACACGATATTATCTCGCCCCTGTGGTAGGTTTCCCGCTCTTGGTACAATATTTGGAGTGATTTCTTTTGCTTCGTTTTATCCGAGTGTGTGGAAGCTGTAGGTGGGGGCAGATACGTGGGCGGTTTGCGTGGGTGTTTTGATCTGGAAGGTGGAGCCAGGTTTGGCTTTCCACGGCTTCAAGGCAGAAGCAAAGACGAGAAAAACCCCCGGTGAGCGGCTACAGTGCAAATCTTATTAAATTGCAACTAATCCAGTGTGTAGAGAGGTTTGATATTTGTCTGAGAAAATTAAGCAGCACTCCAGATTGAGCGAGATATCTGTTTGCCTGGAAACACACCGGCAGTTCAAAGAGAGACAGTCAAAACCAATTAGAGAAATCAGCTGCCTTGTCATTCAAATTCGTTCCATCCTATACGGCTTCCCGTTTCTCCCGCTGGAGTAAATAATCTGTTTGGCTCTCCCTCCCGCCGCCTTTTTGTTCCCTTTCCTCTTTGTTTCTGTTTCCCTCCGCTTTCCTCTCTGCTCTCGTCATCCTTTCCACTTATCTCCACCCCTCCTCCACCTCCACCCCTCGCACACAAACAAACACACCTGCTACGGTTCAAGGAGCAGATTCTGAAATATAATAATAATATTTTAAAGGAACGGGACAGCCCGAAACAAAACTGAATTCACTTTTCATTGCAGTCACTGCCATCAGCCGCTCGCTATCAGCCAGACGAGAGGAAGCTCCTTTTAAAATCTATAAGAGCCGCTCCACAGAAAGCACCGCGTTCCCGTTAGAGGAAGCTCAATAAGATTTGACTCTCCACGAGTGAACAACGATGATAAAAGCGGAGTGAGAGCAGAGAGAGCGATGACGATGATAAAACGAGTTATATGTTTGCATACGATCGCCTGACTCAGCTTTTTTTAATGAGTCAACATCCCAGAAAAACAACAATAGTAACAAGTTTACAGCTCTTCATCTCTGAAGCTGTACTCCCAACAGTACAGGACTTATTCTAAATGCAGCGTTGGATTATAAATCCCCCGTGTTCATCAGTTACTGCATTCGACTTCTTGTTTCATTTGTTCTGGAGTTTTTCAGTTATTCAGGCTGGATCTGCAACTCAACGACCACACTAACAAACGTGAGGAGAGATGAACACTGAGGACAAATCGCAATAGAATGAAGTCCAGGACAACTACTACTGCTACTGCTACTACTACTACTACTACTACTACTACTGCTACTACTACTACTGCTACTACTACTACTACTACTGCTACTACTGCTACTACTGCTACTGGACACAATGTAAGAGTACTTAGAAACATGGAGCTGAACTGACACCTGTCAGAAAATTTGAACATTAACTTCATAAAGGTCGAATATGTGGAAAAACCAGAGAGTCTAATCAATCAACAACAACCTTAATAATTGATTTCATAATTTAATTTTAGATTATTTTAATTTGTATATTTGGATTTAGGTGTTTTGTTGGACAACACAAGCACTTTGAACACATGGGGGCGCTCTCAGAGGTCATGAATGGATACACTGCTTTGTCTATGACACATTTGGCTGAGGTCAGGGAAAGATCAGAGCCTCGGTCTTCATCTTTTTCAAACATTTCCCCAGCCCTGATCGAATGCTTTGATTTGCTTTCTCATAAAGAATATATTGCTAGTCAATGTTTTGCAGATTGCTCGACGATGAGGTTGATTGATATTGAAAGTAATAATTTGCTCCATCACTGCAGTAGTTTTTTTTTTGGGCCTTTAAACTTGATTGTAAGTTCATTTTCTGAAATACTTTTTTAATCCCGCTTGCAGAAATTCAGCTTCACTCTGCTGTTAGCGGTCATTAAACACAAACATACACTCACACAGGACCTACAGACAGGATTAGTGGAGAGACGTCAGGCGGCTGCTTAGATTGTCCGTGATATTGAGCTATACAAATGAACTCCACATGAAATGTACTTTAACAGGCAGTGAAACAAACTGACTTTACAAAGATTTTAAAGAGACAATTCCCAGGCTGGACAAAGACAATGCAGCATTCAGCAAAAATCCCTTCAGTCAACTCTTAAAAATCGATGCTTATGCAGCAACTTTTAGTTCCAAGTTGCAACTTTAAGTTCACAATATCGACTGAAGCAACTGAGATCTGAGCTCATAAGTGATGAAGTTTGTTTTCTCTGTTTAAGCTCATGCACTGCGCTGCGTTGTCTGTAACTCGTTTTATGATTTCTTGATTAGATCTTTCTCTTCATCAGCTGCTGTACGGCCGAGTGACTCCAGTGTGATGAATCCTATTAGAGATAACAGCTTCTTGGATTGTTTGGTAAATCTTTGTCAGCACTACCTAGGGACTGTGCTTTTGTACTGTATATTGTAGTTCCTTATTAGCTAACTGTGCCTCCCCGAACACTTTTTAACCAAGATGACTCACTGTGTCTGCTGGGATTTCTTCTGCTATGTCGTCTCTGTTTGCACAGCTACTAATAACGCCCTCTCCTCCTCCCGGCAGAGGTGTCAAAACAGAAAAGCAATATTCTTCCTATAAATGTAAGCACACAAACACACATCAGTGTGAAAGAACAAACATGTTGGTGTAAATCCATTCACACACACACACAGCAGTGAAAAAACTCTCACACACTTTTCCATGAATTTAGTTTGCAGCAGGATTTATTTGGACAATAATTGGTCCTTAAAAATCCGCTGTGATCGGGTCCTTTTGGTCTGTATCATCGATTCAGCAAAACACAATGAAATTTAGAGGAGATCCAAGAGACCACTATGACCGTGATGCAGAATACTAATTTCCCTCCTGGATTCCTCAGTGACTAATCCATCCCGAAGAAAGTCAATATCATTCCACAGCTGGTCCAGAATAACCACGCAGCTGCAATTTGCACATTTTTCTTTGTCTTCTTAGAATTAAAAGTGTGTGTGTGTGTGTGTGTGTGTGTGTGTTGTGTGTGTGCAGGGGCATGTATGTGAGACCTGGAAGCTTGATGGAAAAACAAACTACTGTTACGATTTCAAAAACCTCAGTGAGAAAATCATTTTTAAAGCTCATGAGTTTTGCACGTTTATGTTGTGCATGATAATAAATTGATTTTCGACTGAGCTCCTCGTGGTGTGAATGAAATGATGGGAGATGAAATGATTATTACGCTGAAGTCAGTTTACTAGAAGAAAATCTGAAAAGAAATAAAAAAGACAAAGGCTCAAGACTTCAATCAGGAAAAGGTCTGAACTGGTTATTATGACGATGAAGACTTTTTATGTGAACATAACCTGGAGGTGCTGCGTGAGACGATAAAAATATTTAACACTTGCTCCACATCTACAAAATAAGTAGAAAGTAACCAAACACATGTACTTCAGTACAAAGTTAAGACACTTGTACTGTGATTCATAGTTAGTCAGAACATTAAGGAACTGTTCAAACGTCCACCAAGTTGCAGCTGTTCTTCTCTCCACTGATAATCTGAGGCATCCTGCCTAAAACTCAAAATGTCTGCTGCTGCTTGAAGGAAGGGTCTGATCGACGGTCTACAGAAAACTGAGGCCATTGCTTGTATTTTGTGGAGTGTTGCTGGGACTGTTCTGCTGAAGTAGGTCTTGATGACCAAACAATGCCACCACTACACTACAACTGAGGAAAATGTCACCATGTCTCAAGTGCGTGAATTATCGGACCAGCAAGAGGACGTGTACAGAACTCTGGTGAGCAACAATCAGAATCAGAATCACTGTCCAGGTGTGTGTGTGTGTGTGTGTGTGTGTGTGTGTGTGTGTGTGTGTGTGTGACTCCAGTTACACTTTGCTCTCATAGTACAAACAGATATAGACACAGGTAGAGTTAAAACAACAAAACAGAGAACTTGACAGGTAAACATAAAAACTACGTGCCTATAAAAAGGTAAATATATATATAAATATGTGTATCTATGTATATATATATAAATATACATGTATATACAACTTTTTTATACTGTATAGGAATGTGCAATGAAATAATAGATAATAAATTACAGATCATAGTTGATTCTTCTGACAAGCGGAATGATGAACTGTCAAAGCAAGTTTATGAATATCACATTATATAATATACACATTATATTCATATTCAGTTTCTAGCAGCAGTACGCAGTAAATAGATGATTGTAGAAATATGTTCATCATCAAACTGTTAATTCAGTTTCAGATCATTAGAAATGTCAGCTTGTTTCAACTCAATTACACATTTCTAGTAAATTTATAAAACTTTGCTTATTTTGATTTTTTTTTTTTTTTGACCTGGGAGCAAGAAAATCCCCAAAATAGTAAAAAATGAGTCAGCAGACAACTTTACTTTGGATACATTCAGGATGAAAACTTCTTTGGTCTTACTCACAGTAAAAATCGGAATGCAGGATTGTTACTTGTATACTTTTATTCTGCTGCTGCTGAGGTACATCAGCACTTTTCCTTCCACTTTCCCTCCTCTTTATGATTATATTGTGCATTTATGTGAAATGTAGTGATGCCCCAAAACAAAACTTGACACCAGGGAGGTTCTTTACCTCCTCCTCCTCCTCCTCCTCCTCCTCCTCCTCTCCTGGCACTGAGGCTACCAAACAGCTTGTGATAATAAAAAAGATGAGTAGCATCTGGCACTGAGCAGCTAAACAGAAGCAGAAAGCGAAGAATAATGGTCAGTGGTTATGTAATTTTACTGCCACCAGCCACAGCTTTATTTTTTGGGAGCCACCCTAACACTGAGTGTAATGCTACAAAGAGGTGAAAGGTAACGATGAAGGTGAGTCCAGAAAAGCAAAGATCTTCTCCTCCTCTTTTTAAACACAGTCATTCAAAGTCAGTTCCTTCTGTTCGTCCTCTGGCTCCTGGACGTTTGCTCAAACACTGGAGAGGTGAAGCGTCCTTCAAAAGATTTCTGAATCTGGTTTTATCTCAGATCTGTCTCACGTCTGCCATGATGACCAGCTTATAACATCGAAGAGGCGGTTCAGTCTCTCCGACTGTAAGATGAACAAATCTGAGAACTCTCTTGATCCCAGTTTCTTACAGACTTTAAATTAGCATTGAGCCTCTTGTTACAGTCCAAACACTAGAGTTTAGCTGGTAGAAGCAATGTGCTTAAAGATGAAACTGTTTGAGTCACCGACTGATGCTGTGAGGATGGAGGATCTTTGAAGTTTTTGTGTGATATATGTTGTTCTGTCGCTGGTCACAAAATACATTTCCATGAAAATGGACAATAATGAAAAAAAAAAGTCTCAGTGAGGCTCCACATCAATGCTTTGAGTTAAATACCAACATGCTCTTCACTTAGTTAATTAGCACCAAACAAAGATGATGAGGCTGATGGGAAGGCACAAACCAAAGTATAAAAGTCAAGGATCATCAAAGTTTTTACAATTTATGAATCAAGATGTGCCAAAACTCGCAGTAATCCGTCTAAAAGCAGTCTGACAAATGTCAACCTGGTGCTCAATGAATAGTCAAGGGGTCACCAAAGTCGTGAGGGTTCACCCTCTGGGCACCATGACACCATCTGTACCAAATTTAAAGACAATCCATCCAAACGATTACGAGATATTTCACAAAAAATCCAAAAAATGCCGACCTCATGCTGCCTCTAGAGGATCACTAAAGTGGTTAGTTAGGGTTCATCCTCTGGGTACCATCAATGCCTGTACAGTCAATTAGTGAAACAAGTATAGTACTAATTAATAAGAGACTAATTGAGGAATTAATCGAGGCTCATTCCTGCACAGTGAGTGAGATCCACCTGGCCCTGGCCGAGTCATCTGTCCTAAAGCATGGTCACAGAGCCCATTAGAGGGCAGAGCTGACAGCATACTGAACCACGTCCACCCTGCCAGCTGCACCCATGCTGTACCGTGCCAAGAGACAAGAGGAGGGTGTCATACAAGATGACAACGATCCTGACCGCAGAACAACTGGTTGTCAACAAGACATCCTATTATCCCCTGCTCTCATTATGTTATTCCCGTCTTTAGTTGTATTAATGCGCTGCTCAAGTGCACAAAGCAGAACATGTGTTTACATCTCTTATTTGTCAATGTTGAGATGGACTGGAGGCAAAATGGGGCTTAATAACTGTTGTAGACCCCGATGTTGGCAGGAAAATACACTTGAAATGTCATTGGCTTGTGAGTAAAACCCTGTGTTGAGAGGAGAGAGACCGGGGGGAGGATGTTTTCTTCAATCTGATCGTTTTTTTGTTTTACCAGAAAATCCAGAGACTTGATAAGAGTCCAATGTCAGTCTGGATGTAATTGTGGCCAATTTTCCCAGTTAGAGAACAATCTGGGGAAACAAGGCTATTCGTTTCATCTATTGTCTGGGCGCTGTCATTCTGACCTTTAAAATCTTTACTCTTATTTCAGCACAGTGGATTTGACACTTGTAGTCTTTACTGTTGATTGCTTGTAATGTCGGATCTGAACCTTATTCCCACAGCAAGCCTGTCGATAAGAGCGCAGGCTAAAATGTAAAGTACCGAAAACACTACTGGGACTGAAGTAAATAGTGAGCTGACATTTACTTTTTGAGTGAATACTGTTGAGGAATAATAATTATTTGTATTATGCTTTTCCGGGTTAGAATAGATACAGAACGAGCCGAGAATAGCAGACAGTCGATCTATGCAACCGTCCATCTGTCCATTTGCATGTGATGGCAGCAGGGCAAACTTAGCAGCCCTGACATCCTTTTTTTCAGTGACATGCTCCAGTTTGTGTGATCCCAAAGTGCTCTTGGACCTGCTGGGAGATATAATCACACCAGTGGCTCCGAGGTCTGCCCAGCGATCTCCTCCCAGTAGGTCATGACTGGGACACTGTTCAAGGGAGGCGGCCCAGGGGAGCCAAACCACCTCAACTGGCTTCTCTCATTGTGACGGCGCCGCAGGGACAACACTGAGCTCCTCCTGAATTTACTAAACTCCTCACTTAGTCCTAAAAATAAACGCCAGCCGCCTTCCAGATAAATCTCATCTCGATATCATGTAGCTGTGATCCCACTTTTATGGCTTCAAAGCTTGTAACAGGGGTGAGTGTCAAAACTGAGATTGACGAGTAAATTGAGAGCTTTGCTTTCCAGACCGGCTCTCTTCAGCAGCTGCTGCTGCAAAGCCAACGTCAGTGCAGTCAGTGCCCCTATCCAGAGCTCCATCTCCCACCCTGCAACTTCGAAGCAAACATCATCTGCAAATATGCCATCAAACTGGACACTGTCCAGGCCTTTATATCTTAAATATGTTAACTGCATGTAGAACAATCCCTTAACGTTCTTTACTCATAGTAACACTGAAGCTTTGTTCAGACTTCAAATCAGATCTGTAAGACTTCCAGACTTTCAGACTTCATGTGTTTTTTTGCCTGTACAGACTTTTTAAAATCAATCTGGACACAATCGTGCCAAAAAACAATTTGGGCAGGCAGTCTGCACGAAGCCTAAAAGATGTCGTGTCTATGTCTAGAGTTCCATACCCGTGACAAAATCTGCAGTCTCATTTCCAGGATGTTGCACCGATTTACCAAGAAAGAATATGCGGCATGAATCTTCACTGAGGAGCTTTGTGACTTAAAGAGATGCTCGCCAACCCTGAAATTATTCCATTTCTGAACCATCATGACGGATTGTGTCAAACGCCAAACAGTCCTTCAACAATTCGATCCAATTCTCCGTCCTGTCCACGTGTAGAAAACCTGAATTCCCTGCCTCTTGACTCAAACAAAAAATCGAATCAAGTCAAACTCAACAGCCTCTCCACACTCAGGTTTCCAATTCTGTAATGCATGTAACATTACAGAAGTTTCCTGCGCAAACCAGGAAAATATCCATCTGCAGCTTGGCAGTCTCCGTCACTGCTGCTGCTCACCATCTCAGTTCTTTGGTGCCTCCTGACCTCAGCAGTGTTGAAAGAGCAGTCTGTGGGAGTTAGTGGTAGAAACATGGTGGCCTGGAAAAGGACCTGGAGGTCTGCAGATATAAAAGGTGACAAAAACATACCGATTCTGTAGACAGCGCCTCCTAGCTTTCCGAGCTTCCACCTCTCCACGTTTCTCTATTGTAACAACTGTTACGCTGACATTTGGCACGTTTCACTGGCGTATACCGTTTTCTGGCGTAGCCATATAATTCTAAGATATTTTTATTTTCCTTACTATCCTCTGGAGACAAAGCACTATAAAACCTGATTGGAGCACAGTTGGAGGCTCTATGAAAATTTTCAGCATTTAAGCTCCTTATTTCTCTCACAAATGCCAAAATAGCTACACTCCCCCTCTCTTCTGCATCATCTCCTATCTCCCCGTCTTTCTCTTGTAAGAACACACTGAGGCATGAATACACACAGACAATAACCTTAAAAAAGCTGCAGTATCTTTCAGGCTTGTATATCAGTGTTAAACATGGAACACACATGTACAGCGTCCTGTTTCTCACATACAACCACGCAGTCTTATTCATAAATTATATTTTATCTCTGCTGCATGCACACAAAGCATGAATATGAGCACCAAGGTACACAAATACGCCTCACACGTCCACCCAAACAGGCTCTGTGGTGAAGCCTCACCTCGCTTCATCTCCCCAGGGTACCCTTTAATGCTGTGTGTGTGTGTGTGTGTGTGTGTGTGTGTGTGTGTGTGTAGCTCAGAGAGAAAGAGCAGTGTGTACATGAATGTGAGTTTCTACCTGTCTGTGCTTACTCGTGTTGGCTGAGAATTACATTCTTTAACTGAAAATGTGTGTGTCGTCCTGTCAGCATCCTCCTCGTGTTTATCTATTTACAGCACCCGTGTGTGTGTGTGTGTGTGTGTGTGTGTGTGAGCACACACTCTTACACAAATATTTGTGTACGCACATTTTTCTGAGGGTGGAAATAATCTTATTGTTTGAGTTAATCCCGAATAGGCAGAGCTGCAGAAACAAAGCTGCTCTGAACTCTTGCAAGTGGAAAACTGGAGTGACAAAGAGGGAAACTTCTCCACAAATCCTTTTTTTATTATTCATCTTTGCCTCGAGACTTATTATCATGTAAGGCCACCAGGTTAGCTGACAAACCCTAGACAGCTCCGGGCTAGTATGATTTTCTTGACACAAGTTCAACCAGAGTGAGTAGATGACCTAAATAATTTCATGTGGCTAGATTCCAGGAAATGTACTGCATATTTCACTTTTTGCTGGCTCCGTAGCTGCTTCCATGTTGTATTAGAACACATCTTATAGACACTGCATGGTTTTAATGAGGATGATCACCAGATCTCAATGTGTAAACATCACTCCACCACCAAAACTTCATCTTCTGAGAGAACGAGGTTCATCCCTGCAGAAGTCCTGATACTGAAACTGTTTAAAACTTCCACCTGCACAGTTAGCCTACATAAAAATAAAAAAATATATATATATATATATATATATATATATATATATATATATATATATATATATATATATATATATATATATATATATATATATATTTCATTCTTTCAGTATAAGGTTGTGGTGCAAATCTCTGCAGGTTTATCAGAATTCTGCTAACTCTTAGTCTGCTTTTAGATCTCTCAATCACCGCCCACATCTGTTCTGTGATTCAAGTAGGTCTGGTGTTCTGCTCATTAGACAGCTGGTGGATGTTGTTGCTGTTGTTGTTCCACATCTATCTTTCTTCTCATTTCTTGCCACCTCTCTACTGTTGATCATATAATAAATAAAAGTACATATTTTTCAATCTACCTACGTTCACTAAAAAGGCAGCGAGTGTGAAATCATAATGTTGTGTCAACAGAAGTAATGCATGACGGAGAAACACGACAGGCCCGATCTACAGGTAGAGGTTAGTTTGTCCATTCTGGGCTACTGTAGAAACATGGCGGTTCAACATGGTGGACCTGCGGCGTCTGTAAATATAAAAGTCTCACTTTAAGGTAACAAAAACATAATTAGTCTCATTTTCAGGGGATGAAAACATTCAGTTTCTGCCTTATTCTGTAAGTCTGATACACCGGACCTTTAAATGGACACTTACTGTGATCCGTGTGTTAAACATTATGTTTGAGTAGTTGAGGTAACAAGAACGTCCTCTTGGTTTGAAGGTGGAATTATACCACGGCAGTATTTTCAAATGTCAGAGGCACAGTTTGAAGCCCTGCTTCTCCCACATCTCGACAGGCAGCGTAGTAAATATCATGACCCAACAAACCCTCTGCAACGCTTTGCAGCGTGATTAAAGTGCATTTTCAACAAAGGTGTTAACCATCAGTACATTATAACACCAGGTACGCGGGCTCAAGTCTTTCTCTGTCTCTGTTACTGTCAGACTGAAACCATTATGATGTATGCTCCATCACTGCAAAACATGTGTATTGATTATTGATAAGAGTTTCGTCATAGTTATGACTGTATACATGAAACATATAAACTGTGTCAGAAAATGTAATGAATTAATTATGTATTAGTCATTTGTAAGTAATTTACAGTAATTAGTTACATAACTCTATTAAATTACTTTCTACACACACACACACACACACACACACACACACACACACACACACACTACACTGACTGCATAGAATTACTTTTAACCTTGCTGGACAAAATGTTTTATAATTTGTGTTACAGCTGCTGCCGACACCTATGTGTAACTTTTTTGTATATACTGAGCCAGCTGTGCGTGTGTGTGTGTGTGTGTGTGTGTGTGTGTGTGTGTGTGTGTGTGTGTGTGTGTGTGTGTGTGTGTGCACTGTTCCTAACTGGCTCCAGCTGGTGACGCGTTGCCAAACCTGTCATCCCTTCCAGAAGAGCTGGCAGGTCCTGGGTCTTTCAGCCTGCTAAAGATGTGGCTCATGGTGGTAAAATTGTGAGCATGAATTATTGAATCTACTTGTTTTGGTTAATTGTTAACAACCTGAGGACTGAGCCAGGCTTAGTAAAACTCCTGATCACACACATGCAGAGATACTTTGTTTAAGGTAAGCTGCTGTTTTCCTGTTTGTGAGAGTACTCGTTTTTATATTTACTTCTTTGGTTTGAGCAGCAACTCGCTGTTTCCCCCTTGCAGTCTGCCTTATTCTTTTCTTTGTATTATTAATCTAAATTCCTGGTAATAAATAACTATTTACTCAGTCCAGAAGTCCCATCCTCGTAGTAACGTTCACACACCCTCCAGCTCTGAACAATCCCAGCTGACTCCTGAATGTTCGGTTACTAGTGGCTAACATTAGCATGCCAATGAAGTAAACAGAGTTAGCATATCTCCCTTTTTTGATGTAAACTAGCTAGCTACAGAAGCTACAGAAACAGACCTGATATAAACCATTTCATCAAACTCCTGGAAAAACAGCAAACAAGCCAACTGTTGCTGGAGCGAATGTGTACCTAAACTCAGCAAACCTCCCAGGAAATAGACTTCTTTAAAGTCGTGAATGTTCTTGCCTGGTGTGAAATTACTTTAATTTGCCAAATGCATTCAAATGAGAGAGTACACATGGATGCATCTCACAATAAATACAACTGCTCGCAAAGTGTGTGTGTGTGGCTCTGCTCGTGCCCGGTCAGATAAAGTGACGTGACAAGGACACGTTGATTACGAGCCCGGGATGTGAATGCATCGCTGACCCCCAATTATAATTTTTACAAAGAGCCCTCCAAATGTATGTTTTAACCTAGAGGGCACAGCTCAGCAGACAATTAGACTGGGAATAAAAAATAAAAAAAAACTTTTCAACAAGAGGAAAAACTAACCCTGAAACTGACAAATGGAACTCTTTGTTCAGTGAGATGGTTTCAAGGCTTTGAGACAGCGGCATCATTACAGAGTTATGCTATCGTTTTTGTTCTCCGCTGCAGATGCCCTCGCTGGCCAAGAATCTACTCCGCATTAATTACTGATTGTGGATGCATGCTAATTAACGGCATCGTTCCAAAATTAAAAATAGACAGGGCTTTAATGTTAGAGCTCGGCAAAGCTCTGTGGTCACAAACTTCTTGGGAGATGACCCGTGATGAGCAAGGAGGTGAGCTGATGTTTCATTATGTAAGGCAGCAGATTAGAAGATGCACCACTGGTTTTCAGCATCCTCTTATCTGAGTTTGGAGAGCATTTCGCTCCGTATGAGATCAGGATGAAATGATAATGTGTATTGACAGATTCACTCCTGTCTCTTTCTATCTCTCTCCCCAGATACCTTATGCTCTGTCACACTTTCACAGAAAAATCATTATGCATGAGGAAATTATCGTTTTGAATCTTTTGGCTACATCCAATGGAGTAAGTGCTTTGTGTTTTGGCTGGGTTTGATGGCGCTGTGCAAGAGTGACTTTGAAATTGAATTTTGGCCATTTTCTACTCCATTCTTTTGCCACTGCTGCTGCTGTTGATGTCAGTATCTCCTCCTAATATGGTATAGTGAGCAGAGGGCATCACAGTATTAATATGGTCCTTGTCACTTCGAGGCGAGCTTTCTCAGTTTAGCTCTCTGGTCATGAGTTTGGAGCCAGAAGCATCTTTTTAATGAGGAAGAGGGACACTGTGACAGGGGCGAGCTGACCTGATACAAGCCAGGACCGAGCCAGTACTCTGTCCTAGTGTTTCCTGTACGTACTACACACTCGGTGACACATAGACAGTGAATCCTACACACACGAATAATACACGAGCCCTGCAGAGACAGATCAAGTCAGACATAAATGAGTAGCTAGGTTCTCTTTGTGTCAGAAGCAATTTAAAGTGCCTACTGTAGACTGCCAACACACAGAGAAGCTTCTCCACGTTCACTCGCATGAACATGCCGAGAGCCACCATCTGCACCAGAACGTTTGGTGCCGGGCTGGAAAAGACCTTGAAATGGCATCCTAGACTACTGAACACGAGATAAAGGCGGACAGAGCTGAATGAAAGGAGATAAAATGTAAATGTACGACTGACTGAATGTCTGAAAAATACACAAATCTTGCTCTTGGTTTGTTTAAACATATTTCATTAGCTCTGACTTGAATTATCCCTGCACAGAAACGTTGTCTTCACTTGCCATTGGAAAGTCTTCAGCACTGCTGAAATGATCAGACGTTAAATTGACTGTTCTGATAACGGATTCATTATTTATGATCATTAAACAAGCAACATTTAGCGCCTTAAATGTGAGAATTTGCTGTTTTTATTCAGCGTTATGTATTTAAAAATTTGAGTGTTTCAGACTGTTGAGCTGACAAAGAGATTCTGAGAAATGATCATGGAGATATTTGACTTTTTTGTAAGATTTTATAGACTCAAATCATCCATAATCATCCATAAGTAATATTTAATGATCGTTACTCCTCATGACATGTTTAAACTACTTCATATAAGCACATTTGCTCCTTTGCTCTCAGCCATTTATTTATTTTGTTGCTTTCCTTTGTAACCTTTTTGCAGCGTGGTTTCACGACCTTCATCTGAATAAAGGTTATCAGAGCAGTTAGACCTCATGACGACCTTCATGATGAGGTCAGAGATGACAAAGTGTTTGGTTTTTAGAGCCAGAACTTAATCTGAAAGAAATCCTGATTAAAATGGAAGTCTGAAGAAAATACAAACGGATGAAGCTTCACAGTGTCACGTGGATGAAGTGCAACAACCAACAGTTGACTAACAGTTCTTTGCTCTTATGTTGCTATCTGATGTAACTAGTCAACAAAGAAAAATATAGTTTGTATTTTGACACCTTTGCTCACAAAATAGAAAACCTAATTAGCAAGCTATCAATGACTTGACATGACTTGTAACACAGTCGCTTTCTCCCGCCGTGTAGCTTGATCGCAGGTGTGATGGCATAAATCTGTTTCCATGACAAACAAACGTCTCTAAAGGAGCTGTGAAACAACATGACAGTGAAACTTTCAACTGCAAACAGTGCTAATGATATTCACAGAGCGGCATCTGCAGAGGCTGCTGTGGAAAAAAACAACAAAAAAACTATTTATCTAGTAATGATGAGACTCTGTCAGGCGAGGTGTCAGCTCCTCTGGACTGAGTGGCGTACTCGGAGTTTCACTAACAGGAGACAAACCTGTCCGCGCTCTTCTCGACATGCAGCACAGGAGAGGAATTGGAAGTGAATTTTCTCTTGGCGTGGATGTGAGTGTGTAGGCGGTGCAGAGCTGCTGCTGCAGCTTAAGCCCGGCAGGGCAGAGCGCACTGTGCCACCTTACTGCTTACTGAGAGTGTGAGGAGCTCTGTTTCAAATCAGATATGTGTAAAAAAGAAGTAACTTTAATCAACTGCTAGAAACAAGCCTTCATAAAGTTTACTTCTCAACCAGGAAAGTTGAGTCACCTTTACACTGAAGCATGTTTCATTTTCGCAATATCAACAAGTTAAATAACGTTTCTGAACGTGGTCTTTATATAAGGTAAAACTCTACTACTATACACACTAATACTATTCATCACGATGTGCTGTGGGCTTCTACAGATCATTACCTGTTAATTAGACAATGTTTTCCTTCAGAATGTGTTAAGTGGTGCATCTAAAGCAAAACATGACGCCAAGTAATTAATTAAGTTATTATTTTTAGCTGAAGTGTTTTTGGAAATATCCTGATAATAAAACATAAAACATTTGTGGTGATATGTTCGGCCGCATAGACTCAAGAGTCTGAATTTTAAAAATACCCTATGCAGTGCTCATAATAATACAATATTAGCACCATCTTTAAGGATATTTTTAATTGTGCTCATCACAAGCGGACCTCATTAAGTATATACTAATAAGGACAGTGTCTTCTTACAGCAGGAGACTTAAAGTTATGCAGAGTTAAGAGCGTGGACCCTTTGATTGACAGGCGGGTGTCGTTACAGATGCTTTGTTTGGCGTCATTCAGCCCGCCTCAGCAGTTATCAGTTATGGCAACACCACTCTGAGCTCCACAATGACGTCACGAAGACATGACGTCCATTCTACTGTCAGTGACTTCAGTACTAAACACAAACAATCCATAACTGCTTATGATTGGAGGACTGCAGCAGATCTGCTGACTGACACTGGGCGAGAGGCGTGGAGCACCTGAAGAAAACGGGGAGCCGTCAGCGCTAACTACCACACCACACGCCATGCTTGCTTAAATATGCTATAGGCTGTCATTCACATTTCTTAAGAGAACTTTGTTTAAGAAAATAAGAACACATTTTGCCTCTGATTTGAGACGCCAGACTTCCAGCTCAAGTGTGTTTCCAGACAGAACAGCACCGCTGAAGTTTGGTGTTTGTCCAGTTTGAGTCATGGATCCACTTGAAGCGTTGTTTCGTGCTCTGCAGAAGCTTTTAATCAAGTGATTAATAAAAAGTGATTACCACCGGGCCTCTTTTCTTTTAACATTTATGCTTTTACTCAAAACTCTGACACAACAACTCTTTTTTTAAGCTCTGATTAGACGTCTGTTTGGGTTGAAGCTGGATCATGTAAAGTCACTAATCTCCACGTACGCCGAATGGCCGCGCTCATTACGCGCTCGGGCTCTTCATAGACAATGACGTCAGTTACTAAAATAAAGCGGCAGAGGTACCTGATGGTAGCGGATCAGCCACCAGCCATTATTACTTCAGCTAAATGGTCATGTGTGCCTTGGTATGTCATTTCCATGCTGCAATCACTTGCACATTATGAGCTGAATATCTTGCACATTGCTGGGTGTTTTTTTTTATCCTTTGTTTATCAGATGGCGTGCACTGCCAAAAACACGTCTATCGTCAGGAAAATGAAAAGTTGATTAGAAGCATACTCCAAATGAAAATGAATGAATGAATTTCAAGTGAAGTCACGTCTCATCAGGTTTATGACAAACCTCTGCCCGGCCTTTGCAGGTATAAAGTATTAAATGTTTCTTATTTGCTGCCACAGAGCAGGAAATATCCGACCGGAGAGCAAACAAACAAGATTAGAAATTGTACGATGCCTTTAATGCTGACTTTCAATTCTTAACAGGTTTCAATATTTGACTAGACTCATTTTTGTCTGTAGATAACACAAAGTATTCAAGTACTCAGGTTTTCTTTTCTGCCCTTGTGTCTGCACTGGAGCTTAGGTGGAGATAATAGGAATCCTCTCAATGAAACATTCTCTATATCCAGCAGAGATTTGGAGCAATTGGAAAAATAATAAAAGAGAAAAACACCTGTTATTTGTTGGTTGAGGGTTGCTGGAATAGGCTGTGATGAAACAACCAATTTGGACGAGATTCAAGCAGGAGCAGAAAGGTCTGGTTTGAACTCTTTGTAATGCAGATCTGATCCTCTCGTGGACGAGCACAGAGGGGCACACCGCATGGAATGACTTTTTAAAAAATAAGCAACCCAAATCTGACCCAAAGCTGTGAAGCAGCCGTGAAAAGCCTTGTAGAATCAGATTTCCTCATATTTAAACAGCAAAGATCGCCTTCTGCGTGCCACAAAGAGATAAAAGTTTGATTATCTTTTCCATTGTGGATGCAGCTTTAGTTTATGTATGCAGATGCCTCGTGGAACCGATTCATGAGCTTGGAATTATGTGGTCCCATCTGCATGTAGAGTAGTTTTACCATTATCAAGAGAGAACAAAGTTTTGCATGTGCATGTTTTAATCATAACTGGATATTTTCAGCCAGAAGGCCACAAAGTCAACCCAAACACAGAACGTGCTCCAGCTTTTCAAATCATTACTTCAATCTGCGATGGCAAAAACGAGACTGGAAATAATAAAAATCCACGTGTACGCCTGTTTTTGGAGCAATATACTGAATAACCAATTTTGACTAAAATGTGAGCTGGAGCATTATAATGCCAATAGTCCTGTGGGAACCACACACTGAGTCAAGTTCTGGTTGTGAGATGAAGCAGGAGAGTTTAACCCCGGTCACCCTCTCCTACACTGACTCCTCTGTACTGAATGTCAGCAGAGATGGGAGACTGGAGGCGATCATCACATCCCAGAGATCCGAGCTGCGACTGTGTGACTGCATTAATCTGATTCAACAAGGTCAGTTATTTTGGTTCTTGTGGAGTTCGGATGTTTTATTTTTTTTTTGCGTTGGCTATGCATCCTCCATTCTCTGCTCTTTATAGACACTAATGTGTGGAGTCCCTCTGTATTTATCTGTAAAGGCTCTTCACTTCAGTTCCTCATTTCTGCTTCTACTGCCAGGCTTCAATATTGGATCTTGAGATACTTACAACAGTTACTGAGGATTTACAGCACGGCCAAATATTAACCTTGAAACTATCCACACCTTCAGGAGTCCTCGCCTAAAGCAGAGTGTTTCAAACTTTATACACAGCGTATTACCTCAGAATATATTCAGTATAACAGACGTTAAAATACAGGCTGACCCTTTTCAGACACACAGAGGAGGAAGCTTTCTTCTTTTTTATTCACTGATGTTGAATCAGAGTCGTGACCGCAGTGAACCATTCATTTTACGTCCACTTACTCACCTCCCGTTACATTTCAGCTTGTACCTCGTCATGGGTATATGAAGGTAACGTGACTATGGAGCAGGATGATACTGAAACAAATATTACAGGATCTCGTTGTTGTTTTCAGTGTACTTTCATTCAGGTTCTTGTAGTATTGACGGTATAAATGTTTCTAACTGAATTTATTTAATTAAAAATGTATATTTCAAGGATCCTCCGCAGTTTGAGAGCCAGTGGCCTCGAGCCTCTTTGTTTACATTCTGAAAAATCTGCATCATGAAAAAGCCTGAAGAAAAACTGAAGACTGAGACATGAGCTGAAGTTATCAGGAAGGTCTTTCTGTATGATTTCTAAATGGATGAATGGGTTTTTATCGCCACATCAGAGACTCCGATTCTGCTGATTAAAGCATTGTGTTTCTAAGGATATGCTAAAAATCAACACGCATTATCTTTTCTCATGCAAACGTGTATCCATTTTCAGTATTAAAGTCTCTGATACATACATAAAAACATACTGCAGAGGCTTCTGGGAGCTGCTATCCTGTTACACTGAGGTCCATGTAAGCTGCTGCTGTGGTTTTGTTTCATGAAAAGGAAAATAAGACTTCACTATATTGGACTGTTTGCTGTGACAAACGATCTCCATTTATTGCAGGAAACGTATGAAGAACAGTGGTTCTTCATAAGAGTTTATCTTTGAGGCTGGCAAAAACATTTTTGTGATAATAGAGGCGGCCTCTGAAAAAAAAAAAAGGAGACAAAAGGCTTTGCGGCTGCACATAATGCTTCTTTTCTCCCCCCTGCTGAGGATATTAGAACCTTTGCACTTTCAGCTCCAAAGGAAAATAACTGATTTAATGCACTCAATTTAGAAGAGTTAGCACGGCAGGCTGATAAAATGTTCCCCAAAGACTTTACAGAAATAAGCTCTTAAATGTGCACTATGCTTATTTATTTATTTCCCCCCCAGCCCAAAAAAAGAAATGTTGTCCGCCACTGACCCGGATAAAGCTGAAAGTTAATATTTTTACTATGAGGTCCTGCCATGGGCTCACTCAAAGGAGTCCCACGGGCGAGAATAAGCGTTATATAATTCAGAGATATGTAACTTTGATGTAAGTTTGTGGTCAGATAGAACAGTGTGTGTGTGTGTGTGTGTGTGTGCCTTAAACTGACATATGCATTCAACTCAAACATAGTTACACATGATGTAATATGGCTGTAATAAGAATGAGCTGCTGCACTGCGGTGGCATGCTGTACGGTAGTTGGGATAATTATATATCAGGTGGTGAAATATGGAGGAGGTCGGGGAATTTCAGCCAGGTTTTGTGTCGTGGTGTTTCTGTCGCGGAGGCTACCATTCCAGATGATTGGGCATGTGTACTCTTTGCCGCTGGGGACTCTCTGTCAGCACAGTTCTGTTTGCTTGTAACTGTCTGTGCGATTTGTAATACAGAGAGGCATTTTATTAAATTAACTTTGTGCTTTTTCGTGTCGGCAAAAGTAGAACGGGATGTTCTAGATTCATGCCTTATTCCTTCAAATTATCATCAAGAAGCACCTTAGGTAACGTTCAGTGTTCACTGACAGGCAATTAGGGACAGTTAGAAAGAGTGAACGCATTGTTTTTACTCTCCACTCCGTTAATACGTGAGACTTTCTGTGTTTAATTCACCTGCTTGTCTGAACTGGATCATGGAAGTATGAATTGTCGTATTTTTTGTTTTGGGGCAGCAGAAAACAAACTGTCATATTAATACAGCTGATATGGCTCATGTCAGCACACAGCTACCATATCACACATGAAGGACACACAGACAGACATTAGCAATCATTTGGAGTCATATTTTTCACTCGACTCCTGATGGAGATGTCTGGCTCTTTAGCTGCTAAATGTTCTGCTATGCTCACCAACTCGAGATTCTTGGAACGTTGGTGCAATCTAGCAGCAGAAGCTCAGTCTGTACAGGCTTGGCTTGGGGAACCGGAGGGTGGCTGGTTCAAGTCGAGCATGGTGGGAACAGACTGGTAGATGGAGAGGTGCCAATTCACTTCCTTTGCAAGGTAGCAAACCCCAAACTGCTCATGGCGTGCCACTGCATCTCTATGCATGTCTATGAGCCGTTTGTGTGAGCGTTGCTGTATTCTGGGGCTAAATATGTGAACCATTGTAATCAAAGATGTGTCATCAACGCAGGGCGCACCATGCACATGGACATGGACATGTAGAATATGATATGCCCGCTTCAGTTGGTTCCAGATTGGTTGGTTTAGATTGAAATGCTCAGAACGGTTCAAAGTTAGGAACCAGAACCAGAACAGAGCTTCATGTTGTTCTTTTACAAGTGATTTATATTCACCAATAATACATTCTTATACTTTACTGAGAATACAGCACATCAGCATGTCATGTTGTAGGTGTTAATATATGCTGTGCCATCATGAAAAATGATGTGGAATAAAGAAAAAATCTGTTTTTTTCTTTAGTCGCCTAATAAAAAAAGTGCACTTTGTGTATTTTCATCACTTTTCAACTTTGAAAGAGGAATATGATCAAATTCCAACATGATCAAAGTTTCCATCAGCTGGTTGTGAGCAGTCTTGACAATACAGCTGCGAGCACTGAGAGATCATCATCTGAGAGAAGAGCTGTGGAAATAAATCAAAACAGGCGCTCTGGATTTATTTCTTTTCAAGGTAAGAACAAATATGAGCAGGGAAGACACGGCTTCAGCCTGCTCGAGTTTCAGATACCTGTGAAACTTAAATCTTTCTTTGTCTATAAATTTCCCTCCCAGAATCTCTATGAGCTGTGCACGGCTAACAGTACTCAGTGACCTGTATGCAGAAAATGTGATCAGCCTGATCGAGCCCTGTGGGTTTTTAGGGAGGCTCAAAATAAATGTGATGCAGGGAGATTCCATTGACCGTAGCCTGCGGCGAAACAGCCTTTTTACAGCGAGCAGGAAGTCAACGGGCATCACTTTGTGTCCCTGAAATAGCTGCGAGAAAACCACCCTGTTTAGAATGCACGGAAGTTCAATATCAACAATCATCCTGCCGTTTAAAATCCTTTTCCAATACAGGCTTGTAAATACCGATCTTGCCACCCCCACCAACCCACACACACCCACACGCTCTCTCCTTGACACAAAACAATATCGACCCCGAGCTATCGACCCCGACTGGTCCCAAATCTGAGCAGGAGACAGACTTGTGCTCCTGCCAAAGCAATTAAAACCCCCTCGAGACCTTCAATGGTTTGTCTTTACGGGAGGGTTATCAATACAAACAGCAGAAAGAGAAAAAGTTCATTAAAAAGATGCAGTGAGACAGTGAGAGTAAGAGGGGCTAAATCGCACACTGACATGCTTCTTAAGGGCTCACCGTCTTTTTGTTGAGATCGCGCCAAGCTTGTGCCGTAGGGCACTTCAGTTTAAAAGGCGTGCACCGAGGCACTGTACTGCGTTTCATATCAAACAATCCACAGCGTATGTCTGCTGTCTCCTGAGATACAGAGCCTCAATTGCTGTTTCAGCTTTGGACTGTTACAGTTTCTGAGTCGATGTAATAACACACAGAACTATTGTCTGAGCGTTTCAATCACCTGACTAAGTCTCAAAAGAACCTACAGCGGCCGTGATCGGGGCCTGGCTTTCATTGTGTATTGATCTGCGTTGTCCCTGCGAGGGGGACTCATGGGAGCCGAGGGCTCATTAATCAAGCTGACACTCGGTGACACGCGGGGCTGAGGCAGCAGCATGGCAGCACTGGGACGCCACTGCGAACACCTTTTCTTCTTCTGTCCTCCCGTCTTCATTCTCCCAGGCCAAGAAATGACGAGGCTGTAAGTGGGTGATGTCAGCATATAATGCACTACTCCTACACCTCTCTCTTGTTTCAGCACTGCTCAGTCCACAAACTCTCTGCACTTTCATTTTGTTCACAAACCCCTGATATACACAGTCTTAAGTCTAAGCTTTGCCTAGAACCATGAGCTTTTGACAAGACTAAAAAAAAAATATATATATACAAGCCTGTGTATCAATTGCTTTCAGAGCATTTCACACTTTGAATGATTGGGGAGGTTTATCTGGAGCAGACAGCATTTCCAGCAAGCGTGAAAGCGGCAGTCGAAACTCAGAGGCAGTCGAAGAGAGTGGACACCTTAAATTTCTGTCTTCATGCTGCAGTGCTTCATTCCCCTCGAGTCTCAGCAAGAGTAAAAGCAAAACCGAGTGTGCACACCAGAGGCTCCGCGATGTGACAGCTTTAATGTGTCATGTTAGATGAATCTATCATCACAGCACAGACACAGCATGTATCAGAAGAACAAACAACTACAACAAACCGACTCTCCAAAATTAGAACAGGACGTCTGTTTGACACGATGTGTCACGCCCTCAGCTCAAACCTTAACACTGCAATCCACCGAATACAAGGTTTGTGTTTTAGTTGCCTAACCTCACTCGTACCTTAAGGCGGGACTGCACAGGCAAAAACATTTAGTTTTCCATGCACTGCTAAATTTTGAGACTTTGCAAGTCGAAAGAAAAAACTCAAACTCCAAATGAAAGTGTTTATTTGACTTCACTTTGTCTGTTTGTATCCTCAATTCACCAAAAGTTAGCATTAGATTATGACTCATTTGCATATTTCAATGTCAAAACTTGTCATTGTTTCACGTTGATGTCTATGAGTTACTTTTATTTTACCTGATTCACCTGTAGTGTCTGCAGAAAGTATGGAATGTTGCAATCCATCAATCTTTGAAGGCCATTTTAGCCTCCAGTCTGACTGAATCTATATTTTTTTTCTACAGAGGAGTTTGTTCATACATCATTCAATGCCTGCTTCTATAACATTTTATTCCTAAAAAGGCGAAAATGGATTTTTTGTGAATGTTGGCAGTATTTTGTGATTTATGTGCTGATAAAGAGATTCACTGCGTTTGACTCTAACATGTCAAAAAAGATGAAAATAAAAATGAAACAAGCATTTTCAGATTCCTGTTGTGACCATGCATGTATGCAACTTAGCGTATTTTTGAATTACAGCCTTATTAATTGGCCTCATTTGCATATTTAAACATAAAATTTCACATACTGTGACTCCCCTCAGCCATAATGTTTTTGTCATAACCACGCTTAGTGTAGGATTTTTTTTACATTTATCTGACCGACGTTGGTCGGTTGAATGGAGGTGGCACACTGTGAGACTGCAGTGCAGAAACTGTCCCAAACTAAGGGAGATGTAACCCTGATTAAAGAATTTTGATTGGAAAGTTGCTGGTTTGATTACTCACACTGAAAGAAGAAGTCAGGACAAAGGCAGTCTGAGGAATTTGCAGCTAACTAACTGTGACATGTTTTCCCGGCACACCGTTAGGTGGTGGAGTTAAAATGTCAGTGACATGTGTTAGAAGAGGACATATCTGCTCTACGCTGCTGCTCTGTCATGTATTACAGTTACAACAAATATAAATTCTGCTGAATGCAGCTGAGATTAAACTGACGAATATATAATATATTGACAAATTAGAGAGTTTATAGCTAATCTGTAACTGTTGAAGTGAATGGGAGCTGCAGGTGAGGACGACATTGTTTCCAGTGACCTCTAAGATGGAGACAGTCACGGTTGCTAGGAGATGTGACACAGGTACAAACCCTCTGCACGCACCACACTAACTTCCCCTCCATCACTTTACCCTCGACACACACACACACACACACACACGTAGGAGCGCTTGTTGGCTGATGTCACCGCCCTCTGTCCTTAATCTCCCATCATCCTTTGTGTGATGCACTTGTTCTTTTTCTTGTCATTTTTCCGTTCTCTGTCATTTCATCCCTCTGTGGTGCACTTTGTGACAAACCTGGTGGTTAAAAGCACTTTATAAATAAATGTGACTCGACTCTGTGAGGAAGTCACCGACATGCAGGAAACATTGTTGGCTGTCACCACCAAAAGGCAGCTAGAGAGGAAAGTTTGGAAGCCAGCCACGTACTTTCTGTAACTATCTAAAGCCTGAGAGGCAACAACAAAACAATGTCAAGTGCTACTAAAATCTCTGCAGCATCCAGGGTCACCGTGGTGACAGGAGCATATAAGCAAAGATCCAGGGCTAAAGAGTTTGTCATCTGCGGTAAACTCTGATGAATAAATGATGACAGTAAATGGCCTTCTAGTGGCAATTTTTATTAGCTGAAGGAAGGGTGAAGTGTAAATAAAGAATTGTTAGGTGAGAGAGATATTAACCACAAGGGCATGGGTCTTTATTGAGGACGGGCCAACAAACTGTTGAACCATACCAAGATAATTAGTAATGGAAAATTCTAGGGAAAAGGCATGGAGCTTCATGCTGTGCTAATTATGTTTATCTTGCTGGTATAATTACTTTTAATACCTCTTGGTTTAAAAAAACAGGCATATCCAATTCCCCCAGTGGAGACGTTTTTTTATTATTTATTTTTTAAACGCAGCACCACGACGTCTCCGTGCACAATCTCCTGAGAGAACAGTCATTAGAAAAGAACCGCGGTCCTGCTTGTTTATTTCTACCCATCCGCAGCACAATAGAGACCCGCAATGCAGAGATCATGCAGAGACAGAGAATGTGAGACTAAAATAGGCTGTTTTGTGCTTATTGATGCCTTGTCATGTTTCATTCCCTTTTCCCATCTGTTTACAATGTGACAATAAGAAGATTGTGTTCTGCCACGGTATCCGGCACGTCGCGTTCCACTGAGTCACAGTCCGGGAAAAATCTGACAAAAATATAAATAAAAATGCAAAAAAATGGAGCACAAATCTTAGCCTTCAGAAACGCACACATTTAATGCATCACAAAGCACATCAGAGGATGTTTGTGTACTCGGGCTGGGATAGTGTTGTTACTGACCTGAGATGGTGCACGTCACACATTTCCTGCACCACAAATAAACATAGAGAAGGTCGGTGGGTATGTAAAGGCAGGTAACTGGTGGTTAGTGCTGGTTCACTGCAGATGAAGTTAGTATAGTCTGCTGACAGTGCCAACTGGGTCAGCAGTGCCAAGCTGATATGATCAGTGGGTAAAATGTGTGATCTATTTCCAGCATACTGTATTCCAGTAACACTTCACTGGTTTCTCATTGATGTGGTCACATTAGTAGAGAGTGTAGTTATGAGGAAAACAAGATCCAGAAATCACAAGAAAACCTGCAACAAACTGATCCTGCTAACAAATTTTGCCTTTGTATCCAAAGACACACACACACACACACACACACACACACACACACACACACACTGCACTTTATTTGGACTCAATCCCACACACTGTCCTGCTGCTGTAAACACTCACTAGAGAACCAAATGTGTATTAATATGCAACCAAAAATAGTCCCCAACAAATTCACTACTTTGTCCTGTCTGAGTAACGTTCACTGAAACACCGTCGCGCCCGGCTGTTTCAGAGGCCTTTAAAAGTGAAACTGTGCGAGTCGATTCGCATCTTCAGTAGAGAGAGAAAGGAAATGGACTCGGCTGAGTTCCACATACAAAAAACAGGGAGATCTGAAAGTATTTAGAGATGAGCTAACACGTCTGCAGTGGGATTTGTTTGTAATTAATAAGAGAACATCAGCTTTGTCCTTTAATACATTGTAACGGTGAAACAGATACGATGTTACATTCACCACAGCTGCTACATAGGACCTTCACCTCCGCGTCCTAGCATGAAAGGGGAACTGCAATAAAAAGGCCCAATTCAGAGTGAGTGTTTAGTTTGTCTGTTCTGGGCTACTGTAGGAAGGAAGAGGACCTGCAGCGTCTGCAGATATAAAAGTCTCATTCTAACAAAAACACGACAGTTCCTATGTTTATTTTCAGGTGATAATGCACTGATGCTTAAATCTGACACACTGGACCTTAAATGAGAAGAGAAAATGCTTCCTCGCACAGATACGCTGAGTGTGGAAACACTGGAGGTGAGATACTGTGCTGCCAAATCTTTTAACACTTTTTACAAAATAGTTTAAACCCAGGTGTCTATTTATAAAATCCTCATCGACAAGGCCAAAAAAAAAAAAAAGTCTCTTTCTGTTTCTTTGCCAAAGAAATATTAGCTTCACCAACAGCTGCCAAAAAAATACTGTATGGATTTAAAAAAAGATGCTGCTGTGCCCGGCGGAAAGAGAAACTGTTACATATCTATCTGCACAGTTACTGTCGTCTGCTGCTAAAATCTGAAAACCTGGACTGCTCGGTTACTTTCACTTCACAGACATGCGACACAACACTGCAGCTTTAAACTTCAGGGTGATGAAATGAGTTCCTTATTTTGTAATATAACGTTATTCTGTAGCTTGAAATGAAAAATGACATTCATCTCAGGTAAACCGTGCTGACTTCCAGTAAAAACAGGAAATCTTTGACCTTTCAGCAATGTGACAGTTTCTCTGATCTGATCTGAAAGACTTTGAGACGAGAGCGTCCAGGTGATTTTTGAAGAGACAGCACTTTGTTTTTAGGAGTTGCAAGCAAAAAAGTTTCTCCTAACAGGAACTCCTCGGGAAGCCTTTCCCCACGGGCTCCAACAAACACGGGGGCTTCCCACAGCACGCTTGCAAAGTCCTGATGAATAATGCAAATTCAGAGAGCCTATGCATCGCACCGTCTTTCCTTAGAATAATAATCACTCTGACAGCGAGATATTAGATCCTTCTGTACCTCGTGTGAACTTTTATCTTAACCCAGGCACGCCAAGCGGATGTAAACATGAACTACCTGTTTATGTGGATTTCACATCACCCTTAGCCTTCTAAAAAATGCCACTGTGAGGGGCCAACTTGCGAAGACGCCCGAGGTCCCTGATGCCTTCAATTAAGTTTCAGGCAAAAGCCTTATCAGTCCAGCACAAACAGTTCTGATGAGTAAACATGTTTACAAAGCTATGATCTCTGATGAAATATGCCCTCCTGATTTCTCACTACTGGTAAACATGTTTTCTCACCTAAGACACTTCACACTTCTCTCCAGTTCCCTCTACGCAAACACGTCCGGTTCGTTTTCCGCTGAGAGAAGACTTATACGCCACCGACCCGCAATCACCCGAGACTTGCCTGGCAGCATGGCCGCGATATTATATCAACAGATGTCAGACTGTGTAGGCATCATAGTTAGGCTAGGAGAAAAGCACACTCTGCTCTCTTCAAAACCGGGAGTGCCGCACTTGCCCTTGTCCATTCCAATTACAGCAGGCCTGCAGCCACCATCATGCACTGTGTCTATTGTCATCGGCTTAATACGAGTGTAATGCGCACAGTGTATACCTGCAGCTATACTGCAGGGAGGTCAGGGGTACGGGATACATACAGTCACGCGCTCAGCTACTGTACTTCACTCTCATCTAATGTGAACAGTAGCGATGCAAGTCACTACGAGGAGAGAGTAGATGTGTCTCCTAAGGCCCCGGGGTTTTTTTAAATTCAGTGGATTACATTTGTAGTTCTCAAACGAAGAATATTTAATGAAGATGTGCTGAGGTCAACTGCAGATTTTCATTAAATTAGTTATGGCTATTCATGAATGTAAAACAGATGCAACACATTAGGGTATACTGTGTTTAAGGAGTTATTAAGAGTGCTAAAAATTTGATTTAACCTTTTTTTATCCATTTATGGATAAAAATTAAAGGATGAGGCTGGAAATATTCGATGTTATGTTTATTTTCATGTATTGCCACTGAATCCCATAAAAACGCCAAAATCAACAATATGTTTGGTCTCTCTTCCTGATCACGCTCTCAGCCCGAAGCTCCTCGGTTCACACTCGATAGAGAAATCTCTCTCAGCTGGTCGTAAATATACGATTTCATTTTGATAAAAGGGCTCGGTAATTTCCTAAAACAGCTGGACACTAAAGTTTTTAGCCGACATTATTCAAACAGCAGGAAATAGTGTATCTGTTGCGCACATGCATTACTCTGCTAAGTATTTACAGCAGCAGGGTGACATATGTGGAAGTGACTGAAAATAAACGTGGGTGTGTGTGTGTGTGTGTTTATGGTAATGAAGGAACGTGTCACCCAGGACGACGTGTGGCTCAGTCGTGTGTTTGTGGACAACAATGAAGCTCGATAACACAGAGGAATAAATGTACGTTCACTGGAAGGAAACATAGATTATCACTGATCTTAGCATTCTGAATGATGACTGCCATAATGTTATCTTGTGTTTATGTTTACCTCATGAATATTTAATTCATCGCACTTAAAAATTGCAAATATCCTCACATCACCACCCCGCTTAAGGCAAGAACGATAATAAAATGTGTGAATAATAAAGCACAGTATATCAGAAGAGAGCTATGAGACTAGTATAATTTCAAGGACCTGCACTGAAGCTCACACTTATCTTCCATGTGTTTGCAAAATGTTAGAAATGGGGCATCCTGGTGTGGCCTGCAGGTTTAAGACGGCGACCATCTGCTGATCTTTACTGCATATCAGCCCTAATCTCTGGCAGCTCTCTCCGCTGGCTCCAAATATGACAAAATATATAACAGTCCTGCAAAAATTTCATACAGAAAAGATTAAGGAAACGAAAAGTGGCTGGAGAAAATCTTTGTGTGCTCTTTCACACTATCTACCTCACTATCACAGCAGCAATCAAGACGTGTAGCGAGCCAGAGGAAAGACTATTAACGTAGAGTCTAATGACGGACAAAGCCCCGAGCCGGGGTGGACTGCACAAACTCCGCGTTAATAGTCTTTTTTATGGTCTGACGTGCTCCGTTCCCATGGGGACATTTTATCAGAGAAGCCATAATTCTCAGCAACACCTCTGTGCAATCTGATTAACAGCAGACTAACACAAGTAACACGTGATAAACATCAACACATTATTGTTCAATCACACACCGCTCGATCTTTGAAGGGAGGCGTCATCAAGCACACATCCAGCACTTATGATATTATTATTACATTGTTTATTACAAGAAAGAGTCAACTAGAAGAGTCCAAATCATTACTTTATATTCTGTACTGTATGTTTAATTACTCATGATCTGGAGTAATTACAAAATGTTCTAATTATTAATTATTTTCTGATTTTGTATATACATTATCCTTAACCTTTCAGATGTATATGGAAAGTGCTCCTTGTTTTAAATGTGTAAGTGTGTGTTACAGTGTGACAGAGTTACACACTTTCCTTGAAAGTCTCGGCCGTATTCTCTGTGACTAACCTTTCAGATTTGAGTTCATATGCAATCAGCTCTCTGTCCACTCACACTGCTGCTTCCTACGACCCAAGCCAAGGAAAACAGCACTGACTGTTCATTCCCTGAATGCAGCATTGGTCACATTTAATCTGCCTTTCCGTTCAAGGGAACACTTCACCCAAATGAGAGAAGTCTTTTGGCCTCAGAGGATGAATTTTAATTAAGGTGTATGAGGAAACTCAAAAAAGGTCATCACTCGCTCTCATCTAATCACACGCCTTTCAGACTCTTTCAAAAGGTGAAAACATTCCTACCATTCTGACAAACTCACTTTTTCAATTAAACGTCTGCGGTTCAGTGGATAAATGCATGTAATTAATTAGGCCTGAGTGAATACAAACGCTATATTTAATAGCCTAACTCATAATTAACTGTAGAAGAGATCAAACATCTTATCCACACCTTTCTTATCTCAGCTGGCGCCGTGGAGAGATGATATGATCAATAGTGTTTCTTGTTTAGGATTCCCGAAAGTATCAAAAGATCATTTTAATCCTGTTTGAGCCAAAAAATTCTGCCCGAGTGTTTTTGAACCTTTTTCCAACCGGGGAACGTTTGCTGGGTAGACAGTCTTTTTCATCAGCAACCTATTTTATATTCATACAGTTACTAGCCATAAATTCATAACAGGGAGCTGTGAGAGCTTTTAGTCTTGGCTACCGAGCAGTGCAGGCTCACAGGCACCACGAAAATAGTCGTTGAAGGAGAGGAAATGTTTAATTATTTAACCCAGCCAGATTTTTCTATCTTTTAAAATACTGTTGACCATTAAAATCAGGCTTTTTAACACAGCTCCACATTCCCACGAACTCCTTACACTTTATTGCTTCAGTGAGATAACTTAAAAACAGAGGAATACATTTGCGGTTTATCGTTTGTCCTCACTTTTCAGACCAGAGAAGAGTGAGTCTCTTTGGCCCTGAGATGAGAAGCATCTGGATGTCAGAGTCAAAGAGTAATCGTGTCTGTTATCTCACTACACAGAGCTGCCCGAGAAAAAAGTGACGACTCAATCTGCGGCGAGCTCCGACGCGATCGGCCTCATCAAAGCGCTCGGTGTGTATTGTCAAGAGTAAAGATAAAAGACAGAAATGATTCCACAATGAATTTGACTCGGACTGACATGAAAGAGAGAAATCATGGATAAACCCAACATTTCTCACAAAGGTCTGGACAGTCGGGTTGGATTTATGGTCGCATTTCAAACATATAACCCCCGTCCAGTCATCAGGGAGATCTTTACATGTGCGTTTGACAAATAAAAGATGTCTAATGCAGCTCTGTGCCACTATCTGATCTGATTTATAGTAATACATGTCTGGTCGCTTCATCATCCAGCCTGCCAGCGATGCAATCTTTCAGCGTCAGATGTATCCAAGAGCGGAGGGATATAAAACACAATTACAATGGATTTTTGACACCTGAAGTGGACTCAAAGCCTCAGAGTTGAGCAGATCTCTGCATTAGCCATACAATTACACGGATCTTCCACGTTCTGAGGTGTCATGCATCAAAATCCATACAGGAAACTTCCAGCACATGCCTGTGCTTAGTGCAGAGGGGTTCAGCTGGGGAAAAAGTACACTGGATTGCAGTGAAAAACACAAAGACTCCAAGGAGACAGGCACTCTATTACAGACTACAATGACAGCAGGTCTGTCCTCACGGCCGAGGAACAAAAAGTCAGTCGGATGCAGCTGTCTGTCGCTTTGTTGCTGCAGTCAGAGAGCTCATCCCTCGCAGACAGACACAGACGGAGGGACAGACGGGCTCTGCACAGCTGAGCAGAATTCAATTGTGGACTTTGGTTTGACTGAAACTCATTGTTAAAAGTTCCTCCTCTTCACTCTGCCTTGGAGCTTGTCAGCCCAAAAATGGAGCGCTGCGAAGGAGCTCAGGCTTTCGCGGCCTCTCATCTTCCTTCGATGGGCAGACACATTTTTCAATTATGCACACGAGGGAAGGGAATTAGAGGCCTAATCCCGGCCTAATCCCCAAACAAACAGATCTATGGCCTCTATTTCCAGCAAAGCCACCCCAGCAGCCCTCCACCTCCTACCCCCCACCTCCGTCTCCTTCTGTTAAACCTCTGCCCTTCTACTAACCCGGTCAGGGATGAAAGCCCTTTCGGCTCTGATAGTTCCTTAAATTGAGCTCTGCAAGCATTAGCCCTGTTTGAATGGTACTTAGAATCAGTTCCAACTGCCGCTTGTGACCGTTCTTAGCTTTATGCTCGTTATTAGAAATGAAGAAGCTGAGAATGTACTTCCACAGAGTAACTCACCCACGTACACGTATTAACGTGATACATACAATTGTTTTGCTCTCTCCTGTAAAGATTGCATCACTCACAGCTCACACAAGATCTTTTCATCCTGAAGCTGCTCAATAGGTGCTCATCAACAGTAATGATCGTGTTCGGGGACAACGTGCCTTACAAGAAAAAATAAATATATATATATATATATATATATATATATATATATATATAGAAGTGTAGAATTGTTGAGTACATAAAGTATTTTTCAAAAGTCCTTCGGTTGTACCAAATCAATGGCCAGTGACCTTAACTGCTTAACCTTGACACACAGTGCTGGACTTTAGTTAAGCTCGCTGAAAGTGTGACAGCGTTCATGAACGTACATGCAGAGTTGGTTGCTGAGCTATTAACCCTTTAACAATGCTTAACGGTTTTTCACTAACCAAACCAGCAAAACACTGAACAAGGAAAAGGTCATCAATAAGATGTCATTCATTTGCATTTTCCAAAATGACTCATATGACTATTAAAATGATTAATACAAGTATTTGAAGTCACACTACTTCATAAATATGGAAAGATGATTGTCATGGAACCACCGCTGACTGTCGGCAGGAGACGGGATGTGATCTGGTGCCGAATTTAAATACATTTATACAAGTGATTTCTGATCTGCCACCTCTATGTTTAAGGTTTAAGGTCCAGAGCACTGACTGCATATGAAGCAAATCTCTCATGCCAAAGTCAAAAACCTGTCATTCAGTGCAACCTTCTCCACAAGAGGTTTTCAAGTGACTTTGTTTGAAGCAGCATTACTGAAGACAATGAGATGAGACAAGAAGAAGAAGGTATGAGAAGAGCTCAAACTCTGCAGAAAGACAAGAGGGCTGTATCTCCACCATCACTCTACCACACTCTCTGGCCATAAGCTCTCTCTCTCTCTTGTTATGATTCTGTCCGTGAGTGATTCCAGCCAATCCGAGGGTGGTCAGATCTCTCTCATTTCCCTCGTCTTGTACAAGCAATCGATTCCACTCAAAGACGAAGGCCGCTGCTGCTCCTGCTCATTCCCCCTCCTGCCAGCCTCATTCCTAACTTCACTCACCATATCACCATCACCTTCTGAATGCAGATGGGGTTTGGGGGTTGTTAGAAGTGGAAAGAGAGAGACAAAATGTTTTATCTGTAAAGGTTCCAGCAATGCACATCATTTCAAGAGCCCCTGAGAAGATCTGTCTCCAGTTACGGAACATTCTGTGGCCGGTGTCACCTTGTGAGTGGATCATTTCTGTTAGATCCATCCGTTTGAGTTCTACATCACAGAGAGAGCCAGCGCACCGTGAGCACGTTAAAAGACCAAACTGTTGGCTGCACGTTAAAGTCCATTAACTACACATCATGCATATATTACATTAATGCTGACCTATACTGTTTAGACCTCTCCTGCTGGGTAGAAATGCCTCTACAAGCTGGGATTGTTTTCTTGTGGCATTCAAGGGCACTCGGACATTTGATACTTGACGCACGCCGTCTCTCTCTACAGCAAGAAACAACCAAAGTCACATTATCCTGTACACAAAATCCATTTGTCTTATGGATTTGATTTTTGAACAACAGAGCTTGTGAACATAATGTTCACTGGCACCTTACAATCGATATTCAGATGTCAGAGCATTGTTGAGTGACCACCAAGGACAGCCTTTTTTTTGTAAGTAGTACAGCAGAATAATGTTTCACGCTTTATTTCAATGCCTGCTTGTACTAATCTGCACTCGTGCTCTTTCCCGCCTCCTGGGTCGGTTTAATGAGTGACCCTGTTAACTGCAAACTTTCCGCCAAACGCGTACCATTGTTGCCACCACACTGTTATTCAGCTGAAAGTCGTCAGTTAACAGGGTCGCTCGTTACACCGAAACACCGGCGAGCCTGCAGGACGCAAATGCCACAGCTGTGTCGAATTGGGATAATTATCTATTAGCAGACCGGGTGGCTGCCGGCGTTTCCAGTTTCAGAGCGAGTGAGGTGAAGGCTGCAACCAACTTTGACAATCAATTACTGAAGTGTAGGATTTAGTGTCATTCTCTGTACCTGACAAAGAGACACTTTGGCTCTTAAAACATATTACATAAGAAAAATATATGAAACAGTGCATGTTGAAACTGCATATTATTTGACATCTTTGTGCGTTTTATTACAGCAGATGGGGGATCGAGTGTTCTGGTTTCAGAGGCAGGTTCAGGTTTCATATCTGGACCTGGACTCTGGTGCTTTTTCGGGAAATGGAGGGCAAAAAAAAAACATTTAAAATGTATTTGAATATTTAACGTGTCTCTTTGCTTTAAAAATGATGTCTGAGAGAGAACTCTGGCGCTGAACATGATTCTCTAGATTTTATGCACCCAACTGTACTTTCACTACCAAAGTGTTGAGTTGACACAGTACTGTAAGAAGATATGACATTCATACAGATAATACTGTGGAGACAGATATTTTAAAGGCTTAAGATACATGAATTTTTCATCATTCATACAGTTTGGGGCACATAAGTTCACATTTGGCACCATGGGCTCAGATCTCATTGGGTTGTAATGTTAGTAAGTAACAAATCAGCTGCTGCAATGCTCACAGAGCATTTCTTCACCGGTTTCACGCTGACGATGAAGCCTTTATTACTCCTAAATCTGCAGCGAGTTCCAACACCGTCAACTTCATCACAGTGTGTGCAGTGTGTGTATTGTGAAAGTTTAGATAAAAAAGATCCCTCCTGACTTTGCCGATAAACCCAACATTCCTCATAAAGCTTCAACGCTTGGCTGGATTTATGACTGCACTTCAAGCAAATTACTTCCACCCAGTAGTTGGGGAGACCTTTACATGCCTTTGAATTTGGTAGAAGGGTGAATGAAGTTTGGGGCTATGGGGTCAGAGTTCAGCGGGCAGTATATGTCATCACTCTTGGGTGATAACCTTGAATCTCACTACTGTCAGCTTTTCAAAAGAACAGCTTTGTTTTCAGGTTGACAACAATGTAACTGAGTTCATCCAGAGTGCGTTGAAATAGATTTTGATAACCTCAGCAGGTGGTAGATCTTCTTAAATGGCAGAAGATGTAATCCTTTCATTAAACCCCCCAAATGAGGAAGGAGTTCTTCTAGTGGTTGCAATAGCCTCGCATAAGATGCTGTCTCCTCCGGGCAACATTGAGTCAATGTACAGAGTAAAAAAAAAAAAAGAGTTGTTTCATGCTATGGCTTTATGTGAACCATAATTACTGCCTGAGGTTCTCAACGTCTCGCTGCTGCTGACACAGGATTTTCATGTGGGAACGGTGCAGATGAAAGGATCTGTGCTGTCAATAAGGAGTTGTGCTGTTCTAATATTTATTTAATCTACAGTTGAGTGGATTTGAGTTGTACAATCTGTATCGCTGGCTGCTTATAGTGCTGCTAATCTAAGAGCTGAGGCTTAGTCTAAGTAACATTCATTATAAACTGCTTTCCATTAAAGAGCTATTGAAAAACAAGCTCCTCAGCCCAACCTTCCAATGCCCTTGCAAAGTGATAATGTAAATGACTTTTTAAAGAACAGAATCTGAATCAACATCTGTGTTTGAGCTCCTGAACACTTTCTTTGCATCACTCCCTCTGTGGTCTTAAGATCCCTTTAGAAACTGCTGCTTCCTTTTAACGTCCATGCAGATTAAGTCTATCCACAGCTTCGACTTCATACAGAATGCATGCGCTCTATATGAGATTTTGAATTTATAGCAGCTACCGTGCTGAATGTGGGATAATATATTAAAACATATAAATGCACTGGTGTAAATGAGTGATATCCACGTTCCCCTGAACATGCACAACTACGCGTGGAATGAAAAATCATTCCTGTCCTTTCATTTCAACTATTGCCTCCATATTAGTCCTAGTTAATATCCCCGAGGTCATAACATTTGATAGATCATAATGTCAGCAGGGCCGCTCGTGAAAAGCAGCCCCTCCTCTCTGGCAGCTACAGTCTGCTCACATCACAACCTTAATTGACGGGAGAGAGGCAGACAGCGTGCTCAGGCCAAGCCAATCGATTGTGACAAACAAATTAGAGACGAGTTTGAATGATTAAGTTATGTATTGATTTTGATTTAAACATTAACGGATCATGTACTCGGCGGGATCAGATGGAAAGACAAAATGTAATCAATGCTTCCTTGATGGGATTTAGCATGTGAGGAGTTGGGTCAATGTGGTAATCAGGGGCTGTGCAGATCAGACGCGCTGCTTTAGCATCGTGGTTGGTGGCTAATGGGTTGTTAGCAGTGTGCAGGATTACATGTAATGTGCAAACAAACATTTTAATTGTTTTTTTAATCAGCTTCAGTCAACTGCAGCCAAATTTGTTCATGTTTAGGTTTGATAGTTGCAACATGCGTGCGGCCTCAGAGGAAATATACTCTTAAAGAGGACTTTACTTACTTTTACTTAGCTTGAACTACAAAATGAGTATAATTCATCTGCGAGTGGCTGATGTGCCCATTGATCACAGCTAATGACTCCATTACTTGTTGCGCTCAGGTGTCCAGAGTTCTGCTTTAAAGCTCACTTCCTGTTCCTCTGCTTTGAGGCAAAACACGCACACACAGAGAAAAAAAACGTGAGCTGTGACAAAATGAATGCAGGTATCCTCCCTCATGAGGACGTTTGACAAAAGTGGAAGTATAAAGAAGGCCCAGGAGACTCATCCATCCATCTATCCATCATCTAAACCTGCATGGCCAGTGAGAAGTCACGACTGTGATTGGCTGGCAGGTGTGTGGTTAAACTTTTAGTTGAGTTTGTTCGTTGTGCCAGTGAGGACAGGAACAGTGAGGCTTAGCTAAAGAGCCTGGAGCAGCTGTGTGTTATTTGTGTGGATTAAAAAAAAAAAGATTAAAAGTTTGCTAATATTATTTAAAATGTGTTTGATATTTGATATGGATGTTCAAAACAGCAAGAGGAAGACGGAGACGACGTTTAAACGTTAATATTAGCTACGGTAGCTCCAGCCTGCAGCTTGAAGGACGGGTGCAGGTGAGAGGCAAAAAAAATGTAACTAAAACTGCAAATAAAGTAAGTAAAGTAGTGTGTGTGTGTGTGTGTGTGTGTGTGTGTGTGTGTGTGAGCTCTATTTATCCAATACTCATTTATTAGTTTTCCAACACATCATCTGCATCACGGGGGGAGCCGACCCTCGATAGGTCACCAGTTCGTCACAGTGACACACAGAGACAAACAACCGTTCGTGCTCACATTCACACCTTTGGGCTGCATGTCTGGAAGCCGGAGAACCTACAGAACCTACAGAACCCACGTAGACACGAGGAGAACATGTAAACTCCACACAGAAAGAACCAGCTGGCTGCAGCTCAGCCGCTGTACCACCAGTATTTCCCACCATGTCGTAGCATTACAGGGCAGGTAACAGGTGTTCAAGATCTCCCAGGTGCCCATAGTTCCCACTATGTCATAGCATAATACAGCGTTAGTCTCTATTTCTGTAGGTAGCAGCAGTTCAGAGCAATTTAGTGAAATGTAGTTTTTTCTTTGTGTCATGTTTTTAATTATATTAAATATATTATTGTTTAACAGAGTAATACTTCGCCTGTTGTACAGTCCGTGACCGTGCTGCTGTCCTGAGCTCTGACATGTTCCTGCATCTCATCCATTATAATCATTTAGTGTACAACTTGTCAGGTATTATTCTCTTCTGTCATTTCAGTTTTGGGCCATGAAGCGAAGGGCAAGAAAACACCTCGCACAGGTTTATCACTGTTCCACAGGCCACAGTGGCACAGCAGCTCCACAGCAGTTGCAGTTTAAATACACTGGTTACATCACAACATTGTGGCTAACTTGTTGGTGTTCTGTAATTCACAGTTTACTGTCCTCTTGCAGACTTTATGTTTACTACATGAATTATTCAGTGAATATTTCTTTTTTTCTGGACGAATAAGTAAGAAAGATAAAGATAACCAATGAGCTTATCTAACATCTCTCCTGCTATTGTTACAGTCATGTCTGAACCAGCCACAGCTATTCAACCTGCCCATGGTGACATCTTACTCATGATAGGAAAAGAAATAAGCTGCAAAAACGTCAAACTCTAACCTGTCTTCAACCTCTATTGTAAAAGTTCAGGTATGGAGGGAGGGTAAATAATAATAATAATGATAATAATAATGAAGAATAAGACCCAACACAGTCACACCTCTCGGCGTAATTCATAGATTCCTGTGCATCTGACCTAAATGTCTTTGGAAAGTGGGAGGAAACTGGAGCACCAGGAGGAAAACCACGCAGACACAAGGAGGATGTGCAATCTCAGAGTGGATATCAAAGCAACAAGTGTCATTACATCCCAACAATGAACATGTACAGCATGTACAATATATAATACATCATTTATGTTGCAACCTGGGAGCCATTTTAGTAGTTTTGGCTGCCGTGTTAAATTCCAAATTTGGGAAAACAGGATTACAGTGTGAGTTACTGATTGTACTGTTTGGTTATCGGTAACAGATGGTTTTTAATCGATTACCTTTTGAAAGCAGCCCACAAACATTTTGCTTTGAAATGATGTTAAAGGAATCCTTCTGTTGGGTTTCAGACATGGCAGCTGGTGCTCAGATTTGGGCCCAATAAAGTGACTGTCCTGCACTAAAAATAGGTGCTCGATGAATTCCCTTCTAAAATAGATGAACCAAACTCTGTGCATGTGTTCCATGGAGAATTCACTGACCTGGTTTCTATTAAGCATCTGAGCATTGATGGCATCAGCTCACAATAAAATAAAGATGGTTTGCATGAGGATTCTTTTGGGAAAAAGTGGGAGAGGGAGGCCGAGAAAGCACCCGTGGAGGCGGTATGGGTAATGAAACAGAAAGAAAATAACAATAGTACAATAATGTGAGCATTTGCACCTACTGTTGTTACCATTCATTGTATATAATAAGTGGACAGAGATAGAGTCTGTGAAGGCAATGCACAAGTGTCTAATGGCCAGCAGGGGGCAGCACCACTGGTTGTAAAAAATATGTCCAATTGTATTGAGTCTGTATTGAGAGTTCGGAAACCAAGATGGCAACGTCCATGATGCCAAACGTGTGACTTCAAAATGGCTGTCCTGAAACCAGTGGGTGACCCAGTGGGTTTTCACTTGGTTGTTACTAAAATTAAAAGGTGCTTCCTGAATTAAATGATCTGGATCTTGTTGGCCCCACTGACTCTACTGCAGCCAAGTGTAGATGATAAGCTTTCTACATCAGCAAGTCTAAAACTAGAGCTACAGCGACGCATCGAGAGGCTGCACTCGGTGGCAAAAGCTGGATCAACTGCCAAGGCCTCCATGGGCATCATGGGTATCTGTACCAAATCCATGTTAATCTATCCAGCAGTTATTGGTATTTTAGTCTGGACCGATACAGTGAACAGAAAGACCAACAGACCAATGAAATGATGTACTTCCTGCCTTTGTTTGCCTGATGGGAACATGTACATGGAGTACCTAAAGTCTGCAGAGCATCATGTCAGTAACGCACAGCAAACTTTCCAGTGTGTTGTTCAAAATCATTTGGAGTTGAAAGGTGTTGATTGGAGAGCTGTTTGTCCACTCAGAGGACTGCTCTGGGAAAAATATTCAAAAAGTGTTAAATTGACTCTGATAGGTGTGAATCCATAACTCAGTGCAGAGGTGTTGATTGTTACCATAAATTAACAAAGCTACACTGGACAGAAATATAAATGCAACACTCTTGTTGTGTATTTTGATGCTGAGTGGTATCTGGACTTAACAAGTAAAATAACATGTCAGTTTTTTTTGTCATTGGTACATTTAATAGCACACGCCATTAACTGCCCATTCAGTGGTCCAATGAGAAAAGCCTAGCTTTGAGAGCAGGTGAGGACTAACAACACAGACAAACACTGTTCCAGTGGAGTAATTACACTTAGTTACTCGCCACTTTCCCCAGACACTGACAGAGGGAGGCCAGACTCAGAAGCAGCCCATCACAGGAGGTCTGTGATGGGTAGTGGGATCAAGAAAAGTGGTGAGCTGTCGGTCCAGAGGAGGTGATGAGTACTGACACGTCATGTCAGCAGCAACAGGCCCGCGAGACAAGTCGGTGCTGATGCAGGATTTTACATTCATCACACAGTGAAGCAGCGCTGTCAAGGACTGCAGTGATGACAATGAAACAGTCAGTGGGTATGTCAACTATGACTGTAGAGTGACAGTGTGTGTGTGTGTGTGTGTGTGTGTGTGTTGTGCAGTAGTTGATACGTGAAGGTGGACAAGTGAAATGTCTGTGGGAGGAAATGTGTTTTAAGAATTTTGGTGTATGTATGTGTAGGTGTCATTTTGTTATACGTGTAAAGTAACACAGTACAGTCAAGTCTCCAAATCTGCTGAGGGACATTCAATACGTTCAATACTTTTGAGTGATAGCTAGCAAAAACTTATTATCATATTTTTTTAATTCATTCATCATTTAGTCTACATAATGTCAGAAAGTAGTGAAACGACCCATCACAGTTTGCTAGTCTTGATGTCGACGTCTGCCAGTCCAGTTTAAATATTCGATTTCTAAAAATATGAAGAGAAACAAACACTTGAGGTTTGTACAAGCAAGTTTTTGTTTGATAAATTACTTCAAAGTTTTCTGTGTAACATTCAAAAAACTTTTTGTACACTCCTGTGCGCCACGCCAAAATAAATTACAGTCATATTCAGACTAACCCTACAACCTATAACGTTCCTACATTGATAATAACTAGCTTGCTGTCAATCCCCCGACCAGACGACACCAGAGCCACGTCACAGCCGAGCCACAGTCAGCTGGACAAGCCCAGCAAGTTACTACTACAGCTACTTGTACTGAGTTACACCTTCTCTTTGTACCGTTACATCATTTATTGTTAGCTAAAAGCTGTAACATCCAATCACAGTATGTGTGTGCAGAGTAATCGTATCAGTGCATACGCGAGCGTGCACATGCTGCTGTCATTAAGAGAACTGTTACGAGTCGTGTTAAACAGCATGTAGAGGAATCCAGAGAGTTGGTTTTCACTAGCTCATAACTACAGGCAGCTTCAAACAGCTCAAACAGGGTAATACCTCATAAATGATAGCTTGTAAGGCCAGTGTAATGATGAGGAATAAGAAATACCCACAGGCATGTATCACCATAAACATCAAGCAGCTTGCGTTGCTGTGATAAATTATCCTGCAGGTCAGGACCGACTTATCAGATCTTGATTTGGGGGGAGGACACGTCTTGTAAACAATGATAAATGGCGTCATGTGCCTTCATACATTATCCTCAGTTTCTGTCTAATACCGGGAAATCCATTTATTTTTCTAAAATCTTCAATTTTTCTATTTTCTTCCAGGGCGAGTTTGCTGAGCGTGCTCGTTTGCAACAAGAGCCTGCTTCATATTCACACATCTGTACATGCCGAGGCCTCGGGTGTCGCTCAGCACAATTACAACTCATGCAACTGTAAGTTAAAGTCTGCTCAAAGGCACGTTGATGGGAGTTCTGCAGCGAGGGCTGACTCATTGCTTGTTCATTTTCCACAAGTAGATTATCTGAGCATGTCGAGGCTTTCCAACTAGTTCATAATTTAGCAGCATTTCACAGTTTACCGAGCGTTTAGAGGGCTGAAAAATCTGATCTGTCTCTCGAAAAGAGAAGAATTAGCTCTCAGAATTAGATGAAGTGTGTCATTCTCTACCTTTCAAGTTCATTTTTAAAGCAGTTATTAATAGATTTTTTGGTCACTTGGGGGTTGTAGAACAAACTATGAACACAGTGCTCATGTATTATCACCTTGAACAGGAAGACAACAAGAATACATTTGTTTTGTGACACTCTTTCTCCTTCTTGCTCTGGTTTGATCGTCACCTCCATCAACACCTGGAGGAGCTATCTAACTATCTGTTCAATGCACCATATTCACCAGCATCTTGCTAACTTTGTGAGTCTGCTGTTGGGTAGCGTACAGTGAATTTACACATGCTTTCTTCCCCTGGAAACAGCTTCTGGCTGCAGATGGAAACAGACTTGATGAAATCAGTGAACTAAACAGGAAAAGTTATTTGGTATAAAACCAGAATAACAAGTTTAAAGAAGCTAAAAAACACACTAGAACGTGACTTATTATTGTTCTGAAAATAAACGTGTTAGCAAAAAGATGCCTATTTAATCACACATCCAGCAGCCACGCAGCAACATTACCTTTCAATTTGAGTTATTTGGAGTGGAAATGAAGCGAAGTCTAATATTAACTCTCACACTTTTAGCTCTTTAGTTTGGTCTTCGCCAGCCGCTGAGAAAAACATCTGGTGCTTTAGCATGCATGGTAGGTGTTGGACTTTCTTCTCAGCTTGTCATTAAATCTTTGTCCATCTGTTGGTGACGTGGCGAGCGGACAGTGTTGGAATCCATCAGCTAGCCTCTCGGCTTCTGGGTCAATCTTTACGAGGCTTCCAGCGATGCCAGTAAATTTCCACAAAACAGGTCGCGGATATTCAGGCCCAGACTTCATCTATACTCCAATCACCAACTTAATACGCAAGAATGAAGAGAAAGACACATGTCGGCTAATCTGCATACACAGATATCTGCATATGAATGACCTTTGACTGTTTACCTGCATGCAACCAAAGCCCGCTCAAACGTGATTGGTCAAAACTATTCAAACTACAACCAGAAACCAGAAGACGATGCCAAAGTGTGACTGTGTTCACGTGCAAATATCTGTTTGAGATCAGCAGGCAGGTAGCGCAGAGTCTATTCTTGCTAATAAACAGCTGTCTGCTAGTCAAAATGTAAATCTGTGAACCATTTATCAAAAACAACGAGCTAAGAGAGAATTATTGCAGAATTGGACCTGAGATCTTTTCATCTGTCTGAAATCAGGTTCAGCTCAGTGGGAGGGAAATTAGCGCTAGCAGGCAGCGTTAGGTCTGTTTCAATTTGTTGCTATTACTGTAGTTCTTACAAATCAATAACTTCCTTTCAAGCCTGGCTTCAAAGTGTTGAAGTATATTAGACTTCACTCTTCAGGACCCAGAACAGTGCGAACAGCACAGAGCAGCAGCCCAGATACGGACATTAACGGGTCTGCACGCTCAAAAGGTTACAGAAAGTCAGACTGAGCGAGAGAGGAAAGATTTGAATTGCAAAGAGGACGTAATTACAAATCCAAATGTTTCAGCATTCAAGCCATTCCCAGTCAGTGTCACTGTCACTTCTTATTTAGAATTCTTCCTCTTTGCAATTCAAATCCTTCCCCACGCATGATATTCAACATTTAGTATTCTTTGGTTGAAGTGATCATATTTTTTTGTGAGAACGCTGAAGAGGGAGAGCGAGCCGAGACACTCTGCAGTTAAACACACACCATCTGGACACGGCGTGCATATGCATTGATGAATACATACATTAAAGATTAAAAGGGCTTCATATATCAGTGCTGGCGAGATGTTGAGACTGCACCAACATAAAATAGTCCATCAGCTGCCAGCTCCCATTAATACTTCATGTGTTATATTGTTGATTCTGATACCAACATGTCAGAACGAGGTGAAAGGGTTATACATATAAAATAATATAAAGATATCTATACCTAATAAATAATACATTTCTCCGTGATATTTATTCTTGTGTAACAGCAGCAAAAGGACAAAACTCTGCATTAAAAATCAGAAATGATTTCATAGAATAGTCGAAGCTCCTTAAGGCGCAGTGACCTGCCCTACCTTCTGTGTTTAATGGCAGAGAAAACCCTGAAACACATTACCGCATTTTGATTAAGAATCCATTAAAAAAAAAAAAAGCTTAATTAAACAACTCATCACTGGAAATGAAGAGTAACTATGACTTTGTTTAAATATAGCAATCATATTTCTGGTGAATGAATCTAATGCTTATAGGTCAATGATCTGTCCAATCAGGTCTAATCTAACATGTTTACCACAGGCTGTGTCTCTATATGAGGCGCAGGCTGCAGGTAAGACTGGGAGCGGCGTGTGCTTCAGCCTCCGTGTGTCTGAGTCCATCAGCGCTGACAGAACTGTCTCAATGTGACTCTATAGAAAATGTGCCACGTTTTCAAACACTTAGGTCCAATGTTCAAGCACATCAGTCACGGACGGTGATTTATTGACTAAAGCTCGGGCTCCACATTCACATCAGGATCGTAGCTGCTGCCCTCGTCTCCCAGAGGGCCGCACTGCAGCAGCATATCGTGGCCCGGGGCGAGAGCCTGGAGGTTTGGTGGCTTCACTACGGGGAGGAAGCGCTTATTAAGACGCTCTGCGTCTCTTTGTAGCTTGTTCACTCGGCCTCCTCAGTTCTTCATGCACACTTCATTCGTTCACTTACTCACTGACTCTGTAACTCACTTAATGCCTTACAAGCTGAATTCCTTTCCACACAGGCGCTGCCACCCTGAGCTCATGTAGACAGTACCCAGAGGAGCTGTATGTAAAATGCAAATGTTCTAATCATTAAATAGGCTTTACCCTGCAAGCTCCGATTGGTGCAGATGACGCTTCTATCAGGAGCGACTGACGCACACTCTGTGATTTCTGCAGCTCTACTTTTCGCCTCCTGCGTGCTCGACATCTCGCCTAAACCAAACAGAGTATTTTCAGGAGGTGAGAGCAAGTCTGATCGGGACAATTTCCTGTTGTGTGCTCTGTGTATGAAAGGGCAGATGGCCACAGAATCGGATCAGGTCTGGACATTGTGAGAGAAGAAAACAGCACTCCAGCACTAATGTAAGCCAATGCAGAGCATCAGGAAGTGACTGAAATCTCAACAGAAGCAATGTCTGATCGATGAAGCTACATGTAACCTGGTCTGCCTTGCAGCTTTTTATTGGGATGACAGTATTTGATACTGCAGACTGTCAGGCTAACGTAAATTTTGGGTCTTCTGGGTCTGATATCACTTGTAGATTACATGCATACTTTCAGTCTGCACATGGAAATCTCTCCCGATATGCTTTTAAATCTTGATTTGCAGACTTGTTACTGCTTTAATTTGTTTTGTGCTCACTTAATAACCTCTCTGCTAACCTACTCTTATTAAATATACATACTGAGAGAATGTTTCAGCACACTATTTAATATTTAGCATGTCTTCCTTTTTCTCGTGCCGTTGCTGGTATTACAATCCCATCACAGAAAATCGATACCTGTCCATACTCCTCCAAACATAAGATGAATATTAATATATGTCTTTGTTGTCTGGTGTTGACTATCTGTGTGGGAGATCTTTACAAGGGCACTCGACACGTCTCAGAAAGTGCTCATGCTCGCCTTTATTGTCTTCGTTTTACACGGATCTGTCTCTAAACAAACTAACCGGAGCTGCCCGGAGCACTCTGCAGGGATGTGGCTACGTGTTTAGTATGCACCTCTACAGTGATGCAGAGATTTATTGGGGCCAAAAGATGTGGAAACAGCATGAACAGAAGGCCAGGTCAAGTGTGTGTGTGTGTTCATTGCTGCTTTGACTCCTCTCATGGGGGTACAGTTTCATTTGCGGCTGTGAATAATGCAGCCTGGTTCTCTTGTACTGCCAAAGGTCCGTCAATGGGGCACACCTTGAGATTGGCTCTATAGATATTTACATTCAAAGCGCCGCCGGCTCTCTGTATGTGAGCAGACGCTCTGCAAGAGGATAAGAATGACAAAGACATGAAGATGGGTAATGTCCCGGTGGCCTCTAAGTGCTGTTATCTTACGTGTAACCATCTGGTGAGAAAACACCGAATTGAAGCGGGAAAAGGACGAAACGCCTTCGAGGCTGAGGCACATTTTACCGTTTCCATCGGTGACATCTCTGCACGCACAGGAAGTGATGCTCGTGTTTTTCTCTGTTAATTAATTAACAGTGTCATTAACTTGTGAATCCTGGTTCATTGTTCATGTTTACGTCCTGATTGCGATGTGTTACTTTTACTCTTTTGAGTTGTAATTAAAAAATTCCACATATCAAATGCTGCACGAGTAAGACAGCGTTAATCTCCTCGTGATTTGTGATTATCGCAGGTTCCTCTGACAGAACGACATCTCAGTCATCAGCAACACATTCACAAGTTGATCTCACTCACAGGGATGTGATGAACGTGTTCAGATGTTCTCAGCGGCCTCTCCGGTAATGTGACTTTAACTGGAGTACCAAACGTGTTAGCGTCTCTGTTAACGGGAAATATTCAAACCTCCAAAACAAGAAAACAAGTTTAAAATCTTCTTCTGATGTTACTTTATTGTTTTTACCGTCCTGATTTCATCGCACCGTCATTTTTTTGGGAATGTTACCGGTCAGTGACCTACTGTGCATTCGTGACCATGAAAGAGTGTTGTCACTGCGAGTGTGTCCCAAAGGTAAATTCCCACACAGGATTTATTGCACATTGATTCTGATTCAAGCCTAAATTTACTCCAATATCACGCAATCCTTATCTAATCTTACAAATCTAATCGAACTGGCAAGAGTAACCGAGATCTACCTCTTGGCGACAGCGAGGAACAGTCAGGTATAAGGAATGGGCCGGTCGGAGCCCTGCGGGGAGGCAGGCAGGGAGAGCATTTTATCTGAAAAGATTACTGACGGCGGCGTTGCCCTCTCTCCTCGACTGCCAGGGCGCCCTGGCTTTGATCCTAACTCCCTCTGAATGGTAATCACCTGAGAAAAGGTCCCAATTATCTCCCTGAAACTCTCAGGGGTGCAGTGTCCCTGTCGCTCTCCCACAGCAGGTCGGATTAGACACAGACACAGACAGGCACAGAGACGCCTACATATATGCAAGTACTGACACACACACTTTAATGCTCAAATTCCATCCACTGTGCTCATTCCTCTAATCCAAATCTTCAAGGAATACTTTGACATTTTTGTGAAATACGCTTGTTTGCCGTCTTACCTGAAGTTAAAGCAGAAGATAAATTTAATCTTTGTGTGTTCAGTCGGGAGACCATCCGGGGAATTGTTGGCCTAGCTTAGTACAAACAATAGATGCAGTGGGACACAGCTAGCATCCAGCAAAAATATGCTTTCATTCAGCTTTAACGTTGTCTCATATCTGTGTCGTCGCTTGTCGTAGCTGGAGAATGAAGTAGCCAACAACACGTCCAAGAATCACCTGGTTTTTGTTCGTGTTCGTCACCATAGATAAAAAATCTGTGAGCTCTTATCCTCATCAGGGTCACAGAGCGTTGGAGCCTAACCCAGCTGACACTGGGCGAGAGGCCGCCAGCTCGTCACAGACCACATAGAGACAAATATCGACGGTACCTTAAGTCACCTTCCACGGAGTCCGCCACGTTGAACATTTCAACAACAACCATGATCGCTGCCCTCGTACCAGGACAGCTTTCATGTATCACACATTATTAATCTCAAACCAAAGCATTTTATTTGAAAGATAATCCTAGTTTTAACTGTAATTACCAGAAATATGAACTCAGTCTGCAAACTCACTCTGAATGTCTTCTCACAGGGATAATAAAAGGACACGCACACACTGATAAATACTGACCTCAAGCCCACGACATCCTGACATCACAGTAAGTTGCACAGCAAGAAAACAAAGCGGGCACTTGTTTTACACATGAACTGCATCCTTGTTGCTTTGGGAGGTGTCTTGAACTGACCCTTTGAGCCGTGCAGTGATTACCCTGAAGCCTCAGAGACAAAATGCCTTACAGTACTCGCTCAGCAGGTCTCTGCGAAAAACATCTTCCGCCTTGACTAACCAGGAAATTACATGTTGTTTTCAAATACAGGTATCCTGCCTCATCAAAGCACTGCGGCAGAAAGAGAAGGCGAGGCCGAGCAACCACCTGCGGATGCAACCACAACAACACAACCACATGCAACCATCTGCAGACCCATGCTCGGCTGGATCGACGGGGTGAAAATATACAGTGAAGAATGCTTGATTGAGATAAAAGACTCTGCGTCGCCTTTGAGGGCTGGCTGATTACGACCGGGCAGCAGATCAGAGGAGCCAGAGAGAGAGTGAAAAGCTTGGATGGGTAGATGGGTAGATAAATGGGCATGGCTGGATAGTTGTGCGGACACTAGATGGATGATGTGTGGGCACAGACACATCTGGGCGGTCGCACTTCACATAATAGAGCCATTTGACGCCCAGCGGGCGAGGAGAGTGTGATCGGCCGGGTGTTTCGCAGTCGATAAACTGTTTTCCTGACAAAACCTTACAAATCTCTAAACAGCCAAAGGCCTCAGAAATATTCACAGGGTTCGGCTGCACCGCTGCGCGGTACATCAGGGACTCGGCTTTTCCCTGAGTCACTTCTCGTAATGTGATTTTCGCCCTTGAAAATGTAATCACACCCTTAAAATAAGGCTCGCACTGCACTAATCCCCTCCAGTGTGCCTAAGTGCTGTGGTGAGATAAAAAAAAAAAGCATTGAATCACTCATCCTTTTTTTATGACTATATTAATTGTCCTTGCAGTATCATGATAATCCCAAATAAGCTGGAATGCATCATCATTTTCAAAAAAATCTTGAAACATGGATTTACCCTAAACCTCAACAAAGCTCTGACTCATAGAGGACAAAATCTGATCTGTTCTGTTAACTTTGCACCCTGAAGTACTTATTGTCTTACAGTTAATTAAATTTGGATATACAGTAAATGAATATCTACTTGTCATGTTCACATCACTGAGGGGGTGACCGGTTCAAGTCCAACATGGACCACAGAACGGAGGGTGGACTGGTAGCTTGAAAATGACTAGTTCACCTCCTGGGCTCTGCCGAGGCACCGAAGGTACCGAACCCCAAACCGCCACGTTGTTGCCCATCACTCCATTTGTGTGTGTGTGTGTGTGTGTGTGTGGTTGTATTTTGGGCCTACATATGTCAAACTGAGGGATGAATAAAGTAAAACCTTCCTTACCGTCCTTCATCCGGCTAGCACACCTAAAAATGGTCTCATACTTCAGCTTACTGTCATAAATGGCGATCATCACGAGAACAGCTGGTTGACTCAGGACGTCTTGACGCCGTGCGGGCTTAAACAGTCATAACACGAGTGCTGCAATCTCAAAAACTCGATGTATTTCGTTGCTAACTGTCCATGTATGCACTGCCAGATGTTGGTTAACATATATTGTTGGCTGCATGATTGCTGGGTCTATCAACTCTAATTGACAAGCATATGCTGTCTTTAAGGAAGTTTCAAGTCTATTTTTGCCACGGGAACTTGAGCATGAATTTTTGTTTTTCTTCCAGCATGTCAATCAAAGCTTTCTACGTCTCTATACCTGTGAGCTCCAGCAGATGCAGTCTGCCCGTAGCGCTGCCTTAAAGTACAGCAGAGCCGAATAGTTCGACTCACAAAAGTCACAATGAAGAGCAGAATATTCCAGTGGGGAGCTTCAGGACGAGAGACTTGAAACAAGAGAATTGGTCTCTCTTTAAAGCTTGGACAACCAAGGAATCGGTAGGTACCGATCACTGCATAGGCATTTAATTATTCCAAAGTATTTCATTTAGTCATTTAGGTGACGCCGAAAAGGGAAAGTGTGAGAGGACATGCTAGTGCAGCAATCAGTTCTACTCACATAGGTCCAGCTGTATCATGTCCAGCTGTTGGTAGTGTTGTAGAGGAGGTCCTCTCTGAAGAGCTGGAGGTCTTCAGGAGGTTTGTGAAGGTAGAGAGGGACGCCCCTGATCTGGTAGGAGCTGGTAGGACGTTCCACCAACAGGAACAACAGACGATATCAGACGGTATCTGTGTTTTTTTGAGGTTATTCTTGTTTCTGTGAGCATTTTGTGCTGCTTTGTCTGCTCGCCCTCAATGGGTCACACCTGTTAAAATATGGGTTAAATAAAAAAAAAAGCAAATCTCTTTGCTTGCAGTATGCCTGGCTATCTATAGCATTAAAAATGAATGAAGGAAACAGACACACGGTATACTTTTCTACAGGATATAACACCGTTTGGTCTTCTAAGAATACCTCACACTTTGTTTACTGCAAAAAATGGTAAGACTTCCCAAAAACACATCAGACAGAAAACACATGAAGACTCACATTTGAGATTTCTCCAAAGGGATGATGGTCCAGGCTTCACCGTACACTTTGTGCTCAGTCTGTACAGTCGGTGTCGAGATAAGAGTGAAGACATTTCAGCCTGTGGTCAGATTTGTCACAGCTGTATTTGACTGTAAGTCCTAGTGAATATACGAGATACATACAACCACAAATGCCAACCTCATGGTGTGGCTAGAGTTGGAGGATTCGGTCATTTGAATTCATCGACAAGGGACCAACGTCTGTACAAAATCATGGAAATCAATGATATAGTTGGTATGTCTGAACCAAAGTGACACACCGACACACATCCGTCAAGTTAACGTAGATAAAACTCCATAAATCTATCAGTAATTTATCTGACAATAAGAAATTCAGTGATGCAGAAGAAAGACATTTGCTTACACAAAGCATCAATGCATACAGTCATGATGCAGTTATTATGAGTTGTAATTCACTGTTGTCGGCAGTGCACTGAAACTTGATGACTACACGGGCGCCAACAAGTGCACATGTGTGGGAGATAGATGTCTGTCATTGATGTAATGGACTGTCGGCCTTAAACACTGTGCAGCTGTTGTCTTGGTGGATGGGGGCGGTTTTCCCAGCGGAGGCGTGTTATGGTGCACATTCCTCGGAGCTGGCAGCGCTGGCCTTGTTAGCTGTACCTGATGCGTCGGCTCCTCGATTGTAATTCCTACTCCCTTCAGATCAGCTCATCTCGCCCGTGATTACACGGAGGGCAAATAAGAATCCTTGGGTTCTTACTGGCGCACACATGATCATAAACGCAAATGAAATATTCATGAAAACACACACATGAATATCTCTTCATGCGCACAGCATACAGAGAGTATGCTGCATATGCAGAAAAGCACACATACTGGCATACAGACCAGTCTGCACCCACTGCTGTGGATGCAACAGAGACAAAATGGCACACACAGAAATATTGTATTGTGTTCTCATTATTTCCTTCTCGAGCTCAGGACGACTGCTGGATGCTCTTTTGTTTCGATTACAGTATCGATTTTTAAGTGTTGTAAAGCTGTGGGGAGTCACACTTTCAGGTCCCCGTGTTCTTTGCTCTGCACCAAACAGAAACATGTGTTTTAAAGGGAAGCAGGCTGTTGTTCTGTCGTGTCCTGTTTGGCTTAGCCCAGCTGTCTGAGAGCAGGGCGCCCTACCAGAGTACACCTGGCCTCTGAACCCCAGGACGGCAAGGCTAGCACCAATCACAGTCCCTCAATGCATCATTAGTAAATAGACTGACCTTTACATCAAAATACAAACAACAACTTATTCAGGTCAAGTCCCCTTAAAGGCGTCTGCACTGTTGAATTAAAAGCAATGACAGGATGATGGATAATCCACATGCTCGAGCTGGCCCAGACTCAGTCCGCTAACCTCGCTTCTGGGTAGAGGTAGACTGCCGGCACGGTGATGCCCTATTTCTGCAGCAAACAGAGAGGAAGGAGAGAGAACAGAGGCAGGAAGGGAAGCCCTGGATGTGTTCACCTTGATAACAGTGGGGGTTGGGAACTCGGGGTATTAATGCGCAGAGAACAGTAGGATCCGGGTTTTACAGAGATTTACCACCCCAGTAGAGCACCTGAGCTTTTCCAACAGCTCCAAATGAGCCCCTCTAATTGGACTGATTTGGCTGACCAGTGCAGCCCTGCAGCCCTGGAGGAATGAGAAGAAAGCGAGTAAGGAAGGAAAGGGAGGAGGAGGAGGAGGAGGAGAGTATAAAGGGATGAGAGGAGCAGGAGATGCCGTCTGGCTGCAGATGAGCTGTTAGCCAACCCGTTAAACTGCTCTTCTTAACCTAACACCAGGAAATGAATCACTAAACACTAAACTTTGTTTGAATCAGATTCTGGAGGAAGTAATCGTTGCATGAGAAACGGGTCTCGAGAGCGCTGCTGCTTTGTCCTCCGGTCCTAACGCGCCATATTGTGGTAGACGAGTCAGTCAATTTCGTGATGTCAGCGACCACGAGAACCCGAGCGCTCGCCTGATGTCAGTCCAAACCAATTCTTAAGCAAACAGCACAGCGATGCTGCAGTAAACTTATCTTCAGGTGCTGAGTTCGAGTAGTTTGATACTTTTCCTCATGTTGAGTCGAAGCACATTTTGTATTTTTATATCACCTGCAATGGCAGCCGCGTCGAGTTAAATGTATTTCGCTGTCTCTGCTGCCAACAGAATGTAAAATAAGAATTAGAGTGTAAAGCCGACAGGCGTCGACAGACACTGTTTGGATTGTTATTCTGAACGTGTTGAGAGATTCACCAGGCAGTCGGTAAACTACTAATACCTGTCTGTGTTCACTGAACATTCAGATCACAAAATACAGTCATTAAAACCTTTTGATCGGGCGACCACGGCACATGGTGACCTGCCTGACAGGTGTGTCTACACAACATAACATCTGAAACAACTTCACCTCTTCACACAAACCTTCAATTCTACAGCTACAGTACAATAATCAGGCGTCTTCTACGGACTACGCAAAGTACAGCAACACTGCCGGAAAACAACTGTCCAGTCAGAGCAGAGTATGCAAATTATGTGATCAACGCAACACACCCACCGAGCTACAGGAGGCTAAACGGTGTACAGCTTTGTATCTGTGTGTGTGAGCAGGCAGCTGTAGCAATGTTCACCTTGTTCACCATCTTACTTTTGCACGTAAGCATTCAAATATGTCCAAACTATCAAAGAACAGTGTGGATTAATCAATAAATTAATCACCAACTATTTTGATAACAGTTATTTTTTTAAGAAAAATCAGATTTCAGCTTCTTCTTCATATTTTATGGGACCTTTAGTCCTCCATGACAGTGAACTCAACATCTTTAGTCGTGGACAAAATAAGATATTTGAGGACAGAGACAGCGATCAACATTTTTCGCAGTTTTCTGACATTCTCTGGAGCAAACGAGCAGCAGGTAATCGTTAGTTGCAGCCTTGATAAACACAAAGCTGAGGCTGATGGGAATTTTTGCAGGTATAGTACAGACAGACTAACAAAGCTTCAGACAACAATGTCAGCGTGGGATGGCCTTGAGGTTCTCAAACCTCCGTCTGTCTTCCATCTTTCTCAGATGCCACAATGTGACAGCGTCAGGAAATCACAAAGGTTTCATTGTGTCTTAAAGATCGTGAAGCTTTTCCTCTGATTCTCTTGGTGCACGAGCGGAGGGTGTAGTCGGTAGCACTGAAGACAACTTGACGCAGCATTAGTGAAATGTTTAGTTTGAGCTTGTTTCCTTCAGCGGGTCGTTTTTGTTGGTTTGATGTCAGACTTTTTTTTTTTGGCTGTCAACACACAACACAGTAAAATTCTTAATGCTAGCTGACAGGCAGAAAGACAGACTGGTCTCAATGCCCACGGGCTCGTGGATGGACCACGTGTATCTGCAAAAGAAAAGCTCCTCGAGCTACGCCTCAAACTTGTACCCAGCAGCCAGTAAACCACTAAGCGCTGTCTTGTATTCATTAGTGGGCCATTTTGTGCAGTCTCTGGCTGGTTGCTGGGGCCGGGCTGTACGGCTGCCGACTGACAGGTTGGTGACAAGGCCTTCATCACCATCATGGGCACAGGAAGCCCGCAATGGCGGCACGTCCCAATCCGCTCGGTGTGTGTTGTGCAGCCCAGATCTGTCCCAACCGTCTCGCTGCTTCTCAGCTGTGACTGGGTAGCGAATCTGGCGCCAGACGTGATAAATATTCCATCTGCTGAGAGGCCGTTTCCTCCCTGATCCCCTGCAGAATGAGCCATGAAAAGACCGGCTTGTCTGCTGTCTGTCTCTATTTGTGTGTGTGTGTGTGTGTTTTCTCCTCAGAGCCTTGTCACTCTCTCTCTGTCTTTAAGTCTATCTCGTCTGTCTGTTCCTCTAGCCACGGTCTGTCCGTCTCCTCCTCTGTCTGTCTGCTCGTCTATAAACCGTCCTACCTGTTTGTTTGGATTTCTGTCTCATACATCAGCCTGTCTGTCTAAACACGCCGTGCACACGTGTCGCACGTGTCTCTCCTGTCTCGTAGATATGGAAATTTGAATACTCATAAACATCCGTCCATCTTCACCCTCACTGTTATTATGCAGGGACACTGGAATATTTATTTTATCTCTGTTCTCTGCTCTGTCGCTTTGACCCTCGAGGTCTTTCTTTTTGATGGCTTGTCATGTTGTTGATCGAGGAATTTAAGAATATTCATCTGAGAAAAGCGCACTGAAAGTCATCGTGAATAAAACTGTCAACTAAAACATCTCTGACGTGTCCTCTGTATGACTTCTTACCATTTCTGCAGTTCACCTGCGTGCCCGCCTCGTCCGTCTACACGACGTCCAATGTGCTTCTCATCGTCTCATCGTGCCTGTCGCTGATATTGTTGGATAAGGGCCCAGGCAGACACACAGCACAGCTTATCATTTAGTAGTAGCAGGACAAAGCAGGATATGCAGTATCCCAGGGACGAGGTATTCTTCCGAGTGAGTGACCTTCAGTGCTCTCACTGTAAATCTTTACATTCATCTGTTACGTGCACTATCTCACTGTGAAGGAGAGACTGAGCTTTGATAGCAACTTCTATTCAGAGTTTAATGATTTTCAGAGCTCAGATTAAGTCCTCAGACGGAGCTGGGGCTCTAACCTGTCCTCACGCTCATGATCTTGATATACAGGGAGCTCAAGGAGGAAATGTACCACAAAAGTGGCACTTTGGGGGGGAAGATTTGACTCAGTGAGCAGTATGGGTGACAAAAGTTGATCCAGTATGCCCAGGGTGAACAGATTAGGTGTTTCTACAATGTCTGGAGTTAACTGGGTTTCACATGAACAGTTTTATTGCTAAAGGAGATCTCTGCCATTTATATAATGTGACATCAAATCTTTTTTAAAGGAGCAATAGGTGGTATTGTTACTGTCTCGGAGACCTGGATGTCTGTATAAAATCTGCAGGAGGTTAATAAGGTTGGTGGTGACGCTGCAGAGTGCTGTGCCGGTTCAAAGACGTGTGAAGGAGTTCTCACAGTGGAAAAAAAAGTCTAGAAGAGTTTAACCCCGTCAGAGAAATGTTGGGTGAGTCGAGGAAATACAGAAGAAAGATCCTGCACACTGGACCTTTAACTTCTCTGTGCATTTTAGCCTCTGGTGTCTGAAACTGGTATCACAACAACAAACACTTTATCTGTCACAAACACACGAGGAAAACTTTTTCAGACTTAAATGCGTCACAATTTTTGCCTCTCAGGGCTTAAAAAAAATAACCTGACCATCATCCTCACCTTTTTTTACTTCAGGACACTTTTTGATAGACGTCTTCCCGCCTCTACAGTAGCTAACTAGCATGACACATCAATGTCCAGTGACAAATGGCAGCTAGTAGCAGTGGTAATGTTACACGAGTCTACACAGTTAGCTCTCAGTGTTCCCCAAACCATTTTTACTGTTAGCTTCAGCCAGTCACGCTCAGCTGAGAAGATTCTGAATGGCCAACAGTTGCAAAGTATGACAGCATACATGTTAAGTGTCTAAGATAATTTGTGGTTCTCAGTAGATGCCATCCTCGTTGGAAATAACTTCACAGACGGCTCATTGAAATTTCACAGATGAAAATCAACAACGAGAAGCTTTCACTTCATGTTTGCCTCGCAGACTTCTCACGGCTTTCCGATCACTGGCTAATTTTATTTCAGGTAAGTGTTTTTGCTCCATAAGAACACACATCCAATTCTGCATAAAGACATCAGCATGCATGAGTGACTCAATTTCAGTGGTGGGAGAGTGATTGCTTAATGCACTCGGTGCCGTTGGGAGGTCTGGTGGCTTAGATTGCCTTAGAGGCAGTTACAAGACAACAAAAGGTTTTTCTAACAAGAGCGTGTCGTTAATTATTCAGAAATGACAAATAAGTACTCTTTGGTGCTCGCCATCCCCGCATTCTCCACAAAAGACATCAGGGAGATGCCATTAAACTTTAAATTCACAGTGACGTTTCCCTCATGCTGTGCCGAGTGGTAAAAAAAAAAGAGCTTTCATCATATCAGTGTCTCCATTTCTGTCCAAGTGTCTGTTAGCCTCCATTAAACAGAGAAACCAGGGATCCTGCTGGCTGCTGGTGAAAGACAGAAAGAGGGAAATGGGCTTCTGTCTGTGTGTGTGTGTGTGTGTGTGTGTGTGTGTGTGTCTGTCAGCTGTGCAACAATAAAGAAACTGAAAACACACTTTTAACTCAACGCAAAGTCCTTTCAGGGCCGAGCAACACAGAGGTTCCTTCTGAGATGATCATGTCTGGACTAATATCCAAGAACGTTAAACAAAAGGCCTCATGAAGCAACGTTTCATCTTCAATGTGCTTTACGTGTATATCAAAGAGCACAGACACGTTTGAGTCTTCCTGTAGGAGGAAAGCAGATCATGCTTCGACAGGTTTTGCGTTTAAATCCTCAGACTGGTTCAACAGTCTGGTGAGAAGAGCCTTCCTCGGTTAGAACACTCCACTCACATGCTCACGCTTAATCGCTGAGATTTCTGCAAGATCGCTCGAAACAATGAAACAATATATATAACAAACCCCTGTGAATACTGCGACAGCGAGCCCACCTGGAATTCATGTTCTAATTACAGAGAAACTCGCGCACAAACACGACGACGGTAAAGATGGCGGGTCAAAGACTCGCCGCCCCCGCCTAAGTCTCTGTTGGGGGGGGCGTAGGTCACATCATTAGTCACACCCGCACGGCGGTGAGTCACCTGAGCCTCTCCAAGTAAACCCAGGTAATGTTACCGTGCATCATATTTCCAGCTTTAGTTTGTGGAGTTCATGCTGCGGCGCTCTGTGGTATCAAAACCATCCCTACATTTTGCTGCTTTAAGTACCTTAATTGCCTCCATGAGTCGTGAATCACAGCTGCCGCCACCGCTGCTGCTGATTTACTGCCAAACTGCAACAACTAACTTCCCAGATTTTTCAGAACGCCTGCGAGCACTTATACTTTTCACCTCGCACAGTATTTTTGGTTAAGAGTGAATAATACTTGTCACGTCTTCTTACTTTGAGCTGAGTCTTCAAAATATGATACCTGAGCGTCAGTGTTGAAACCTGAAAATGAGTGACACGGGTGCTCCAGCAGGGTCACCTGTATGAATGTCGTGTTATTAGCGAGCTGGCAGCTCAGCGGCCGATGAAGCGTGAATGAAGCAGCTGATGCCGATCATTTTAATGAAAGCTCGACTCCGGTGCTCTTTGCTAACGCCGTGCTTCATTTGACAAAATGTGCCAAACTGTTTAATGTTGTGAGAATTTGGCTTTGATGAAACACCATTTAAGGATTTGTCTTGTTTTGAAGAGACTCAGAGGAATCTGACGGAGCGTTTGACGCCGCTCCTCGAGGCCTGACAGTTTTCTCTCCTCGCTGCTGCAGACGCTGATGAAAACACGTATTGAAGTTTGATACCCAGCTACTACTTATAGTCGACTTTAGTCTCTGCATATCAGCATTGGCCATAATGTTCATACTTTTCTATGCAGCTCTGCGTGTCCCTGCAGTAAATAAAATGGCCTTTTTCTCACTAAGACTTTCAGCATCACAAAGAAAGAAGATAACACCCACTCTTAGAAAATGACTGTTCCCGAACAACTAAAACAAATTATGTTTTTTTCCCCTTACACAGTAGATAACATGCTTTGGAACGATAATGCATCCAAATGCATATCTGGCACTTTGAAAATGAACTCTTCAAGCAGAATATTGTGCATCGGAAGCAAGTAGGCAGCTGAGCTGTGTGTGTGTGTGTGTGTGTGTGTGTGTTCATACTGAAGAATAAGCAGGAAGAAGACTTCAAAGCAGCCTTTTCGTGCCACCAGAGTATTCCATGGATAATAGACTTAAGGGGAAGATTTATCAAACAGCACACTTGAGGACTGTGAGATGTGAATGTGAGTGAGTTTTGAGTGTGGCAGAGATGTGTGTGTGTGTTTAAGAGGCATGCATGCTTCTTGCACGCCTTGTGTACGTGCTTTCTAGGTGCGATTCAGACCGGAGGCGGGTTCACGGGTGCCATCTTTCCTTCTAAATTTGCGAAGTGAATATGCTAATGAGCTGGGCCCAGCCCGCCCACGTAAACGCTCAGCAGCTCCCTCACACGCCGTCCACCTACAGACAGATGGATTAGGCACCGCGGGCCGCAGGGAACAGCTTATTTATGCAAACCTCTCCTGTTGATCTCTGCCAACTTTGAAACATGTTGAATAATTTCCATCAGCACGCGGTCATCATCCAATCCGGAGTCGTATCAGTCACGGCGATCCATATTGAAAAAGCATTAGGGTGCACTCGTGCCCCATCATCAGGCTCCAATCGCAAACATTTGAATTGACTCGATGATTAAGCACGGCCGGCTGCTTGTGCTCGCTAGAATAATGGGCTAATACTTATCAATATTAAGCAGGGGGTCTTTCCTATTACAGCCTCGCAGCAAAGTCATTAATTGTGCAGTGTTCATGAAAAATATGCAAATATTCCTGTTGACATTCTGATATGTAAATGGTGTCACTTTTTTCATAAGAGTGGAGATTATGCTTATGCTTGTAGATGAAGCTACTAAAGAGCTGTGCTAACTCCAGAATTTTATTATCAACTCTTAATAGTTTTATTGTATTTTACTTTAAAGTCGCCGCACGAGACAAAAGAAGAAAAGCACAAAAGATCCGGCTCCTCACTTCAGGCTGAGAGCATATTTTAGTCCATGATGTTACACTTTTATTATTTCAGGAGCTTTTCGAGCTGCGGCTACAGTCAGCGTTTCTGCCAGACAACACGGGTCTGATGCCTGAGCACACACAGACGTGCTGCTGATCTCAACGTGAACACAAAGCGCTCAGTGAAGGCAGCGCGTGAGTATTGATTGAAGCAGGTGAAGCTTGCAGGTGATGACAGGTGAGGTTAGAGGGACCTCGTCACGTCCTGTGATGATACTGATCACAGAGACAGACACAGAGTTGATATGATGTCAGACAGAGGCTCATAATCCGGACTGCATGAAGCTGATCTTTCTAACATTAAATAAGCAACAATCAACAGGTAAAATATGTTTTAACACCTGCTTCATCACGACTGTGTGGGCGTCATTTCATCAAATTTTGAGCTTCCATGAGAGGAAAAAACACTCCACTGCATCTATTTGTGTCAAAAAGCGTGCACTGGTTGTAAACTGTTGGTTTCAGTGCAGCTGTACTCAAGATAGAAATCTTTAATTTAAATTAATTAATTTCAGGGAAATTTTCCCACAAATTGAAAAATCTTTTCTTTGTTTCCAGACACATGACAGATAGTTTGTCACGTGAAGCCTTCAGATGAAACACAGCTCAGAGGAATAATAAACTGGGTGGTCCGGAGGTGTGAATCTGGGTTAAATCCAATTTGATCCAATTTGAATCCGGTTCTTTATTGCTCATCTGTTTCTGGTAAGATATTCAATCAAAGCAAAAGAAGCATATTATTAAAGATATTTAGACCCACCATGGATCTTTGGACCTCAGCGAGTGCTGCAGGATCCTGAACAAAGTGAGAATCACTCACACAGAATCATTTGTGCTTCTGACATTTCCAGTCAATGTGGTGCAAGCTACAATGTATTTATCAGGTCATGTGATCACCTGTTTGTCATGTGATCTCCTGTGTGTCATTTGTTGACTGCGACATGAGAGTTTCTGAGGCGTCGGATGTTTCCTGCAAAGAAATGTAAATATACGTCTGCATGGCTGCAGGAATCAAGTAAACGTCGTCGTCCAGTCTAAAGACTCTCAGCGACTCGTCAGGGTAATGACGACATTAAAAGAGTCTCCTGACCTCTCCTAGCAAACGGGATGACACTGCATCTCTGCTGCAGCATCCGGTCCGTGACTCAGCCGACAAAACCTGCAAATCCCGTATCCGTACATAAATGCAGAACTAGGAGAGGATTTAGGAGGCAGGAAAAGGTGACTCCACAGGCAAAAAAAGATGAGGTCAAATGGAAAGAAAGGTCGTAGAAAGAAAGTGAGAAAGAAATACAAACAAGAATAAGGTGGAGACTAAAGGTGAGAGGAGGAATGATAGCTCCGAGGCTTAATTACAGGTCCGTCCCCTGTTCTCCAGGTCAGACCATGATTCACAGCCAGTGGACAAGCAGTCGTGTGTGTCCGAGTGTGTCTGTGTGTGTTTGAGTGTGTGTGTCTGTGTGTGGTTTTAGTGGAGGTGGGCAAGCAGCCATGAGCTGCAGAGAAAGTCCATAACCTTATCACTGCTCGGAGGGTCAAAGATATGGACTCAAACTACTGTAAATAATCTCCTCATTGTGAGGGGACGGAGGGAGAGACGGCGTGAAGAAAAAAGAGGAGTGGAATAAAAATAGATGGACAGAGAGGTCAAGTGATGTGCAGAGAGGACAGAAAGTTACAGGTGACGAGGAAGTCCAACTTCATGTCTGAGAGCAGAGAGAGAATATTCAGAGGGCGTCGCGTTGATTCATCTTCGAGATACATTTTCATATTCTGATTCCTTAAACATCAAATGAGAGAGCACAGATGTTTTTGTGGTAGAGGAAAGCAGGTTAGAGAAGCTTAATTTCTCCTGGGGACGCTTGATTTCTTGACCGTGTATCCGCCTAACTGGGTTTCTAGGAGCGTCTTCTATCACAAAAATGACAACGCTGTGCTTCCAAAATAAGGTCGCTGCCTGTGAACGTATGCAACAACGCGATCTGTGTCGAGATCCAAACACAGACTGCGAAGCTTTTTATTGTACGACATCTACGGGAGGTGTCCTCGTTTGAAGCTGGCTTACAGGACAAACGACGGACAAGGCTACAAGTGCATATCTCTGTTTTAGAGAGCGCCGTGTGGAAAATCAGTCAAACCACGGCCACATCACAGACTCTGATCACTTCAAATCAGCTTCAGACTTCATCCCTCCTCAAACCATGTGCTTTTCTGCACATTTACACCTCTAAAAGAAGTCTGGAAGAAAGTGTTGCTTCTCTTTTTTTTGGTAGCTTCAAGTGAAAATGGTGCCTTTAACATCATTCTGCTTCAAACTAGGGAGAAGCATACTGTATTGGTGCGAGGAATCGGGGCTGACACAAAGACACTGCTAATATCCTGCACCTTTGTACTGGAAGAGAGGGTGAATTTACTTCATATAAACTGAGAGAGAAAGATAATGAGTATCAGAGAGAGTATTAGACAAAAAAGTGGGGGAAGAGCCAGATAATGGAACTTGAGGGAGAAAGACAGAGAGGGGGAACATACTGTAATATAACAGAGGAAGAAAGAGAGTGCTCTTATCCAACCTCAGGGACCAAGATAGGAAGACGAGTACACTCTATATAACCTCAGACATGCTGAAAGCTCTGTTAGAAGACACAGGAGATACAGACGGCGAAAAAAAACCTTAACAGAACATAAGTACAATCTGTATGCCGAGGCTTCATGTTTACTGCTGTGAGTTTAAAGTCACAGAGTGAATAAATGAGATTTCTGTGTAACCACGGCGACGCTGCATGCTAACAGATACGACTTTTACAAGACACACTACAGGAAGACTTTGGAGTGAGATGAAGTAAAAATACGACACAGAGGAGAGAAAGCGTGACGCGGAGAGGTGAGATTTCCCGAACAGACTCACGATCATGTATAGCTAGTGATGGGAGAGCTAATCCCTAATCTCTACAACACGTGAGCAGGTAAACAGTCAAACAAGTGGAATGCAAACTGGGAACCCAACAGCTATCGTCTGACAGTTCAGCTTTTCCTGCATCCACATGCAGATTGATGTTTTTGACGATTAATGAGTCTTTTATCGTCATTCTCGCTCATCAAGTTGTTGAAACATTGGCTGTTTCCCCACAGGCTGAATCGTCGTCAGATGATAGCTGATGGGTTCCAGGATTGGGTAATCTCGATCACGACCAGTGCTGCGATGTAACTAAGTATATTTACTCAAGTACTTCCGCTCTTTTCATGCCACTATCTAATTCTACTCCACTACAAGTCAGAGCATTACTGTACTTTTCACTACACCACAATCTGTAGGCAGTTTGACGATGAACCCCCCTCATTGTTGTCCTTGCCCTGTGGCAGAGAGTGCAGGGGCAGAGAGGTTGTTTAGTTGAATATGTTAGTCTAATCTTATTGATCCTTTACCTGACGGAGCTTTGTGTAAGTTAGAATCTCGCCCGCGGCTCTGAAATAACAGTATCTGTATCTGTGCCTCTGATGAATCAGTCCTGAAGCAGCAGACAGATTTGTATTTTATATTCTCTAAACTACAAACTAAAAATACTCGTATACTACGTTGTAGTCTAGATACTCTATAGAGTCACCTTCATGTAATCGTGGAAGAGCGAGAAGATCATAGAAACACTGCTTGATCATTCAGTATTGTCTGTGCTGCTGAGAAGACCCATGTGGGTTAGAGTACCCTGACCTTACCCATAACCCCTGTTAGACAGCTTTAGTTACGTTAGATTAGATTCAGGTTTGTGTGTGCAGATCATACAACCCTCGCCTCAAGTGAAACACAAAAGGCTCCGTCTACAGTCAGTGTTTGGTTTGTCTGTTCTCAGCTGCCGTAGAAACATGGTGGTTCAACATGGTGGACATCGTAGAAGAGGACCCACTTTCTCCGCATTTTCATCCCAAGGTAACAAAAATACAAGAATTCAGGTGATTATACATGCTTCCATTCCTGCCATAGTCTTCCAACAAATTCTCCTAAAGACCCTGGACCTTTAAATGCATCCCACCATAAGCTCCAGAGGTGCTTTAGAGTTTCCACAACACCTTCCTCCCTCCCTCTATCACTTGTCCTTTAGATGACTCAACTCAGCCCCATCTGACAAGCACGTATATGAAGCTGCAAAGCCTCGCTCTGTTATGACTGAGTGCACATCGTGAAAGTCAGCCTCGCTTAATATTTGTTTGTTTTCTGGCACTTTCTGTTCTGGAATCCACTCAGGAAGGTTTGCTGACTACAAAGGGCGAACTCCCCGAGCTTATTACAATCCGAAATACTAAATGAAGCCCAGACTGCATGATCCTTTTTCATTTAGTCAGATTAGGCAATCAGAGAGTCATAAATTCTTGATGACTTGGGAGAGATACATATCAGACTACACCTTGGACGACGACCAATTTTAAGTTGCCATCTTTTATAACTTGCATCATGCCAATATGTGGTTAGGAAGGAAGTGCTCCACCTGACAGCTACATCAACATCACTCCTTTTATGAACAGCGTGCAGCGCTCCTCTTGGTCGACATCACACAAACACGTTGCATAAAAAAGTATTTTTGTCACAAGACGTCGTGAGGCTGCGTCATGACAGGCACCCACATCTGTCAGGCCCGGGCCATTAACCAGACTGATGGGGTGTAATGTGATTCCAGCATTAATCGATCTGACAACATCTTTACTATGATATCAGATATTGCTGTGCTATGTTGTGTGCGCTGCTTTCTGCTTCAGTCATAATATAAAATATGCACTCGGGCTGCATGCAGGGAGGAAAGGTGAACAGATTTCTGGGAGCTGCTTTCAGATTGCATCCACATTAAATCTTGCTAGTATGCATGCCGATAATGTTTGCAGCCCTTTAGCTCTCAGTAGCTCTGTGTGTCGTCTCCTGCTCGGCGTGGCACTGCGGCCAGCAGATAAATGCCTTGAGATATCATTTCCTATTTTCTAAATTCAAATTTGAATCACCAAAGTTCATCATTCAATTAATTATCTCTCTCTTTCAGCTAAATGTCAGGCTATTTTAATAAAAACAATCAAGTAAATTCAACAAATTATCATCACACACTCGCTGATGGCTGTAATTCAACAACATGTTTTGTTAATTTATGAGCAGTTCGCACAAATTATTAAATTATACTTGCAAAGCAATGAAAGAAAGATACAAATCAAGCAAAACAAGGAAGCAGACTGTTTCATGTTGACTTAAATTAATCAGAATGAGGGCATTAGATCTGCTCCATGTGGGAATGATGACATTTTGTGCCTTCTGCTGAATAAATCTGCCCTCAAAATAAACATGAAGCTCTCCTGGTAGTATCCAGGATCTGCAGCAGTTAACTGAGTTTAGGTGGGTTTGGCCCGACTGTCCCTTCATCAGAACTGCAAACACCAGCCGCAGGTACAGTTTTCCTCACCAAGAACTCATTAAAATGCTTGTTGTCTGAGTATCTGTGTAACCTCTAGCTGAGGTGTTGAATGGATTTCATAGCTCCTGCACCACCGTGACATTTGCTCTTCCATGGCTACATGACTATATAAACTTGCAGCATAAGGAGGCATGATAATCACCAAGGTTGCACCCGTTGGGACTTTTCTGCAGTCCTGAGATTTACATGCTGGAGGTTCACGTGGGAGTAAAAGCGGCGTGTACGTATCCAAGCACAAAATGCTTGTTTGTGATAGAAACATGATATCAGACAGAAAACATGCATTTCTGCAAAGTCTTCCAAAGGAAACTCAAATAACCAGCTTAGCAAATGAATCCAAATGCAAAACTTCCATTCATGTGTCAAAAAGGAAAAACACCAAATTTGCAGTCCTGGCCCAGCAGTGAACATTACGCACAATGGTGGATGTCCCACTTAGTCTGGGAAATGAATACAGCATGTGTGATGCTTCTGCAGGGTGTAAATGAAAAGCCATTTTGTTGCCGGTGTCACACCATTACTCCTTTTGGCAGCTATTTAAAAGTGTGTCTGTGTGACTGTGTATTTCTGTGTCTATGATTTGTAGAGCACATGTTCATCCACACGTCTGTTAAGTGTGTGTGTGTGTGTGTGTGTGTGTTTATGTACCTTTGGGGGTATGTCCACATGCATGTTTGCTTGCTGGAATGAACTTTACACCTGCATGTCCGTGTTCAAATATCAGCATGTGTGACCGAGCACGTGTAGCGTGAAATAAGCAATAAAACAACCAATTTTAGAACTGTACACATCGCATATATGTATTGTTGCAAATGTCACGGCTGTAGGGCGAGAAATCTTTTTTGCATTTAAATTATGAGTGGTCGGGTTTTTGTTGATGCTTAGCAATTTCCTGTATCAGCCATAGCCTCAGTACATGTACACAAGAAGTGATTTCACAAGGTAAACAGTTCACCTTTTCTGCGAGAAGAAAATGTACCAAAGGCTGCAACATGCACAAAAACAGGAGTTTAATTTTTTACCACAATGCTGCAGCTTGAGAAGCAGATCTTTTGTTTCATTTCTCAAAAATAAAAATAACACAAGGTGAAGAGTGGCAGAGACGCTCGGAAAAAGGAAAATTTGGTCCACACGAGACACATCAAGACCTCACTCAGACGTCCTGCGATTCCCACAGGTAATGCACTTTGCAGTCCTGTCTCCGTTTGTTGCTCCGTTCTATTTCTTGTTTTATGAGCATAACAATGAGCTGGCTAAACGTAGACAACATAGCATTGAAATATTTCCAGGAGTTCAAGGACATGTCAAGGAATTGACTATTCGTAACAAACAGATTTGTTGAAAAGAGGCTCTGCTCTCAAAGAATCTAACATGAACATTCCCTCGAATCAACGTTATCAAAAACCCGGAGAACATGCCGGAGAGGTCGGGGTGGCGGAGGAAGCAAACGGCGACGGCGTGTGTCAGGTTGCAGGGATATATCTGAACGTTAGCGGTCGGCTCGTGGCCAAACAGCTGGTAAAAGAGCCAATGATGATGAAGCATGAATGAAGCAGCTGATATCAATCTTGCTGCCTGAACTGCTGCATCTACCTCATCAACCTGAAATATGAATCAGTGTAACCATGTAGTTATGTTGAAGGACCTGTGTGAAGGATTTGTTAGCATCTAGCGGTGTAGTTGCTGCTTCCAAGCATGTCGGAGAAACTAACACGCTGGTTCAACGTGACATACATAATTTCATCTAAAGATGCACTAATGTAAACAGTTATTCATATTGATAGCCAGTCGCCTCAATAACCCAGAATGCAACACAGTGACGGGGGTCTGTTTTAATTGTAAGGATGTCATTTCCAGCCCTCGTCAACTGGAGAAACTCGCTGTGCTGCTGGCAATGTTATTACCGTCATTAACCACACATGCAACCAACAGCTGGAAGCAACAAGTCCGGGCTAGTTTACCGGAGGACGTTGAATTGTTGCATTGTGAATAAAAGATTTGAGTCATTCCTGGACTCTCAGATAACAGTCTAATAGAGTCTGAGGGGTATTACTCCTCTAAGTGCTCTGATTAAGGGCACCTTGACGGCCCTTAAAGGAAGATACAGAGTCTCTAATTTATGCGCCACCTCCAGAGATGCCCACAGAGTCAAACCTGCAAACTTATAATCACAGAAAACTACGACTGCTGCCCCGCCGTACGCTTTATGAGTTCCATTTTTGAAGCAGACACATTCTCCCCCTCCGTCTCTCCCCTCGAGGGTCTATAGAGGATATAATGGAAAGTGAAAAACACTGAGCAGAATGACACAGAGCTCCAATTAAGGTCTTTACATTCTGTTAAATGGAACTGAGAGGGAAATCAATTATGTGAAATTAGCACTTATTGCTAACTACCCTGCTCGCTGTTAGGAATGCATGTGAGTTGAACAGTGGGCAGACGCCTTTTCAAGTGCCAGAAAGGCTTTGTCATAGCGGGATCAAACCTTGTGTGGTTTTAACCGAGCCGCCGTGTGTGTGTGTGTGTGTGTGTGTGTGTGGTGAGACGTAAAAGATCAAATGGTTACTGCGGTAAATATCAGGGAAGGTGAAGATTAACACCCGGAGGTGTTATTGTCGCTGTGTTTGATGATGCCGACAGACATAATGGAGTTCTACAAATGTTTAAAAAGCCTCTGCGAGGCCGCGGGGAAAAAAAAAGAAATCACCGCTCACCAAAATATTCCACAGGGAGCAAAACGTTTGAAAAAGTGCTGCGAGAACGCGTTAGAGCTTTAGTTCTGTCCACCAGAGACAACGCTTCACTCCCCTAATCTGAGACTTCCTGCTGCCTCAGCTCGGCTTCTCCGAGATCCTTCTCCATTCCCAAAGCACCGAAAATAGAGGATGGGGGAGGCGGTGGGGGGAGGGAGAGAGAGGAGAGAAACGGGAGTCGGAAGCTGAAGTGAGGAGGTGAGGAGGTGAGGAGGTGAGCACGAGGTCCCTCCTCCTCAGAACTGAGATCTCACCTTGAAAAGGCATCGGCCTCCTTGATCAATCTTTCATCGGCGTCTCCTGGCCGGCCTCTCTCACCCCACACACCCACTCCTCCTCCTCCTCCTCCTCTTCCTCCTCCTCCATCACTCTTTGGCATCACAGACCTGGAGAAAAGCCTGCTGCACTGAATCACTCTGATGCTGTTTACAGACCCGCCTGCCATTTCGCTATCTGCTGCTCTCTATAACAGCATAGCAACAGATAGCACTGCTGCGACAATCGAAGAAACCCCGAAATGCAAACACTGCTCGGCCTTTTGTATTTACATATATTGGTATATGCTGAATACATATGAGTGAGTCTACACGCAGAGCTCATAAAGTATTCAGTTTAAGATGCTGCAGAAGTCAGGGATTGCTTCAGTGGTGCTGACAGCAACTTTAATGGGATCTGTTGTTGGAAATAAGTTAATTAATCTTGTCCACTTTCTCTCGACTCCCTCTTTCTTCATCTCGCAGTCGCTCTGTCTGTTGTTCACCCCCAGCGTCACCTTTTAATCCCTCTCACGGCCAACTCCCTCGCTTCATCCCTTCGTCTCCGACGCTCAACTCTCCCTCAGAGTGTCCCCTCTTTGCTATTTCTGTCTCAGAGACAAGAGCATTAAGAATGAGGGCCAGCAGGGATATTACTCAAGAGGCCCTGAGACAAGAAACACAACGCGGCGTTTCACATCTTCACACTTTCTTTCTTTTTTTTTTTTTGCATTCTTCACAGTTGCCTGCACAATCCAGCTCCTGCCACTGGGTCACTTCGCTTATGACGGGAGGTTTTTTCTCTTTTTTACGCCGCCTATTTTCAGTCCAGGTGTCTATGAAGGGTGTGCTTTTAATTTAGCGAGACCACGGGAGATGAGAGAAAGAGACAGAGCTGCCGCTCTCTTCACAAATACATGCTGGGAATGAAAGTTACCGAGCGAAGAAGATGAGAAACTTTGGCAGCCACAGGTAACATCTACCTGATGAAGTGTGCAGAGGCCTCCAAAACACACGTGAAAATATGGGAATAATCATGTTTTCATGTGCAGAGCATGTTTAACATGTACTGGCCTTCCACTCATATCAAATGGGAATCCTGCATTAGTAATTAATGGAGTTTATCTTGTAGAGATTTCCCAGCGGGTCCGATACATCTTCATCTCCTCGGGTGGATTGTTTCTTCACTGTTTTGTCCAGTAAACATATCCGACAAAGCTGATTCCATGAGGGGTAATTACAGCAACTGTCGGAGACGAGTCAGCGTAGCCCGCAGTGAAATGTACTGATTTAACAAAGCAGGATATTAAAGCCAGCAGACCTGGATGCAATAAAGCGCTATACTGGAGGACAGTGGGAGATTACAGGGCTGAGGAACAGTACCAGTTCATTGCTTTTACTGAGCAATGTAGACAAAGACCATTACTTTGGGGTCATTACACAAAATGACTCCGATACAATCCAATATTGTAAATGAAACAGACTGAGCATCTGTCCGTGTGTGGAAGTCAGCTTTTAAAATTCAAACAGCGAGGAAATGCTGATCTGTTGATCCATTCTGGGTTGATGGCAGCTCAGCTTTTGCTAACAGCGTCAATAACGAATGCATCCACGATTTGAAGGAGATGTCGGGCTTTCCGCCACTTGTCCAACAGCTGTGTAAAGCCCTGGTTCGTTAATACCTCTCCACCTTTGCACAGGTTTATGGCCACGGATCAGCGGGCTCAGTAACAAGGCTGACAGAGGCTTCTAACAAGTCCGGAGACAGGCAAACAGATGAACCTGGCAGCTCCTGTCTCCAAAGAGAGCGGCGAGGGAGGGAGGGATGAATGGGAATCATCCAGTCAGGCGTAGCTGAACATGGTAGCCGATCTCAATGGGCCCTAATGACTGGGCTGGGGATCAGTGTGACATGACTCTGGTCGGAGGATTTAGCAGGCAGGAGAGGTAGTGGGGCAGTGGGGAGCACAGAGGAATGCTGAGCCAGTTAGCCAGATCCACCGCTTCAAAACAGAAATGTCAGACACCGACTAGAATATCTTTCACACACGTGTGTCTGCACCTGTACTCGCCACTGTGCAGGAAGTAGAACTACATCAGCCAAACCGGTGAAGACAGTTCATCTGAATAAATTCTGAGATTTTACTATCGAAGTCTGGCGGAACATTTAACCGATTCAGAGTGTTTCCATTCGCTGTTTCAAACAGCCAGTGTCAAGCAGCTGTTTCCTGCCGTCTGTCAAAATTAGTTTTTCCTAAAAATGACTTTCCCCGGGCGAAATAAAAAAGCTTCTGCCTCGATTTGATTCCGGGCCAGAAAATAACATAATTTCAGTGCACGAGGACTCTTTTCATCACTAAAAAAACATTTCACGCAACAAACTGGGTAGTTAACGTGACGCGGAGAAGAAGAAGAAAATTCAAGGAAAAATAATAGGAAATGTAATGCTGATGGTTAAAAGTAACTAAATACATTTACTCAGATACTGTGCTTAGCTGTATTTTGATTACTTCTTCTTTACTTGAGTGTTCCCATTTTATACTTCTACTACACTACTACTACTCAAAAAACTACTCAGGGCCCGCCGTGTCCTGTTTCAGATGTCTGTGAGTTGTTCGCAGTGACTCTAAAGAGTTAATATTTGACAAAAAGCAAAGATTATAAAACAAATCCCTCAAAAATCTGTGATGTGCGTAGCAGCACTTAGTGTTTTCTTCCGTTAATCATCTCACAAACTCTCAGATTTATCGTCTGACCACAGTTAAAACTATCTCGACCTCAACAAGGTAAAGCTGTAAAATGTTGCTTATGCATTGATATTACCAAATAATGTTTTATATAATAGCAGTCACAGGGGCCATAATAATAATAATAATAACTTCTGAATGTGTAACTCCCCTCAGCTGTACAGAGCTCAGACAAAGTTAGTGACTAACTGCTGAATAAGTGAATGACAACTTGTTTCTGCTGCCCCCAACTGTCCAAAAGTGATCAGTTATTGAAGGTTTGAAAGTCGGTCTTCCACCACTGCAGTGCGGACAGACCAGTCTCAAGATCTGAATGAACATTTTGCACCAAAAATCAAGAGAAAAATCATCACTGCAGATGTTATATCAAGTTATTATAATAATGAGCTCAGTATAAGGATAACTGTGCAACCACATTGGTTGGAAACAGCATCACCATCAAATGTCATCATCACTTCATTAAATAAGGCAGCTGATTGAATCATTATAGTCAAATATATATATATATATATAAAGTCTGCATACACACGGTGCAGATGAATATAAATGTAATAAAATTAGGTTGTAGACAAACAGACCGCACCATAATGACATATATTTCTGCCATGAAATTATCAGTGCATGGTTGATATCACAGTGATTAAAAGAGAAACCCATAATTACTATATGCAAATATCATCAAACTGTGAATAGCAGGAGAATTTATTATTTAGCTAATCAAGAGAATGAGAGGAGAACTGCCACAGTCGAGACGTGTGTTCACATCTTTCCATATGTTTCATCCACAAGTGTAAACGTGTCTCAGAGAACCAGCAGAGGTTGTAAATATCCTCAGCAGTCGTGTTGATTAGCCGCCGTCCTTTTTGTTTTTTGGCCCGAGCATTGTATAACTCACAGTTTAACAGCCAAGTTTGCAAATTGATAGTGGAAGAAATTGAACCAACATTATTGCCGTACGTGAATAAGTAATAATAAAAATGGGACCAGAGGGTGTCGGTGCCCACAGATGCCAAGGATCTCATTCATTCTGGTTGTCATGACAAGCCGCGCTACAGCCTCAATAAAACCTTCGCCGCGCCTCATCATCTATCACGGCTCTGGCCCTGGCAGATTCTTGGCTCACTGTCTGAGGCCAGCCTCTTGGTCTTGTAATGTGTTTTGGGCTCCGCTCAGGAGTGTACTACAACACAGCGCGCAGAACACTGGAGGAGTTGAACACTCTGTAAGTCCTTAAACGATATTGATGGGGGCTGAAACCTCCTGAACCCCGTGAAGGCCGGAGTACACTGAGGAGCATTCTTCTGCGGCTCGATGGCTTTCATCCAATCTGGTGGTTATCAAGATGGGATGGCGTCGTGTTCCACGGTGTGAACACGTAACCCCAGGTTTGTTCAGGTTGCTGATCAGACAAGAGGTCACAGCGGCTGACAGGGGAGGAGGAGCTTTCACTTTATCTTCTGCCATGTAGGATTGAATCTACTGCAGTGCCACCCGAGCTCTACTACACTTCCTCTCCTGTCTTTTAGGGAAACCGTGTCCATTACCTTACTCAGATACCATCGAGTGGTATCTTAAGTAAGTCAAGTGGCTCTGACCTCAGAGGCTATCTACTCATAATCCTTCATCTTCAGACAGCAGCGCTATTAAGGAGCTGTGAAAAAGCCTCATAAAAGTGCGAGAGCTTTGAAAACGCCAAAGGCTGTGTTTCATGTAGTTACTTGAGCACTGGTGAAAAATCTAATACCTGACCATCTGGTGGATAGATGATGCGGTGGATTATCAAATAATTGAAATCCGTGAAAGGTCACCTGCGTGATGGCGAGTGACCTTAAATCAATGGCAGTGGGTTGGGTCACACTTCAGTAGCAAGGCCTGAGGCCACGGAGGGTGAGGATCAAGGATCACACGGAGAGGGGAAGGGCGGTGGACGGAGTTAAAAGCAGCACATTAAACCTAAAGATGAGAGGCGCGAGTGACAGAGGGGACGAAGACGAGCCAGCAGTCACCTGGAAAAGACTTCCGACATTTTCCCCTTTGCTCTTTCTTTGGTTTTCTTCCTCTCCTTCCTCCCTTCGATCTCTCACTTCCTCTTTCCCCCTCAGTCTGTCGTTTGATCTCGCCACGGCCGCCCCAAAGTCACTCGGCAGACAGGTTTTATATCTTATATTCACCGTTCCACATGAGGGAGCGTGTCTTTGAAAAAAAGTCCTCTCAAAATAAATGAGGCTCTCTGAAGCGAGCGCTGAAGATGACGGGGGCCGTGCCAACACCGGCCATCGCAACAGGCATCGGTAATTTGATTTGAAGAAAACATCGGAGTGTGTGTGTGTATTCGTGGTCTATCTTTTATTCTACGTCTGTTCCAAAGGCCCAATCGGATTAAGACAGGTGTAGGTGTTGACTGTCCTCCTCCACACCAGTATTTGCTTTTGTTGCTCGTCCCTTCTTGTCATCCACAACGCTGCTTACAAGTGTTACTAAAAAAGAAATGCGAGGGCTTGGTGGACTGTAATACCACGATGATCTGAAAGGGATAGCACCGGGGGAAAACATTTTCAATTTTCAGAAGAGATGAAAATCAGTTTAGTAGTGGATGCCAGTGTTAATTGGCTGGAGAACCCGCTACGCAACAAACGGCTGCACGACTGTTATCAATATTCTCGAGAAGCCCTTGAGCGATGAGCGTTTTGCAGTTGCAAGTGGCCAGTTTCTAAATGAACCGGCAGTTCCACTCAACGAGCATATAAAGAAAAATCAATATCTCTGTTAACTGTCTATTGTTCCAAATAAGAGGCGCTGAAAGGGCTGCGGTCGATATATTGCCACTGTCATCATCTTTTAAAACACAGGCTTTGACTGAGATTGACTGGCACACCAACACACACCCACTATCTAATTGGAATTTTCTCGGAGGAAGACAAAGAGAGGCTGCTCTCTTTGTCGCTGACGTGCCATGAGGCCTGGGGAAAATGAATTCTCATCGAGAGGGATTTAATTAGACCACTTTGTACCTTTCATGCCGCTGAATTCTATTTACATTCATTCTTGTGTTACTAAGCTTCCTTACCTTTGTTTTATTGGCTCGACTAATCTTCAGGTCTCAGTCTTTTTAAAGAAAATGGGCGCACGGCATGATCAGAGCACTGAGATTCATCTATTTCAGCTTTGGAGGAGAGTTTTATTGAATCCTTAACTACATGTATCATACATAAAGCAGCAGCAGCAGGCTGGCTGACCACGTGTTCAACACAAATACCAATGAGAGAGTCATCCAATGTGTCCACAAGAGAGAAATCTGCGATCCCACCGGCGAAATGCGAACATGTACCAGATGAAACGGGAAAGAAAAGCGACTAATTCCTTATTACATTGTGTGTAGCATGTCAATCACTAAAATCCCATTTGAAATAAGTCTAAAGGAAAAAAAAACTGTATTTAGATGTGCTGTGAAAAAAAGACCTTGAAGGCAGGATTTATCAGCTTAGCTAAAGGGAGATGATCCACTGAGCAGAGATAGGACAGGGTTGCCCCGTCTTATTCTGAGCTTAACTGGAGATCCACAAAAAGCTGTGCATGATATTCACAGATTCACAATCCATCCTGAGGCCTGCTGGTCAGAAATGTATTGATAGTTGGAAAACATCCATTTAAAACCAATCCTGCCCAGCTGACTTACCGCTATTAGCATTCTCTGCTATTCAAAGCTCCAACGGGCTGGACGTGTGGTAGCCCCGCTCTCTCGCTCAACATTTTTATATCAACCACGGGTGAAACGACTAATGAAGAAAGGGTTCGTATCGATGAATCCACAAAGACTCATCACTCTGCAGTCCAACGCCTCAGCTCCAGGGTCCAGTTCTGCAGAGAAAAGGCTTTTGATAAACCTACTGTACACCACCTTCCAGTGTCCAGCCAGAGTGCTGCATTTAGCCCATACTCTTATCCTTAAGTTTTGGTGGAGACCAAACCAGAGTTAAAATGACTGAATATAGACATTAATTCTTTACAAGCTGATAATATGGTCATGTTGTGTTTACAGCTTGTTTTGCAGAAATCTAATGAAGCAGTTTCTTACTGTTGTCTGCCTTTGTTATAATCTAGAATCAAACTGACTGTTCATTTCATTGCACTTTACATCATCTTCATGTTAGCTGTTTTCCATCAACGCTCACAGTCAGTGCGATCCATTTACAATAGTGGGATTTGGAGGTTTGCAACAAGGCTGCAAAGAACAGTTTTGCCAAAAGCTGCCTGCAGTTGATGATCACCATCGTGCTCTTTGTTGGCCATCTTCAAAGATAATCAAATTTGCACATGTGGAATTAGAGGTAATTCCCCCCAGTCAACACTATTAGATAGAATTTTTTTTTTATGTAACAGAAACTAGACACCAAAGACAGGAATGAATCAGAACTGTGACTCAACGAGAACTAACACACCAACAACAACTACTAGTATTGTTGAATTCAGCCAAAATTCATCTATAGAGCCCAGAAGTGAGATGATTTAAACTTTTTTCTCCAAAGTCTAATTTCTAACTTCATCCATGCATTTTTGTCTGGTGATTGAATGTACAGACTTCATCAAAGAACATGACTTTGTTTCATTGCAGTTTGTTCCTTGTTTGTCTTGATGATTCAGCCACCCAGTCACCTGTTTCTTTAGAGAGAAATAGTTAATATAGGTAATATAATCTGGAATCACGGTTCTTCTGAGGTAAAACCACCCACTTCATCGCTCCATATGCTTTAAAATGTCCTGAACATCACTGAAAGGCTGTTTTAAGCAGCATGGTGTGATTTGCTTGAGTAGACACGAGGTCACAGAAAAACGCAAACCAATATTGAAGAGCATATGGCGCTCACTTAATATAATTTTAATGCGAAAACAGTGAATACTGTAGCGTAGTAGTTAAATCAGACTCTGTGATAAATATTCTGGGAAACAAGACAAGACACAAACTGCCCGATCATCACTGCCAACAAACTGCTTTTCGTCTCTTAGCTTTAGAAAATCTTGAACGTTTTACAAATTTTCACGTTTTTTTCCGTCTGCCTGACGTGAAACATGCAAGACAAAAAAAACAATCAGCTGAGCGGCCCACGACAGACTACAGAGTGTAAAGCATGTATTAGCCCCCATAAATGTTATCTGGCACATATCTGAGACAGGCTGGGTGGATCACATGCTGCGTTTTGGCCCGTTCTACACAATCCCCATCCTCCTCCACCTCCTGTTGGCTTCGTCAGTTGACTGCCTGGCACCGAACCTGATTCCTGAGTGCCGATTTCACACTCTTCCTCTATTTCTATCTGGATACGCTGAGTGGAACAGCGCAGCAGAAACTGCAGCTCTGATTAGAAACCAATTAGCTCCCCAGATCCCGGGGCCCCTGCAGAAGAGGCTGCAAGATGTCATCTCGACTCAGCTCCTGCTGTGGACGGGATCTCGGCTTCCTGTCTGCCTCCTGCTGGCCTGCTCTCATTTGTTGGGAGTTCTGAGGGAAAAGTAAGACAGCGAGGCAGTGGAGGAGCTCCTCCTTTAATATGACCTAACCTAAATGCAAAGCAGTGGCAGGCAGAGACGGATAAGCCTCGGCCCCAGTTCGTCTCACTCATGCACTATATCTTTGTTGTGACTCTGAGAAACTCTGAGAAAAGCTACAGTTTGTTTGAACACATTCATAATCCTCAAAGACAACTCTGCACTACAATAATCTGTCAGGCTCACAGTAAAACAAGTGTTTAACCTGGTTTACAAGGTGATTCTGAGCCCAAACAAAAACTCCGGTAGCTGTGCATCAAACTTTCAGCTTTTTTTAAAAAAAATTCTCACAAACTTTTCAATCAAGCGAGTCTGTTTCTGGATGACAGAAAGACTTCCAGATGGTTTTCCGTCTTCTCATGATGGACATTTTGGCCCCTAAGTGACAGATGATTCTGTCCAGTCAATACCTGTGATGAAGAAGTCGAGGGAAGCTTTCCTCGTTACGGATTTATGTCCACCGAGCGGAAAACTCTGGCACTGGACATTTTGCAGGGTGACTAGCTTTAGCAGACACACTGCAGACATTTCCAAAAAAATAAGGTATACCCATCTCTTCAAACATCGCACCTTAATCCCAGCGTTCCCCTTGTCATCTGTGTTTTCTGTTGACCCAAACAAAGATGGCAAACGTTAAATGATAGCTGCATACCTGTCTAGTTGCTATGTTTGTGTCCCAACTCAAACTACAGTCATTTTAAGCAGTTTCTGGTGTCTGTAGTGTTTTTCCTGGAAACGTGACCCACTTAAGTCCAGTATATTCAGAACAGTCAGTATATGAATTGAAAAATGTTTGATTTCTGAGTGTGCTTTTGATGTACAGCATCATCCAACAAATGCAACGCACTAAAGGGATGGAGGAGCCACTCACAGCTGCAAAAAACTAATTATGTATGGTGGTGAAACATCTCCAGAAACATGTCAGAAAACAAAAAGGGAGCGTCATTTTGTGGAAATCATTTTGTCGTCTTGTGAAGCCGCCGTCCGATTGAGACCCACAAATAATGTATCATTTCCTGTTAGTATGAAACATGTCGAATCAAAACCAGCTCTGGAGACACACCTCGTCGCATACGTCACAGTCTTTGAGGATTACAGTCATTTCTTTATAAGCGCACTAAACTTTGCACGGCTGCAACACGAGCGTGCTGCTGTGTGTGTGTGTGTGTGTGATTAATGCATATATGAATGGGAGCCAAGGCTGTGTGATTCACAGCGTTATATTTCTGTTGGCTTCATCTGGTCCAGATGAGAATCTGATTGTCACCTCCAGCACCTCTCTCAATAAAATGGGGGAGTAAAATGAGCCTTTATTGCACGGGGTCTGGATAATGGCACTGAAAGTTCCTTACACTTAAATACACAATGACAGACACACTTACAGGCCTTAAATACTGAGAACACTTGATGAAGGGCCTTGAAGCCTTGCTAGCTTGTTTCATTACCACTTGTCATTCTCCCTGCCAAGCCAGCTCTATGCTACCTTCTCCCCCCACACATTTACAAAACTTTTTCTTCTGATTAATTGCAGCCTTTTAGGCTTTCTCACAATCAGTCTGGACCATTTTGCAGCCTTTTCATTACAAAGTTAAACGTCGGGCTTTGGAATACAGTGGCAGTAAATGCCATATCCTTTCAGCACGGCGAAGGGCAGGGTAATTGTCTCTGTGGCATAATCGTCCCTCAACAAAAGCCAGTGGAAATGACAGGGTTTTAACATAATAAGGAGCACTGTCACTTTGGTTTCACCCCACAAAATCCTCCCTACCAGCATCAGTGCTGCAGTTTGATTTTCTCCATTCCAGAGAATGTTTATCTCCATCTCAGAGCCTCCATTTTGCTCTTTTCTTCACCGCCGATGGCCTGTAATTGCTTCCATCTGCTCTTTATACATACAGTGTTACTTGTCCTGGCAGAGATAACACAAAGCAGTGAGAAGCCAGTGAGACAGCAAAGAACAACCGGCTATAAATGTCAACTAGTCACCAGTGAACACACCCGCAGCTATCTGACTTTATGTTTCAACTTTTTTTGTTGAGTCACAACAGATAGAAAGTCATCGCACCTAGAAAAGAACTCAAAACTGCTTTCTGCCAAAGCATTATCTGGGTGAGGAGACAGCTGACAAATTAAATCAATAAATCAATCAGACAAGATGGATTGAGTGTCAAAAAAGATATCTGCAAATGTGAAGAGGGTGGATGCAGATTGGGGCGTGCCATCTCCACCATCTCCACTTTTGGGATGTGGAGCAACAGGTGCTGCATAAACAACATTAAGGAGTGTAAATGAAATTCGAAGGGGCAGCACACTAAATTTGAGGCTCCAAGCTGAGCTGACGCACCGGGGATCTGAAGAGCAACTCAGCTCGGGTGAGACTCTACAGAGGATACATATCTCCTTCTTTTTTAGATGCCCGACGACAGCTCCAGCCTCATGGAAAAATAAATCCCCTCTCTCGCTGTCACACGCGGCTTATTCACATTCACATCCTCCTCTTCCTGTTATGTTTGCTCCTGTAATTCTGCGACACTATTCTCTCGCTTCACTCTGTCAGAGGAACTTGAAGGCACACAGAAGTATCCACTATAAGAGAAATCAAGAAAACTGTGCAACACTGCACCAGCTACGGGGACCCTAGTGAGACAGAAAGGGGGGGGGGTATGAATTAAACATGTGTCGAGGGTGGCGATGTGGGGGTGGGCTTCAGATTTGTCAGAATAAATGCATAAAGCGCATACTTGCAAAAACCAATAATAATATCTGTCACAATTCAAGGTTACCAAACATGCAAGAAGCAAATTATTCATTCCCACACAAAGCATGGTGATGAGGCTGAATAAGTGCTGAGAGCGACAGAAGGCGGTTCGGATACACGGGAGGCCTTTCCGTGTGTGAGTCGGTGTGCAGGATTGTTAATTAGGAAACTATTTGAGTTCGTCTGATCTGTAGTCTGTCACTGCCCCTCTGTCTGTACTGAAACTCTCCCACACTCCCATTTACTGTACTTTAAAGACACATTAATTAATACTCTTACTTTAGCATTGATTCAAAGTTCATTAAAACGACTGCTCCTTCTTCTCCTCTTCTCTTTTAGACCCTTTTAGCTCGTTATTTTTCTTTCAGTTCACATTTAATGTAGAGTTCAGTCTCATGGACTCCTTTTTGGCAAACAAGCTCTGATAAATGTGCTGAACGTACCGCTGTGTGTGTGTGCTGAAAGGAGAGTGAATATTGGACTGGTGTGTAGGATTTAGTTGCATCTAAAGGTGTAAATGCAATCCCCTCACCTCACCCTCGCCTTCCAAGCACAAAGGAGAAACAACAGTGGCAAAACATGCACAAAGCCAGTGTTTAGTTTGTCCATTCTGGGCTATTGTAGAAACATGCTGTGTCAACATGGTGGACACCACGGAAGAGGACCCGCTCCCACTGCAGATACTCATTTTTTAAAAAGGTTCTTATTTTCAGATGATTATACACTAATGAAAACAGAGTTATGCAGAATTTATTCCATGTCCATGAAGCTGCGACTTCAAGAACTTTTTCTCTCAAATGGAAAATCCTTGACTGCTATTAGTGGTTCTGAGTGCTGGTAAGGCTCACATTTAAATGCAGCAAAGTCAAGTAGATGTCAACACTGGAGAGAAAATGGAAGAGCTCACACCTCACCTGGAAAGTCACAAAACTGTAAAAACAAACCAAAAAAAAACCATCTGAGGCTGATTGTTCCACTGCAGTGAATAATAAGAAGATAAGTATGGACTTTAAACATCTATGCAACTGGACTGGGAAGTTAATCAGTAAATAATTACCTAGTGGAGGAATGGTAATCAGCAGTCAGCTTAGTCTCAGTGCTGTAGTCTCAACACTGTAATTACTTTTGGGTAACTTTGCTCTAGAGCCCTCGAAATATGAAATCAAAATGGCTCTTTAGTTCCAATCAGTGATTTTAAAGACTTTTCTGACATTATCAACAGCCCAACCGTGATTAGCTACAGTATAAACTGACCGAGGATGATGATAATAATAATAATAATAATAATAGCAGCCATTTCATTATAATCAGATGACTGTTCTGAAGGAATAATCAAGATACTTGGATCATATTTGACCTTTAGTTTGACAACTTGTTCGTTTTGCTTTTTTAATCAGTCATAGTGTGGAAAAACTAATCACATCCAATAATTTTACACTCATAATGAAATGTCTCCTCTCTTTTCACAATTCAAAAACTAATTATTTAATTCTTGCATCTGAAATTTGATCACCGTGTCCTTTTCCCCTCTGAATGTAACAGATGACGGCTACCATTTTGAAACAGATTACACACAATCAGTTGTTTGCCAAAACGGGACGATAGTGAATCGGCAGTGGATGCCCTTTTCAGTCTGCTGGGCCTCTTTATAGGACGTGATACTGCGCCCCCCACCCTCCCTCTCAGCCACGGCGGTTTGCCTTTGTGAAGGGCCCCTGCAGTTTAACGCATCCTCAAATTGTTCACACCTTCCCTCCACGACGGCTGGCCCTGTGAGGAACCAATCACCACTAAGTCATGCTGGGAAAAACATACATACCACCCTGGAGTAGTGAGTCGTTTATGTTTATGATTATTACTTCTTGTCAGGCAATTACCGTTGTGTATAAAATGCTACTCGCCATGTGAAAAACAGTACAAACCCTCTACCGCGTCGCAAATGTAGAGGTGGGCTACGTTCATTTACTGCTTACCGCTTAGAGAAGAATAATATGCAGATGAACCTGGTCAACTAATTACAGTAATGATTGCAAAATGTTCAGAGCCGTGCAGGCAGATAATCACTGAAGCATCACAAGACTGAGCAGTAAATATGCTAATTTAAATCTGAAGTAAATGGAGGCTTGTTCTTTCCCCTTCTTTTTTATTTTCTAAATTTTTTTTTTTGGCCTTTCCAAGCTTTATTTTTTTGATAGAGACAGCTGGAGAGTGACAGGAATGTGTGGAGGTCGGACTCGAACCCTGGGCTTCCGCAGAGAGGACTGAGCCTTCGCACACACGGGGCGGCTGCTCTACCAACTGAGCTAAACACCGCCCCTCTTCTTTTTTATTTTCTAATGCATGAGTTTACGCTGCAGATTAACAACATGCAAAACCACAGCACACTAATCTCACCTACATCCACTTCATGCACCTCGATCCATCAGGAAGACACATTAGATTGGACGGCTATCACTGCAGCCACAAGCATTTTTTAAAGCCTTGTTTGGCCTGGCAAGTTGTTAGAGGAGCATCTTTTCATTAGCAGCAGGAGCACGCAGAAGAGAGCTGCATGCAAACACACAACAGTCAACACGTCCTTTTAAACCGACAGGTCCTCGTAAGGAGGGCGGCGTGTCTTGTGTTAGGTCTTCAAAAGTATGGCTAAACCAGTCTGCACACACAATCTGCTGGAAGCTAATGCTGCTTTCAAGTGCTCCACGAAAGCTCCAATTTCAGTTGTAAATGTGACTTTTTTCCACATTTGAGTGCTTTTAATTGGAGATCATAAACAAAACACAACCCATCAATCAAAGAGAGGTTTTTTTTTTTAAATGGTGTTTGATGTTTTACTTAAAATTCAACTGGTGCTGCGCCAACTTTGCATGACAAATGAGACAACACACAAAGTGCATCACAAAAAAACGAAAGCGACACACTCTCGCAAACATTTACACTAAATGCCAAACATGAGCATGCGATAATAAATCAGTCTTACATGGATCGACGGGGCGAACATACCGTCCGGCGCCTTATCGTCACATCTCGGTAACTCAAACTTCCCGTTTTGTATTTAGCACTTTCCTCCAAGAATCGCAGAGGTGCACTCAACTTCTAACATTCCTGACAGCACTTTAAGACTCATTTGCTCCTCCTACTTTGATTCCCCTCCTGTGGATTCAAACCGACCACCTTCCTCTTCGCCTCTCTAACCTCCAGGCTAAAGCTGCTTCACTTCCTTTGATCCCCCTCTCTCCCTCCTTCCTTCCTTCCTTCCTCCTCTCTGCGTCTGTCTCCCTGTGTGGCTGATGGACGGGATCATGAGGCCCTGGGTGAGACACACTGCCATTCTGACACATCTGTTTGACAAGGTGAGAATATCTGCGGAGAAAAGACTATGACTGACTGCCCCCCCTCCCCACTTTGCTTTCACTTACCCGCCCGGCTCATGTCTTGAGTGGCAGCAGAGCACACTGACACATTTTACATATGAAGTGAAACGTGAGGGAGGACAGGGGGGACACAACAGCATCACTCTCTTTAATGGAAGTGTGTGCTGCGTTCAGGGTTCGAGGTGGAGCGTCTTGTCTGGGAGCCACAGTGTTCTCCCAGCATGCAAGGCTGTTTTCAGTGTGTCTCATGAGTGGCTGCAGCAAAAAGGAAATGGAGTCTGAGATGTAGAGCTGTCATCATCGACGCTATAAATCTAGAAAATAACAAATCCTTCCATCCGCACGTCCTGTCTCGAGCCCTGCATTCGCTCTGCGGGAAGGAAAGGCTTCTCCTTTTTCCCTCTCTCTCCATGGTGCGGGAATGTTGCAGAACAGAGTGCAGCAGATTGAGGAAAAGTCAGAGTTTGTACCACAGATGAATTTTAAAATTAGACCAGCGAAAACACACACAGCACTCAAATTAGAAAGGACCTGCACCAGCTGGCACAAAGAGAGGTGAACAGGTAACATGATTCATGTGTGTGTGTGTGTGTGTGCGTGTGCGCGTGCTGGTGGTCCTTGCTCATGAATTCCGTGTTTGATCTGATCGTGCACATCACTTTGTTTGGACACTTTGTGCACATAAACACTTGCACAAATGCGCGTGTTCAGTCTCTCACGCACAACATGCGCGCCAAACACCACACACACACACACCGCCTGTCACCCCGCTCCCGCCCTCAGCACATGCAGACAACACAATTCACCTGCAAAGGCAGGTGCACAAGCGCGTGCCGCACGCACACACGCACGCACGCGCACGGCTAACCACACAAACACTTTGACACACACTTGTCTGCATTGGCATTTTCGCAGTCAAAGTGTGGAGCGGCAGCAGTGATGATGATGATGATGATGATGATGATGATGATGATGGTTTGGTTCCAAACAGACATTTCTGAGCTTTCGTTATCTGCTCTCACATCATGTGAACAAACAGGGAGTGTGTGTCTGTGTCTTCAGCCTGCAGCCTCACACACACACACACACACACACACACACACACACACACACACACACACCAAAGCATCTTCTGAGCGGACAGAATCCCGCCGCTTCATTACTGTCAGTCACCCATCACATCATATTTTGCGTTAATAAAACAGAATCTGTGCTGTGCACCGGGACGATGTGCGGATCCGCTCTCAGTAACACAACTGGCAGGAAAAATAAATCTGGCATCATGCAACTTTGACGAAAAGCAACCGAACGAGGAGCCGTTAAAGACTCCCGGAGCTCGGACTGAAAACCCAACATAACGCATCCATTCCGCACAAGTTCAACTAGAATGAATCACATTTGAAGTGTTGTTCAACTTACCGATGAGAGCCAGCTGCAAGAAGTACAGTCCGAGGAAGTCCATTATGGAGTGCGACATGAATTCAAACGGATGCAATCCCGGGCGAGATGATGATGATGATGATGGTGTGCGGGAATAAAAGCCCTCTGTTTGTTCAAATTGGCAGCGAATTTAAGACCGAAAGAATCGCAGCTAATTCTCAAGTGATGACTGGCCACTTACGCTGACGCCGGAATCCACAGCACTGCGTGAAAAAGCAGGAGCGGAGCAGAGCATCATTTTTTAACAGTCAAACTTTTGTCGTGGAGGAAGAAAAATGGGTTACAGCTGCGCCAAATCAAGCCGGTGGTTCCAAATCAAGGCAGCACGGAGGAGGGAGGAGGACAAAAAAACTGTTCGTTCCTTAGGTGGAAGAAATGTTGCGCGTATTGAACATCCCTGTCCGTTTCATCCGTCCGTCCTGAGCGGCTGCTACCTCTCCTCTTCGCCTCCACCTGCGCACCGTCTGGAAACTGCGGATGAATCACACACACAGGGGCGCGTTGCTTTGCGCACTCCGACCTGCGAGTCACACCAGCCCCTGTGATCCTCTGCTCCCAGGCGGGTCGGCCGGAGATGCCCAGCCCAGCTCGTTTAAAAATCCAATCTTGGCCAAAGTTGAAATAGGACAAGTGAAATCGATAGCCTATTTCATACCGCCATAAAATGGAAACAATAAACCTGCGTAAAATGGTGCATAGTCTGTATGGGTGGGTAGACCACATCCACACTCCGAAAGTAGGTTATCCTCCCTCCACCTCACCGCAGAGAAAGATCATTGATCTGGAGGCAGTTGGTGAAACGTTTGAGGGGCCCTTCAGCAGAGCCAGGCTGACTCACTCACAGTGTCTGCGCCTCTTAATGGTAAAAACGAGGAGACCATCTTGCAGCCAGCATGGGCTGTTTGAGGCTACCTGCTGTCTAATGTGCTCACGCTGGTCTCCTTTCATAACAGAACAAAGAATAATCTATTTGGATCTGGGTTTTGGGGACACAGGGCCTGATTGATGTTCTACACAATTATTATTTTCAGACTTAGCCTACTTCAATCTGCAAGAAATTTGTTTGCCATGCACCCAGAATAAGTGGATTAAACCGGCAGCACTCCATAAATGATACTTGAATAATTCTAATATAATGTAATAATCTTCATACTTACAGTAAACCTGAACAAGCTGTTCTCATCACACTCTGGATGAGAAATTAATTTTTGGGCGGCTTCTCTGTTGGGAGTTGTTTTGCCTCCTCGAGCATATTTTTGGATTTATTTATTATTATATTTCTTTTACAGCATCTTGGGGACACTTTCATCCAAAACCTTGTTTGTGCAGTAAAAAAAAAAAAAGGCTGACACTCACGGAAACGTGGGACGGGTTCTCTGTTTCTAAAGAATGAGCTGCACAACCTTTAAGACATCTACAAACTTGTGTTCAGCGCTGTGTTATCCTGAGGAGAGTGGGCAGTCTGCCCCTCTTAGGATTTGCTAATACTGAGACAGGAGGAAGGTTCAGAGGAAAGATGCTGCAGGAGAAGAAGAGATGAGTCTGATGGATCTGATCTTCAAGGCCAGCAGCATGTGTAGCTCAGAGGTCACTGCAGCTTCTCTGTATGATTTTTCCTCTCCGCCTTCTTAACTGTCTTTATAACTTTCATTTGGAGATGTCACAATCATAACTGCTATCATAACTTCTTATTAATGTAAGCTAGAAAGAGAAGCTGGAGATTTTCGTACAGTATACCACAACTTGTTATTTCGGTGTATACTTTTTTCTGAAGCTTTTCACCGTGCTCTGCTTTAAATGTGGGTTTTCTTTTGTTTTGGTGTTTTTCTCTTGAAGATAAAATAGTTAATTTTAAAAATTTTTGGTGCAGTGAGACACAAAAAGCAGCTTATTGACTCCAGTAGTCTACTATTTAAATATTAAACCTGGTTTGCTTGGTTGTACTCAATGATCGATCGTGTCAAACTTAATTACTTCAATAGAGAACCCATCTGTAGGTTTTAACGACATCTAGTGATGAAGTTGGAGATTGCAATGAACTGGATCACCCCTCGCCTCACCTCTCCCGTCTATGCATGTAGAAAAAAACTACGTTAGGCACTCTCTAGAGCTGGCAAAAACTGCAGTTCTTCAAATGTCCACTTGAGGCTGGCTCCAGAAGTGAGTCAGTCTCCATAAGTCCCCATGTTAAAATGTCCAACCTCACAGCAGAGATAAACATGTTTACAGCCTGGTACCCAACCTAACCAAAGCTTTATTTTGAAAGGATATGCTAACTCGTCCACGGAACAGGAACGTGTTACAACACGACCGTTAATCAGTGATAATCATTATGATATGCACATTCTGGCATTATAATGGGAGAGACAACAACAATTTAACGGGCTGCTGACATTCAAAACAGGTGTGTCGGTTTCTTTTAACCACAATCACAAGACGAGTAGTTCAAGTTGCCAGACCTCACCTGTGGAGGCTGCAGATCAGAAAGGTCTGTCACATGAAGATGATGATGATGTCACACCTACAGAGTGTCTGACAAACAACCTACTCTATCATTTAGGTATGAGAGCTTGTTGGCACATCACCAACACTGCAACAATCTCCAACGTGTTTAATGTGGCTTAATGATGTTTTTTTGCAGGGCTGAACACTGAATATTATTCAAGCTGTAAAATGGTCAAGTCCAAAATCAAAACTGCAGAAGCTCCCATTTTCAATCAAGGTAAATGTGTGAATGATAAATGGACTTGTATTTAAATGGCACCTTTCTAATCTAACGACCACTCAAAGGGCTTTTACAATACATTTACCAATTATACACACATTCATACACACATGCATACACACATTCATACACACATTCATACACACATTCATACACACATGCATACACACATTCATACACACATGCATACACACATGCATACACACATGCATACGCACATGCATACGCACATGCATACACACATTCATACACACATTCATACGCACATTCATACGCACATTTATACACACATGCATACACACATTCATATACAAATTTATACACACATGCATACACACATTCATACACAAATTCATACACACATTCATACACAAATTCATACGCACATTCATACACACATTCATACACATGCATACACACATTCATACACACATTCATACACATGCATACACACATTCATACACATGCATACACACATTCATACACACATGCATACACACATTCATACACACATGCATACACACATTCATACACACATTCATACACACATTCATACACACATTCATACACAAATTCATACACACATTCATACACACATGCATACACACATTCATACACACATGCATACACACATGCATACACATGCATAGTTGGTCGGGAATCCAACCCTCCGATTAGCAGACGACCACCTGAGCCACAAGAAAACATGTAGAGACCTCAAACTGATGTCACATCTGATCTTATTGGAATCGTAATATCTGTCAAAATGTGCAGCCGTTTTCTGGTCTTGATTTACAGACTAGCTACACCTCATCTGAGCTACTGTAGATCTGGGGTCTCTTTATTAGACACACTCAGATGCAGCTTAGTACTGTATGTTGATTTATGTGGCCCTCTGAGAGCGGCTACACAGAGAGTTTATTTCAAATAAAACTCCTCAATCACACTCATTTGACCCAATTTCAGCCTGCACTGATATTTGATGATGCCATTTACATTTATTTACTACTGTAGCCATTTTTTCCCATTAATCTGACAGTGTGGAGGGTTTGACCTGAGTTTTATGGTCGTGTATGAAGAAATGAAATTCAGCTATAAAGAGCATTTGGAAGCTTGGGAGGTGCCATAAAAATAAAAGTGAATTCCTATAACAATGTAATGTAATGCCAGTAAAGTGCACGCAGCATGCTCACACATGCTTACTGTGTACAGACAGTAAAAAGATCTATAGTTGGTCACACTAGTTTTCTGGGCACAGCGTGTTCTTTCACAGCAGTTTATAGCTGACAGGCTGGATTCCATTCTTAAATTTCAACTCATCACTTCCTCTGAACAGAAACGTGTCCATTCCAAAACAACAGAGCGTTTTATTTTAGCACTTAGGATGAATACACGGGACGCTTTTATCTGTCACTGCCTCATTTTGTGTTAAAACAAGTATATTCAGAGCATTCTTGGCAAGCACAGATTTTACAAGAAAGAACACAAAGAAATGTTTTTTTACAGTGACACCAGAGGAGGAGTAAAGTCTGGGGTTTGGATTTGTACCCTGGCAGCGCTCCACAGTGTAGCTCCACAGCAGCAGCAGCTGGTAGTTAACTGCCTTGCTCAAGGGCAAACTGGCAGTTGCTGTGGGGAGGCAGATCAATCCGTATTCAGGTCTCCCAAACAGGTCTTCCCAGTAGGTCATGAAACTCAGCCTTACCCTTCACACAGCAACCCTGAATTAAAGTGTGTGTGCCGAGAAAGATGGCATATTGATTCCCACTTCTATCCTGTGAATCAAACGCGCCCCTGCCTGCTTCGGATCGAATCCTTCCACAGCTTTTGCTCCTGCGTTCACGCCTCCTCCTCCTCCTCCGCCCCCTCCTCCTCCTCTCCTGCTCTGTATCGTGCTCGCCTTGCTCTTGTAATATTTCTGATGCTGATGTCATAAGCCAGGAGAGAAAGTGGGACAGGCTCCCGCTGAGTCGGTCGTGAAACGGTATGAAAATCTTACCATGGGCTGATTAAGAGGTGTTAATACATTTAAATTAATACCAGCTCCTGAGTTGTTTTCCCTGTGTGTCTGCCTGCTGATAGGTCGTCTCGCTGGCGCATGGTGAGAGGAATTAGAGAGAGGAGGTGGAGAAGGAAAGAGAAGAAGTGACCAGCAGTGGACCTCAGCCAGACGATGAAACAGCTTTCAAGGCCGCAGCGCACAAAGACCTGACCGACAATGAAGATACGGTTACGTGATAATGTCACAGCTGCGACACGACAGCCTGCTCTCAGTTTCTCATATCTTCAACCTGTCTGTCACATTTGTCTTGTCTTGAACATTGTTGGACGATTACGCAAAACGTTTACATATTTTTCTTATGTATGTAAAAATAATAATTAACCACTGATTAAGACTTGTCCTAGCCAGTAAGAAAACACTTGAAGAAGTGAGTGAGTTGCTATATTGCTATATATATATACTAGATACTATATCGATTGATGGTTTTTTAGATTTTCTTAGATGTGAATATTTCCTGGCTTCTTTAGTCCTGATTGAACATAAACTGAATATCTGTGGACAAACACAACATACACCTTTGGGATCAACATTTGTCACCATTTTCTGACATTTTATGGACCAAACAGCCAACTGATTTATTGATAACAATTGTTAGTTGCAACCATCGATTTGTTAGATGTGTCTAATTGAAAAGTACGTAATCTATCAGTGCAGCCACATCTGACCTGTCAGAGTTCTTGTAGTCTCCATGTGGTGTCTCCAGAGCTGCCATATATATTCTTATATTCATTTTTTTGCAGCCTATAAAATGTTTGTAGTGTGAAAAACAGCCAAACCAGACTGTAAAATACATCATGAATTATAACTCATATTTCATGGAAAGCCTTTATTTATACAGAATAAAGTAGTATTCTATATTAGACACTATTAATTATACGGTAAAACACTAACATTTAATGTATAAATATGGAATAAAAACGGCAACTCACCAGTACTAATATACTTTTACTGTAATATTAGAAAAGTTCTTCCTTATTTATTACTGTAAAAACCACAGCTGACATTTTTTCACAGAAAAACCCCCAAACTTGTTTTTTGGGGGGTTGGCGACATGCAAATGTTCTAAAGCTTCACCATGACCCCTTAATGCACAAATATGAATTCAAGTAAAATACAGAAATCGTATTTTCAGAGTTTCATAGATCTACAGCTCTATAGATCCTGAACACGTCTGCTTTACTATTTATTGCATGTTTTGTTCTCTGGACGGCTCCGAGTCTCGACTTGCCTCGGCTCCTCTTTAGGGCTGACTGTCCATTCGCATGTCACAAAAGGTGGTGTTGAACACTAGCTGTGCTCACAGGCACACCATTTTTGAACATATGCTTTTTAATAGCTCATTGTGGTACTCTGTGCAGTTCATAACACTTTACACTTTCCTCTCCTTCGCAGAATTATAGCCAAAATAGAAGCCTGTGGTGCGACGGCTGAAGGTCTGGACTGATGGCATTTTCTTGGCCGTCACACTGATTTTGTCCCATTTGCAAATTTTGTCCCTGCTGAGGGCAATATTACCAAGCCACACTGCTACACAACATTCTCTGTGTATCATCGCCTTTAAAGAGCAGCGATATGAGATCTGAGTAGAATGAAACTCAGCATGTCTCATTTCGTGTCCGAGCTTAGTCTTTTTAGGTGTGAGAGTCTCAGCTGATAGAATTCTATGCAAAGCATAAAACAATCAAATCTGTGTACTGAAAACGACTCTGAATGTTTGCTGCACTGCATTTTGAACCTTTGCATCTCATGAAAACAATTCATACAGAGAGATGGAAAGTAAAAACTACATTTAGTCCAGTCATGTGCTTCAGTATGTAATGAAACATAAACACGTACATTAAAGCTGAGTAGGCAGCACCAAAGATACTCTAGAAGACACTTCCTGTCTCCTAAGTTGCCGTGGTTTAAGTGAATGTTGTGTTGACGTATGAAAACAGGTTGTGTTAGTCTGATTTCTCCAAAGACAATCTATAATAACTCTCTAGAACGACGACATCTGTGTTGCTGCTGAGACAGAGATCTCAAACAAAGTACATTTTTGCCTGCTTTGCCTGAAAATAAAAAAAGATTTGTCAGAATGTTCAGAAGATTTGTGGCTCAGAGGTGAAAGAATCGCTCATAATCTGAGCTCATGTTCACTCCTCACATCAGTCCACCTGTTGTGGGTGTCCTAAAGAGGATTGTCAGTGGCTAAACCAATGACAGCATCGAAAATGGACAGCGTATGCGTGACGTTGAGTGACGTGAAGTTTAAAATATGCGTCCTACCTCTTCCACCTCCCGGCTAATCTAAAGATCGGCAAAGACGTCGTTGGACCTGAGGCGGGCTGAATGACACCTCAGTGCTAAAACAAGCCATCTGTAACCACACCCACCTGTCAATCAAAGCATCCACGCTCTTAATCCTGCATAACTTTAAGCCTTAAGCGACTGCTCGAGGACTTACAGTTTTTTGGTACGTCTGCATTGGCTTTATTTCCCAGCTACGGAGGCCAAACCCATGTGACACAGATACAGGAAGTGACTCTTTTATTACCTGTCTCTGGTGTCATCTTCTCCACACCTCCAGCTGGAAGTTGCATCAACATCTGCCCAAGTTTATAATCTTCATATATTTTTGCAATCTTAGTGTTTCTCCATATTGTAATTTTACTTTCATTAACTCAGTCCATCTGTTGCATTGCTGGTCCGTAGTGGAAGAAGAAGAAGAAGAAGAAGATTTTTGGACTATTTACATGAAAAAAGTGAAATATTAGTGTTTTTGCAGTGTGACTGTACCTAAAAAAATAAAATACAATCATATTTTTCATATATTTTTTTGTTTGTTACACTGCGTTTGGTGTGAAAGTTATTTTAGTACAGCCTGCACAGCTACATTAAAATTCTCCATCCAAATATATGAATCAATGACTGTGCACTCTGAAAGATGACATTTTTCATAATGAATACCTCCACTACTCAAACTTTGAGCACATTTTGAATACAGCACTTTTCCTCTGATGGCTTGTGTCTCGTGAGAAACTGTGCATCCTTAAGTTTGGATGATGCGGAGGTTCCCGACTTCCAGCTACGCAGATGATTAGAGATCACAACAGGCTACACATTTGTGCTTCGCCCATGTAGCACAGGGCATGCCATCAAAGTGCCAGCTTGTCACTCGCCGTTCCAACAACAATGAAAAGCCTTTGAAAATGAAGCTGAATATGAGAAGCCTTCTCTGCAGTGGTACCAGTGTACTGCGGCATCACTTTCTGCTCTCATTGCAGGCTCGAGCTGTAACCAGAAACTGGCAGGGGAAAAAAAAGACGGGCTGCCAAGCGAGGCTGTAGCATGTTCAGGCTTTTCAGGGAAGGCCCGTGGTGTAATTATAATCATATCTGGCCATCGCAGTGGGCAGGTGATGAGACGGATGTGTCCAAAAAGAAGTGAGCGGCATAAAAGCTAAAAGAGCCATATGCCCTTGGCAATTTGGGGCTGTTTTCGTGATGTGTCTGCAGCGACATATTTCAGATGCACAGCAAGGATGCATGGAAATGGATAAATCAATGAGGCCATCTGGGGAGAGGAAGTCAAGATGAGAAATGGTTTAATGCTGACGTTCATTCGACAGTAGCCTCACAGACCTAATTATTCCAGTCATTACCGAGATCCCAAAATAACAGAGAGCCTCGTTATGACGGTGACACAAACCAAATCATTTCCCTTTTTTTAATTTGCCTTTAACGAATATTTGTGAAAACAAATACCTGCAGTGTTTTTAACAAACCCTGAAAATATTTGTACGGTCTTTGAAATATGAACGGTTTGTTAAAAAATACAAATGAAAAAACTGTGAAAAGATGAGGACATGATGTTCACATGCACACGAGGATAAATCTGCCAAACGTACAGAAATGATGTACAGACTGCCGACGTGTGAAACTAAATATCCTTGTACTTGGTAACTGCAGCGTGTCTAAATTAAGGCCCCAGTTGCTATGAGTATTACTGAATATCATCATTGTCATTGTCTGCCCTCTCCAGCTGAGTCAGTCTTCGTCACACACACACACACACAACAATAATCCACATATAACACACACACGCAGATTTAAAATGGTGCCGTTCATCATGTGACACCAAAACGAGTCAGTCAAATGTGGAAAACAAATTCTGAGGTTGTGCATGAAAGAAATGAAACTACAGAGAACAACGAAGGTTATAACTGTATTTCTGTTATTAACTCTGCTCGTTTGTTAGCAGATTGAATAAAATGAACGCCGTCTCTGCACGTCTGCATCTGCATTGTTTAGCTGAATATGTTAGCCGGACTCATTGATCCTTTATCTGACCGAGGTTTGTGCAAGTTAGAATCTGTGACCCGACCACGGCTCTGAAACATCCGCAGCCTAACTGTGCTATTGATAAATCCATGGAGCTGAAGTAGAAAACACATTTGTAATTGTGCTTTTTCTCTCAGCGCTGCCCTCCTGTCAGTTTCATCTTAGATCTATAATATCCTCTAAATGATATACTGTACTGTAAAGATCATATAATATGTTGTAGCCTGTATGTGTACGCTGCAGAGTAGTGTCACCTTCAACAGATACTGACCAACAGAAACAGAATCTAACTGACCATGAAGAGACACAGCTGTAGACAATATTCATAAAATAAACTACACTTAACTCTCAAACTGAGTCACACGTCTCATCACTTCAATTTGTTGTATTTTGTTTCCATCAGGAAAATGTTCCTCTGTTTCAGTCTATGTTTAGCTGAATGAGACTGCCTATTTATAGTCTGATTGTGCAGTGTGAGGTTGGAGATTTTTGTTACACCGCGTCATGTATTCCAACTTCTATCAAACATCAACGTCTGTGTCGATTATTGACTCCAAAACGAGCAGCTGTTTAGCGTCAGGGTGGAGGAATGATGCAAATGTCACAGTAACATTTAACCTTCACCTCACCTTTAATTTGTAGCAGTGTGCAGATTGTGTTTGGCTGCACTGTAAACACACACTCGAATGACTGCTAAAGGAGTGTGTGGTGCCTCACACCAGCATGGTATGTGGTGACTGGAACCATCAGCAAGGTCATGAAGCAGCTTAATTTGACCTTGAAAGCAACTTTACATAGAAACTAGTATTTTTGCAGACAGTCAGCCCAGCTCGGCGTCTGTCTTTCAGCCTTTTATTTCACCAAGCTCTCACCAACCACTAAAAGTCAGTCCCAGATTTACTCTTTTTTTTTGTTAGCCCTCCATGTTTATAGAGGCTGCTGAGCCCAGTTACATTGCCCACTTGCCCAGCTCCGGTTCTGGCACGACACTGGCTCCACTGCCCATCAGCACTCTGCCCTGAAAACCTCCTCCTCTTCCCGGTGGCCCAAAACGCCTGTGGGACAAACACTAACCTCTGAGCTCACTCAATTTCAAATGTGTTATTTTATGGTAGGAAAGTTTCACAGTGGCGCTTTAACAGAAACAGCGTTACATTCAGTCAGGACAAAGTTACCGAGCTGCCTCATACCTGAGCATGTGGCCATAATTATTCTGCATGAAAACACAAAGATAGGTGATACACAGACTTTTCTTTATTCATGCATGTAAGCGAATGGCAAAGACACCATTTATTAAACTCATGAAGCAGACTTTATCTTTTACTGCTTTCATGACTTTTTACCTACAATTATAACAGACGTGATAATTATCATTCACTGTCTGTCCACAAATCCCTTAGAGAATGTCAAGTCATACATTCATTGCTATTATGTGAGGATTTCACTCTGTTACAGGAGACTGCAGACTGGTTCTTATGTTGAGTCAGTGCAGTTTGTGCTGACTTCATATCATCAGTCTGAAACACACACACACACACACACACAAGCCATGCTAAAAGAGTGGCTGTAGACACTTGGACAGTAGAGGTTACTACATGAAACCACATCGCAGCCACGGCGTCAGAACATTTTTACTTTTTAGCATCAACACCTCAAAACATCTCGAGAGCAGTCGAGCCTAAATGTGCTGCGAGGGGATCTGATGTCATTTCAGGCAATAAAAGTTTCTCCTCTTGATATCAATAATTACTAAGAGGAAAAATTACCTCTCAGACTGGAAAGCAAGAAATACTGCCGCCTCTACATCTACTTGTTAGGTAACCTATGCTAAAGAGGACTGCGTGTCCCCAGAGGAGACACAAGTGCTTAACTCCTGAAGAGGCAGATGTGGTAAAATATGATGTTGCCTCTTAACTGAATTATTGCTTTCAGTGTTTGTTCCTCCGGGACAGACAGTGCAGCCAAAAACTAATATTTAAGTTTTATCAGATGTGAGTTTAGGCAGTAAGCCTCTTCTCTTTAAGCAACATTTGACAGTTTTGTTCACTTGTTCAGTGAAGCTCAGTCTAAAGAATATAATAGATACTGTATCTGCACAGCAATTAACTTAATGTTTAAAATAAAATGTCATCAAACAGCGAGTTTATTTTCACAGTGTTCTGAACTGCTGTTCAAATGATCAGGGTTGAGATGAACAACAAACAGTATATTCATAATCAGGTCATTCATCATTATCTGTTTGTTTTTAATCTTTGTTACATCGAAGAGATTAAAAGAGCTATATATATATGTATATTTAAAATGGCTATGCTCATACTGAAGCAAGAAAGAAGAAATAAATATGTCTTACTGATGAACTCAATGGTGGAAGAAGTAGTCAAGCAATACAAAATCTAAAAATACTCCATAAATCCAGTCCTTGATTCAAGATGCTAAGCAGAGGTACACTAGTATTAGCAGTATTAGCAGTATTATCGTAGTACAGGTGGATCTAAACCTCAGGCCAGGGTCATAAAATAAATCTGAGGGGTTGTGAGATTATTAACGGGACAGGAAATTATTATTTTTTTTAAATAAACAAACTTATGAGAAAATTAGAGAGGAAATCACTTTTGATGGGACTGTTAACAACCTCGATATATGAAACACGTGGAGGGTCATGAGGCAAAAGGTTTGAGAATCAACGGTCTGAACAATGTGTTTATAGCTTATGTGTTTTTCAACCTAAAAGTAACTAGTAACTAAAGCAATCAGATACATGTAGTCCAGTAAAAAGTACTTCTCTCTGTAATGTGGCAGAGTAACTCGGCCTGGTATGACCGTTAGCTGCTGGTGGCTAATATTAGACATAATTTATACATAAAAACGTAGGAAAATTCGAGGCGGTCGCAGTGATAACACTGCTGAAGCTGTCAGCTTTATAGTTTTGGGGTCAGACACAAAGATGTGCCAGCAACACCCATCCACAGCCTCATAGACTGCCATGTTAATTTGAGAAGAGAAATTTCCAGAAGGAGCAGGGAGCACCTGTGCTTTCTCTCACTCCCGAGGCCAAAGTTTATACAATTTTCACCTGAAAACCGGCAAGGAAATGGTCCACGAGACGAGGATGCTGATGGTCATTTCAGATTTTGGATACGCCACACCGTTCGGCATTTTTGGCCACCTGTTCGAGGGGTACTTTCAGCGGTTTTTCTCTCTCTCTCTCAGCGGTGTCAAATGTCACAGGAGCAGCTGCGGTTGATTGCTCTGCTCTGATTGGTGGCCTCCACCTGGCCCCTCTCACAGACACACACACACACACACACACAAGCTGCGGCCATTTTAGTCTGTCTAAATGACACAGAGACAGAGGGTAAAAGACAGGCTAATGCTAAAATTAGTGCCTAGCACGTTAGCGCTAGCTGCTCATTGTAGTAAAGACATGCTAATTGCTAACATTAGCGGCTAATGCTAAAATTAGTGCCTAGCACGTTAGCGCTAGCTGCTCATTGTAGTAAAGACATGCTAATTGCTAACATTAGCGGCTAATGCTAAAATTAGTGCCTAGCACGTTAGCGCTAGCTGCTCATTGTAGTAAAGACATGCTAATTGCTAACATTAGCAGGTAATGCTTTACTACCATGAGTGGCTAGCGCGTTAACGCATGGTAATTGCTAACATTAGCGGCTAATGCTAGAATTAGTGGCTAGCGCTAATGCACTAGCTGCTCATGTGTGTAAATAAACATGTTAAAAATGACTATTTGAGGTGTGCTTTTGAATACAGACTCCCGGCAACAGCCCACTCGGCACTCTCAAAATTTCTGCGGGAATTTTCTAGTTTCCCTTCAAATTCAATCTTAGAATTGATTTATTTTCTTTAAATCAACAGTTTAATTTGACGGTGACAAATTCAAATTTATGCTAACACTAATCACTCTCCATTTTATTCATACAGTGAAAGTTGATTGGGCATGCATGTGGTGTATGAGCAGCCCCCTCTGTCACACACACACAATTACATTCACAGCTGGTGTCTCCCAGTACAACCACAGCATCGTACTGGTGAACACGAGCAGCTGCAACGGGTACGTCGACGCTCGTTACTGAAGTACTCATTAACTATCCTGTCGGTCTTCAGCCTCGACCGCCATCCTCAAGTTCTTATTCTGGCAATAAAGACCTCAACATCAATAACTCCTGAATAATAAAACTTGATTCAATTATCAACCTTTACAGATTTGGTGTGCTCTTTCTGTAAATACTAAATTTTGTATGTATGGAAGGAAACACAGGTCTGCCTCAGTGCCCTGTAAAAGTGTGCGAGTGCACAATTATGTATGTGAAGTTGCTCCTAACAAGTTTTAGGGATTACTGCAGTCAAGTGCACTCTGGAGCACCAGATGAATGAGGCTCACAAAATAAGTCCTAAGACATTCATAACGTTTGACACATTCATCACGTCTTAAGAGCCTGCAAAGCTTTTGGGAAAATATTTCAGCAATGAAAAATTTGCCTTAAGATCTATTTTAATCACTGACTTGTAGACAAAACATATTTTATCAAAAGAATGTGAAGTGAGCTTAATATTTGGAACATCGCCACCATCTGAAATAAGACACTCGTTTAATGACATAACAGCAACCAAACGATTTCATATATTTCAAGTATTCAGATCTTTTACTCACACCACGCTGTGAAATACTACGAGTCCTGAATACATGCTACTAGAATAAAAATAAAAGTGTAAGTTACATAAATTAGAAATACTCAAGTAAAGTACAAGTGTCTTAAATTTGTACATGAGTAATGGTACTTGGTTACATTCCACTATGTGAAGAGAACATGTGCAGAAATCAGAAACTGGATTTAAAATGAAGTGATGACAATAATGTGAAAACACTAAATATTTAGAGGTGTGTTGGCTGAACCGTCAAAGTCAGAGGCTTTATGTACTGCTCAGGTCAAACTGACCCGTTTTGACATTTGACAGCAGTAAAAAAAATTTAAAAAATCCTACAAAATATGAGAAAATGAAAATACTTCTGCACAGGTGCTACACATTTTTGTACACTGAGGCTGATATTGGGAGAATCCCACGGCTGGTCAGGGGGGCCTCGACACAGTGACATGGTTTAACAGCTTACAATGGTTATACGTGGTTAGTTCCAGAATGTTCTTGCCATTTTCAGTATTAATAAAGTCTATTGAAATCATTATGGCTGTTTTGATGTCTTAGGTCAAACAGGACATAATATTATGTGATATAGGTGTTTTTTTCTCCATATAACCTATGTACCACCTCATATGGGCTATTTATATATTCTATATAGATCTGGAGTTTAAAATTTGGTACAGACACTTTTATGAGGATTTTCTGGACCATACTGTGAAGGCGTTGAATATGAACAGTTTGTAAGTAACATACTGTACAGACGAGGCGGCCCTGGTGTTATTCAGTGCAAGAAAATAGATGCAGCATTACATTTTACTCCAATAAACTGTTTTCTGTGCAAGCTAAATAGGCCAATATAAATGTCCTGTATTGACATTTACAGTGTGGATATTTTCCATATACACTGCAATCAGGAGAAAATATTGTGAATCTTGGGTCACGGTGCAACAGGTGCAACAGTTCATCACAACATTTGAAAGAGCATATTCTCCATCGGTCTCCTGAATTTCATCCAAACGTGTCATTGAAAGAAATAAAAATATTCTGTCAGATGCCCCTTCTGGTTTCCTCTGGCGATGAGTCTGCTGCTTGGCAAAGTCAGCTAGCTGGACACGATCCAGCTTCACTTTCTGAAGACCGGAGTGAAGAAAGAAGTGAAGATGGCTTCAGTTCAGAGCTGGCAGAGGTGTTTGCTGCAGTGTTTCTGCAACCGCATATTAAATATGAGGACTTTATTCCTACATTTCTTTGTCTATTTAAAAAGTACTGTATGCATTAAAGAGTTCTCAAACTGTTCAGCTGATTCAGATATAAAGACGAAAACTTTGACTTTATTTTGGCTTTAGTTGTTTTGTTTTGTTTTTTGTTTTTTGGGATAATGACGTATGTAGAAATGTTTCTTTATACTCTTAAATATTTTTTGATTTGTCTGTTTAACCTGCATTCTTCCTAATGGCCTGCAGGGGGCAGCTCCACTGGTTGGAAAAAGAAGTCCAATTACATGGAGACTTATGAAAAATTAGCCTACTTTTGACTCGCAGTACGTCACGTACCATCTTCACGCCGTCATCCAAATATGGTTCACTTCTGTCTTCATGGCACTAACTCGGCTTGGAAACAGTTGGGTGACATCACGTTGGGTTTACACTTGGTTTGATCTGTGTGCTGGAGAATGCAGTGCAAACCAAGTAAGGAAAGAAAAAGGAAGACAAGGAAAAAATGATACTAAATAATAAATATGTTGTATCGCAGTGGTGTGCAGCTTTCAGCAGCACACTAATGAGCCCATCGGGGGAGAAGTGTGGATGAGAAATGGTTTAGTGCTGACGTCTATTCGACAGCAGCCTCACTGAGCTGATTGTTCCATTCATTAGAAAGATGAGGAAGAGAACCTTGTTATCAGTGTCGCCACACTAATCTCACCTATTTGTTTTCATAATGAACTTTTGACCATAGTCATAGTGAATTAGGTCCAGAGACGTGCTTGCAAAAGTGAAACCTTACGATGATTTGTCACAAATCGGAGGGAAATTAAAATGCGTTTATTTTCATTAGGTGTGCAGCTGCATAGGTCAACGGCATGAAGGCATGAAGGCTGAGATTTTCACACCGAGCAGTAAAATGTAGCTTCAGTTTTAAACCAGCAGAAAAGTGCATGCACGTTTGTGCAGTCTCCACGGAAATCACATCTATATTGTTTATGCACGCCGTGATTTATGTCCAATGCCAACACGTGAACCGTAACTACACGTTTCAGTGGCCTAACGCTAACCATACCATAACAGTGTTTAGAATGATTCATGCAGCTTTAGGTAACCATGATTGTGCGCTTTGTCATAATTCACCCTCTCTCAAAGTCTGCCAGACTTTATCTTGAATTCTAGCGAGGAGATCCGCCAGTTTCCAGGGATGCAAATATGTCAGGCTGGATCCAGGCGAATTTGCATAACATTATGTACAAGACATCTAAAATATTTCAATATGATGTAATGCTGCTGCCATAAAAACACAGTATCTTGGGTGTGAATACTTAACTCACTGTCAGCATTATATACTGCAGCTTCGATTAAGTGTTGTGACAAGCGGATACAGAATATATGAAATATTTTCTTAAATTTATGGAAGAACAACTGCGAGGAAGTTTAAGAGCTTAAGAAGACGTGAAGAAATGGCTGAAATGGAGCGTCCCTCCAGACTGCCCCCAGTTCATTTTGTTCTTTGCAGGATGTGCTTACTATAAGATATCAACACGTGTCCTCTAATACAAAAACTGAGTGCACTTTGGCATCGTTCCCTGCTGCTGCTTTGTATTACACTGTCAGAGCTCCTGACCTGCACACATTGAATGGCGTTCTTCTCACCTGTCCAACGGATGCGAACTGAAGGAGGAAGAAAAGGAGGCAGACCTTGAATCAATCATTCAAACATGCCTCGAGTGAATGTGGGATTCTTCTAGCGTTGCTTAAGCACAGCTTTGGATGAAAGCATTGACCAAATGGCATTCAGTCCTATCAGACTGCTGGAAAATCATCCTTTTGCACTTTTGGCATTCTGTGGTTCACTTGTCATTGCTACATATAATGGACTGGGACCACTTACTGAACCATGAAGACGAAGGCTTTTTCTGTCAATGTCAAACTACGTCTCAAGGCAGCGAAGTGACAGCGTATAATATGAAGTTCACTCTGCTAATATGACCCCCACCACCCTCCACTCCTCCCACACAGACCATTTCATTTGTAATGAAGCCCATGCCTCCCACACTTAAATGGATTACGGACTAGTGAACCGTGAACAGCACAAGGAGCGAAAGGTGGCAGGCTAGCCTAGCGCTCACAAAGATATCTGTGCTATTAAAAGATCACAGGTTAGATCCACAGAAGAGGCATGCTACACAAAGTGTCCTTGAGAAACACTCCCAACGGCTAAAATTACTCAGTGTCATCCAGGTTAAGAGTCTCAGATAAATGCCTCTGATGCAGAAATGCTGCAGACGCTTTGTAAAACGTTACTTTGAGTTCAGATTTTCTCCTTTCAGCACACAATCGTCCTCCTCGATCATCCATACATCAACGCTCTCCTAACAGATGTGAAACCTTCACATCTTAGCGGACTTCCCACATCACAGTGTTTCTCAACAGGTGATTCACGACCTGGAGGTAGATCAGTCTTACTGACAGGATCAAGGTCAACGGGGGAATACGGTGCTGTTTAGTAATAGACGGGGCAAGATGCCACACACAGGGAAACAAGGATTTGATGCTAACTATTTATTCACAGACCTCAGATCTGGCAATGCCGTGAGATGTCTTGTTTTCAGATAGTCACATATATTTCTCATAAATTTCTGAAACAAAAAACTAGAGTTACCATATGACTAAAAACATTTAAAGGCCATGCATCCGTGCATTTGTTGGTCTTTAGTGCAGCTAGCTGGATATCTAGCTAGTTAGTTTGTCTAGTTGTTTGGCACGTTTGGTTCAATTCAATAATTTAACTTGACACCATTTTTAAAGCTGCTTACAAAGTTCTGATCCATCAAGTTGTTTCTTTGATTCAGAGGTCTGGAACCAGGCTAATCTTTGGCTATATGTATCTTTAATAACTAACTAGCTGCAGATAGCTAGTTTGCTGGATATAGCTATCCAGCTACCCGTCCATAACCGATTATCCATATCAGTGTCACGGGGAGTTAGAGCCAATTCCAGCTGACAAGGGTGCGGTGCACGCTGGACACGTCGTAAGTTCGATATCCAAGACATGAAATATTGATATGATGTTAATAATTCACATATGCTAATGAGGTGTAAATAATCCAGCACCTCTCTGCTTTTCACCTCTCTAACTACCTCATTTCACTTCAGCATTCTTTCCTTTCCAAATTTCAGAAGATATTACGAGTTTCGCCAACATGAATTTAATCATGTGGTAAAAAGCTGATATCGGGACAGCCCTGGTTCAGACGCATCAGCATGATTTATTTCTCTCTCATGTGTGTTTGGAAAGGCACAGGTGAATGCAGGTGTGTCCTCATTAGTAAAACATACTCCCCCAGCCTTACTACCCCTGCCCGCTCCACCTGAACGTCCTCCCACCTTCCACGGACACCCTTGAGAAGATGAGGTGGTCAGTTTCCTGTTTCATTTGCCTCCGGTCATGGAAGGCTGCGTCGCTGTCTCTGGCCGTCTCTCTCTGCACTAAATCAAAGACAGAGCCGAGCGCCGAGCCGTGGCGGTGACTCCTTTTATGATATCCTATAGGACCTCGGCCATCGTGAGCAGTGAAATGTATGGCCACTAAGACTTACAGATCCACGCCGGGGTCACTGGAGCTGGCTCGCCTTGTGAATCACGTTCACTACTGCCAGTCACTTCTTTCCATCTCACTGAATTGTATCATTGAAAAGCTCATTAAGCAGCAACATTAGAGAGCCGAGTGTTTATTCTGCTTCAGCCTCCTCTAGGTTTGTTATCAAGCTGTGACAGTTTTCATTTGCAGGTGTTAGATACCGGCTCTGCTTCCTCTCTTCTTCCCTAGCTCTCTTCCTCATTGCCTCATTGCAAACATGACAGAGAATGTCGCCAGCTGCTGATTTGCAATTTCGTGCAAACGGCTGATGTTAAAAACGTGTAAGTTAGCTCGATGGTTTGAACTGCACTGCAGCAAAAATAATTTAAAGAAGTGCCCTGAACCACAGAACAGTCATGTGGGAGAGTTTCAGCCATAGCAGCTTCTGTAATGCATATCTGAGCGGCTGTCAGGTTACTCTGTGGTCATGTATCTCAATGGGCAGAGCGTGACTCACTTTCCACGGGAAGAAAAAGAAATTTTCCGAGCAGCTCAGTCGGCAGCAGGAGGACAATAAAAACCTTGTGCTGACACTGAAAGTAATATAATCAACAAGTCTGTGGTGAAAGACAATTCATTTATGGAGATGAACAAAACAAAAAGCGCAGCCTGTGACAGTATTCTCAACAAGCTCGTTATCGAGGAAAAGTCTGTAAACTTTTCGCTCTCGCCAGACGTCGAGAGCCAATCAAGCCATCACATTTACCTGAAATGAAAACAGTAGATCCATCCGGTGAATGCAGAACGCAGGAGAAGATTACAAACCACTCATAACTCACAATTTATGTGATTTATACTTAACTTGAGGCCGCGTCAATGCTCATAACACTGTGTGAATAAACAAGCAACAATTGTGAGCATCAACACGAGGACTTCATTCCATAATACTTCTCCATATTCCCGCCTCATGACTTACTCGTGTGCTGCTTACAAAATTAATTGGGGTGTCTTCACTGCAGAAGTTGCGCTAGCAGCTGCTTCAGGCTGCACTGTTTAATATGCAACAATACAAAATGTGCCGAAAAGAAGAACAGAATATTTTTCCAGTATTTACAACCTAAACACTCAACCTTCATCCACTCGGGAGGATGAAAGCTGCTTGGCAAATTTCAGCAATCTACGAAAGATATACTGTGTACAAAAGTAGCATCGGAGTTCATCCTCTGGGGACAATAAACTGAATTTACTGGCTTTGTTTGGCTAGTTTTTAGGTCATGTTGCTTGACCTGCAAAAAATGATTAGCTAAATGATTTATGGCAATTACCAAGACGATTATAGATTATTATAGTGATCTTCTTCTTTTACCACCCTCACACCTGCCTCTAGAGGAAAGAGTCATTCAAATCGATTGGGCATCATCCTCTGGAGAACATGAACATCCACCAAATGTCACGATGAGCATATTTTGATATGTACTTCTATGTGTCACTTTCCTGAGATTTTTATAGCTGCTTATTTTGGATTGATACTTCCTGTTTATGAGTTGCTGAGCAGGTACTGTTCCGATGCTAATCATAGCAGTGTAACATTATAAAAAAGCAACAGAAAACACGCGGTTCGCCTGCTCGAAGCGGCGTCCTCACACCGTATACGGTTGCTCAGCACGGGCTGACTCAGCGAAGCTGCTCGTAGCATGAACGCGCTGTCACGCTGCCAGAAGGATGGCTCATTTAACCACCGAAAAATCCATAAACTCATGTTACAGGAAAGTGCTTTGGTCAAAAGTATGTTATGAGGATCTGATTATGTCGGCCAGCTTCCACACATACCCTCACACACACACACACACACACACACCTGTGGTAGGCTGTAGTTTGTGTGTGTGTGTGTGTGTGTGTCTACAGTACTCACCCTCGCTGTTTGGGGTCATAAATATTCATTTAGCATCTATCAGCCTTTAGGGATTAATCCCAGTACGATGGATAAAATACAGAACACAAAGCTACACGGCCGGCATGTTAAGTCCATTACATACTGTAAAGTAGCAGGTATTGCCCACAGGAGACTAATGGCTTTTTATCAAGGATCCCCGGAGGGCTGCAGCCCTCCACCTCCGACAACACAGCTTGCATTAATGGCAGATTCAGTTCAAGAGCACATTTTCCAAAATGCACCTGCTTTAAAAGTAAAATGAGTGACATTAGTGAGACAAACAACCCACGCTCTGCTCTTTTATTTTCACGGAGCCACCTTAAAGACTGTGCTTCTGCTTCAAATGAAAGACTTCTCTCTGCTCTGGCTCTAATTGACACACTTGCTTTTTCCTGTCGTAACAAAAAAAAAGCTGTTAAATGTCACATAGCTGCACGAATCACATTTTTTTTAAGGATCTGAAAAATGTGTTGAAATGCTAAGACGGCCGTGAAAAGCATCCGGGCTCCACAGAGCACCTCGATAAAAGGTCATTTAACTCGACGTCCTTGTTAAAGCACAAACAGACTCATCATTAACCAGCTGCTTTCAAGTGACTCACATTTACATTTCAATCTAGATCATTAAGCACAGACACAGTAATCCACATCATGGTTAACAGACACAGATCAGCATTAACTGTATTCACACTCTGCATGCTGCAGTCCGGCCACGGCTCGGCTGAAGCTCCTTCAACAATAAAGAGGAGAAAAACTTATTTTGACAGCAGCAGCAGGACGGCACGCTTCACTGCAGAAGGAAAGAGGACTGAATCACACCTTCACGAGCAGAGAGCTCAACAGTTTTTTAATGAAAGGAAGCCAGAAGACACAGAAACAGCACAGAGAAGCCGGTGGTTTTTCAAAATAAAACACCTCATGCAAACTGCCGGTCGTAAAAACAGACAAAAGAGAAACAAATAAACTACGTAGCATATTTAACACGTCGAAGCACGTCGAAGAACAAAACCAGGAAAATGACCAAATCTGAGCCAGTAAACAAAGTCAGGAGGGAGAAACGCTTCTGAAACGCTAAAAAGCTGCTGCATCCATTTTGCACATCAAACAATAATAAAAAAACAGTTCAGGATTTTCTGTACTCCCACAAAGAGTGAAGGACAGTAAAGGAAGAGATCGGTGGCTGCAGGATGTCCGCACAGATGAAAGACAAGGTGTGGGACCCGGTATGTGAACGTCTGTGGCAAATACTTCATCACAGGTTAGTTAATCTGTCATTGAGTCTGACTGTGTCTGCAGATCAAAATGAATCAGAAAAGAGTGTTAGTGATGGAGACCTCTGTTTTTACTGTGCACAGTGAGCAGAGGGCACTTCAGCCTGAATAATTCACATCAATTCGTAGTAAAAAGTTGCCTGATAAGCACGTACGGCCTCAGGACAGACACAACAGATCTGCTTCTGCACAGAGATATGTTTAGTTTGCAGTAACATCACATTGGACAGAATACCAAAACAGAAAAATGGCTAGGCAGATGTTAGAAATATGTTACCTGGAGGTTCAGTAAGGTTTGTGATGACTCAGCTCATCAATACCTTTCATGTTTCTATAACGGCCCTGATCCTGACTGGTCACAGAGTTTGTCTTCTAATAGTTAAAAAGCACACTGGACATAAACGTACAGTATTCTTATTTCATGCTATTAAATTGCCAAAAAGGGACTGCTTCACCCGAATAGGTGGTGTACCCAGATGGGCTGCTCTCATCCATCGTTTGTTTTTCTGTCTTTTCTAGCGTTGTTTGTCTCTGACCTCCACAGCTTCTACAAAAAATAAAAGACTGTGATTTGAAAAATGATCAGCATTTAAAAAGAAGAAGTCACCACACACACCGACACACACCGACACACTCTCCTCTTCACAAGCACCATTTTCCCCCCGGCCGCCGTCATTGAGAGGGACCTCTATTTTGTTCTCAGCGGTGTGAGCTCGGCCCCAGCAGTGTCCAATCTATCCTCCACTTTACCTCCTACCTGTGTCAGCACCTCTCCGCCTTTATTGTGCCGGCTGTGGTCTCGCAATTAAGCCCCAATTTAGCAACCAAAACAACAGAGTGGATGGTGAAGAAGGAAAGCCACGGACTTTCTCCTGCAGAGAAATGACACCACGATGTGTCGAACCACAAACACCTTTATATGAATACTGATAAATACAGATGATCACATGAAAACTGATTTTTGTTTTTGTTTGTCTGCATGAATCAGGATCATGAGCGCCTCCTCAGTCAGTCATAGTCGTCTGTTACCTACTATCTCTTGAAAAATGCTGCAATTTGTCCTCTGTGAGAAAATATGTCATTCCAAACATCTCGGCGTGGAAGGACGCTCTTAAAGTACAAAGCAGCTGAGAGCTGCGGGTTAAACATTACAGGTTGTTAGCCATCACAGACAGACTAACTCCGGTCCAAGTGAACGTGATATTGTTGGCTCGTGTCCGCCTGTTTTTCTCTGACTCACAGGAGATGGTTGAGTTTTTAGCCGCGGTCAGGGTCCATCTTTTTTAATTTGTGCATCTGCGATCAGACCGAGTGGAAAGGTGTCCCTGAAGGATGTCGCTTGACTATAATTATTTTTCCTCTCTATTTAGCAGAGCATCAGAATTACGGCTAATTGAATAAACCTCTGTGCTGCTGGAGTGACGGCGACAGCTCTGAATACATTACAGCTGTGTCTAAACACACACACACACATCTTAAAATGTGTGTTTGCACTCATGTAACTCATAGTCATTGAATTGTTTCCTTTTTCTGAGAAACCACTTCAGACATCTCTTATCGTGTCCTTCAGACAGCGCACATGAATGTCCGAAAATGGTCAACTTAATCCTGTGTTCATCAGCGTCCATGGAAAAATCACAGATCTCTGAAAGGTAAACCTTGCAGAGAAGAGAAAGTAACCTTCGCTGTCTCCGTTAAAAGTGAGCTAAATTTGGTGAATAGTGAGAAAAGTGAGAGTCTCGTGGATGTCTAGGTTAAATAAAACTCTTCCTGCTGATGTTTTACGTTCAAAGATCTGCCAGTAAAAAGGTGCTGACACAATATTTATCTGCAAACTAGACATCCAGAAAAATGACTCTGGATCTCTGAGAGTCTACAGCCATGTTGGACCCATCGGAGATGAGTCCAATGGCGGTGGTGTGTCCCTCTCGTCCGCCTACAGGTGGGAGATTGACCGTCTGGTGACCTGGTGCAGCCAGCTCAACGCTCTGAAGACAGTGGAGACAGTTGTGGACTTCAGAAAGAACTCAGCCTGCCTGCCTCCATCACGCTGCATGACTCTCCATCATCTGAACATCAGCAGAGGATGAACTTCCTGCAGCAGCTGAAGAAGTTCAACCTGGCCAAGACAATGATGGTGCTATTCTACACCTCCATCACTGAGTGCATCCTCACCTCCTCCATCACCATCTAGTATGTAGCGTGTCATTCAGTCTGCTGAGAAAGTGATGTTACGGTAATGTTTACCATGACTGCCATGATATAAGTGCAGCTGAGGCATTATTGGGTTGGAAACCAAAGCATTGGAGATGACCAAAGATTTTGACATGATGATGGCGCTGGAGGTGAGGTAAGGGATCTCTGGAGTTACTCCAGTTCATCCTGAGGGGACCTTGAACGTCTGCACTGAGTTTCATGGCAAACAATCAAACATTTGTTGAAATATTTCAATAAGAAAACAGCGACCTAGAACTACTGTAGCTCCTTCTTACATGAGCAGTTGAGTTATGAGAGCAGTGCATACTGTAATGAATTACCACTTCATTATATCTCCAAGAACTTTAATAGCTATTGACAAAGCGTGGTTAGCTCACTCTGTGCTCAGCCAACAATTACCAAACAAATCAGACTGTGTGTTTCCGAGCAGCACAGATGTTTGTTGTCTATTAAAAGCACAGATGACTCTTATTGGAGAAATGTCACAGAAATTGAGGGAAAGCCTCATTATCAGGCTGCTTTATTTGTTTTCAGCCTGCTCCCATTATGTGATTTCAGATGAGCCAAGGACTCCGCCATGGTTCTGCTGTCGGCAGCACGGTGTCCTTGGTATTGTCATGGGAAGCGGCGTATTTGGCCTTCATGCTCTATGAAACTCCCACCCCACCTGCATGAAACTTTCCTCTCTGGACTCCCTAATGAGGCTGAGCCAGGAGTCAATCAGCTGGAAGGGCTAAAATGTGCTTCAGAGAGGGGCTGCAGGCGAACCTGTGCAGCCTGCCAATTCAACGCTCTCACGTCTTTGTGCACCTCTCAGCTCCTCTATTCACATCATTCAAGCTAAGGCAACTGTAGGTGGCGGGAACGTCCGTCAAGTTCTGGCCGCTTCCACAGGAGACAGCTTTCACCGTGCACCCTGAAAATAATTCCTTAAAATCTTCAGAAATCTGCTCACTTCTTTGACACCATGCAGTAATTAAATGACAACGTGTGACAATGAATTCAGACTTTGAATAGTCAGAATAGCTTCATTTGAGCTCATTACTCTAATGATCTCCTGTTTCAAGCTTCCCTCCTGCATTTACACGGCGCTCTGAAAGGAGCCGAGGGCTTTGTGGTTCACTATTCTACCTATAAACTGAGCTCCATTAAGTCCAATATACCAAATACTTTACGATCCATCATCGGCCCTTTTTCTATTTTTGGCCTCTGCAGCCAAATATCTCTGAGCATCGTTGCAATAAAACAGAGTGAATCAGCGCCGAGAACAGCGGTTACTGTTGCTGTTTAATGTGCGGAGGGGTCACGGAGGACTTGGAAATGTCGAGCTGTTGATAGCAGTGTGGGAGAGAGGAGAAGAAAGGTGGCACAAATAATTCATGTCAGTCTGTGACATCTGCCTGTGTGTGTGTAGCGATTACTGTAGATATCTTCAACGCTGCCACTTCCGCTGAGCTGAGTAGTGTATCACTCAAAACACGACGTGAGAATATCAGCGTTTGATTGATATTCTGCTGCTCGCTGCCAAAATTGCAAGTCTAAACAAAACTGTGGTCTATTGAAATTCTGATTCAGGCTTGGCCTAGTTTTCCCTCATATACATTTATATTGTTTGGGGTGGAGCTTCAGAAAAGGGACTTATCGTAAAAAAAAAGATATTATCTTATAAACAAGTGCGTGCCAGGCGAGTGCCTCACTCCGTTCTTCGGTGCCATGATATCTCCGGATGCTAAAAGAGACAGGCAATCTAGATAATTCTGCCCTGTAATCAGCTTTTTGTTTGCACTGCTGACAGGAGCATCGCCGTTGAAGTGAGTTCTACTACATGGCAAAGATAAACCCGTGATAGGAAAATATGAGATCATGCAGTGAAAATGACACTGCAGGTGATTCTCTGTGCCGGAAGGAAAAACGTGGCGTTATCATGAAATGGAAAAGGAGGCCCGGCTCGAGGCTCCGCTCACTATTTTAACTGCGTATCTGCTCACATTTAATTTTAGTGATTTGATTTCACAAAAGATGCCACAATTAATTGAAGAGCTCAGCGGGCGGCGGTGCATAACAGGCTTATGGGTTCATGTCTTGAGATTGAATGTGACTCATGATGTGTAGTGAGGACATTACGGAGATGAAATGCTGAGAAGATTTGACTTGATTTGCTTTTTTTGGACTATAAAAAGACATTCACACGCCGGGTACTGATTTATCACAGACATTGGATAAGTGAAAGTAGGCCGTGATAATATCACAGCCTTTTATTCTAAACAAGTCACACAATTAGCATCGAATGCACGTCGAACGCTCCGGTTCAACCTGGTTTGGGTGTACAGTAAAAGCCAATCAACAGCTCTGCTCTCTCCTGAAGGCAGCAATATATTAGAAATGAAATTGAGCTTGCACAAAATTAAGCTGCTGCTGAACTGGTTTCAAACACAGCGCTGTGAGCAAATATCTGTACACTCACTGCAACTTGACGTCTGTTCACTTAGTGACTCTCCACGAGTCCTCGCCAGATGGGACCGTTTGCAAACTGCAAGTGCGAGATAGAAGGAGAGAGACAGGAAGTGGAGTTAGGCAAATAAACAGTGAGGCATTATTCAGCAGCAGAGCTCAGCTGATCAGCCCAAAGGTGGGTGAGCAATCCAACACTTGGTGAATTTTGCTTCACAATGGGAAGAAGAGCCGGCAAGTGATGTCACAACAATGATCCCTGTGCCAACCTGTCTGACACCTTCTGCTTAAAACAAGCTGCAACCTCCGTGTCTGGGAAATGAAGCCAATGCAGAAGTGCCAAACACTGCAGTTCCTCTAACGTCCACCTGAGGCTGGCTCCAGAAGTGAGTCAGTCTCCATAAGTCCCCATGTTCAAATGTCCAACTTCACAGCAGAAATAAACATGTTTACAGCCTGGTACAAAAAACAGTTTTGGTCTCTGTAGCTAATTTCCCCGTTCATGACAACTGTACTGAGGGTGAATTTATATACAACTCACCTGTTCAGGTTATATTAAGGCTTAAAGTTATGCAGGATTAAGAGCGTGGACGCTTTGATTGACAGGTGGGTGTCGTTACAGATGGCTTGTTTGTGCAGCCAGACGTCATTAGTATATTAACATTGCACTTATAAGAACGTAAGAAGTAAGGTAAGGAGTGTAATGAGTTACGTTATCGTCACGTCACCTGCCTCTGCTGAGAGGAGAGAGGGCGGACTTTAACGCCGACATACGACTGAACTGAGAATCTGACAGGACTGCTGATCCCACTGAAAATCAACAGCCTGCTTTGCCGCTCATTCTTTTGACCTGAGGTCAGAAATATTACTCTGAGGGATGCTCTGCTCCAGGTGAAGTTAAGTGCAAACGGTAAGACAACATAAGGTAACATGAGGTGGAACAATGCTCTTCTCTGCTGTTTTAAAGGTCAAACATGAGCCTTTGTAACTTCTTTCTTAAGCAAACATGGACGAGAAATATCTTTTTTACAAACTACAAAAACTCCTGGGACCATTTGTCAAACTATAAACCCCGAGCGGAGACTCTTTTGTCCAAAGACAACTGTTCTGTTTCTGGATGAAAGTGATCTGTGGTATGTCACTTTGCCAAAATAACAACAACATGAAGAAAACTGAAGAAAATTCTATTTCCAACATCCTTCCAAGATGTTTCACTGCCGACCAGCTGCAGCTGATGCATTCAGGGACAATGAACAGTGCTGTGCCAAAATTATAGGCAAGGTAGCATAATAAGTGAATAAAGCCAGGCCAACATGCTCAAAGACTGAATTTAAGTTTTACGTTTCACACTTTAACTCTTTGAATCTTTAATACAGCATCAAATCTATTGTTGTGGATTGAGGCTGTTAACGTTGACACAGATGCACAAAGCAGTCACTGATGTATAGAAGCATAACATCCTGTTAGCTTCACTTCATGATGACTGATTTATGAGGTGATCCGAGCAGCATGTGATGGTACAACAGGGACAGTAGTAACATCTGACTTCATTATACAAACATCTTTGGAGACTTTAAATATTGACTCCTGTTGAAAGAAGAAAAAGAAAAATTCCCTCTGATGTTTTCGCCTCATTGCTAACTCACACTCCGGCTGGTGGCGGCTGACTCACAGAGGTGTGTTTCTGGTGTAAAGCATGCATCTCACTGCATGTGTTTTTTTTATAATGACTAATATGAGCAATTTATACATGTGGCCCCTGATGGAGTAATGACTGAGTAAATGGTATCGATGAATAACCTTATCAAACCCCCGCCGATACAGTCTGAGTGTTTGTGCCACAGGCAGTGACTGAAACTGAAAAGAACAAATTAAGTTTGATTCAGCTGCATTGAGGTCATGAACATAGTTCAGAGCTTCAGTTTATGAAGAGCAGACAGAGTCTGATCATGGACCGGCTCGATCACTTTCTGCAAACGCTCACTTCACCTCACATCGCCCGTCCATTCAAAAGAATGCATTTCCATTTCGCTAAGTGGCGGCACTTCTTGCAGGTCAAGGATCACCTCTGTTAAATTCTGACCTGTGAAAAACGATGGCAAGAAAAGGCGGGACTGTGAGGGCCTCCTGTGTATGAGAGCGCTCTGAGAGGCGGCAGCGTAGGAGAGATCCTGCACGGCTACAACAACACGGATAAAAGGTAACAGCAATAAAGTTTTTGCTTGCAGCTTGTGTTTGCAACCCTGCAAATGCAAATACACTTTTCCTCAGCTGATCCTCTGCTAGTCCAGTAGTAGCATCAGAGTTCAGAGTTTGTTGCTCTGTTCTGCCCTTCATCTTCACACTCAATATTTCTAGAATAAAAATGTGTGACAATCACTGACTGTGAAAAGAATGGACAGCAACACGTGTTGGAAGTGCTGCCTCTTCCACCTCGACAGAATCAAAATCACTAATGGACCTAAAGTGGGCTCAAAGACGCCTGTACTAACACAGTAACATTATTTAAAGGTGCAGGGCTCAGCAAAGGTTCATTTCAATTTCTGGCCAATCACGTCTCAGCTGGAGGAGAGCGGTCACACCTGCAGCCGTCTTGTGGGGAAGTCAGATAGAGCGATCAGCTGACTGGAGCAATGCCGCAGACAGCTGCAGAGATCATCCAAAAACAAACACTCCTCGTCTGCCTCGGCCATTAAGGTGTCAGATGTGTTTAGCGCTGAAGGTCATCCTGAGGCATGCCCAGACGCTCCGGCCTGACCCGGCGATGCAGGTAGATTCAATTGCCACGAAATGAAACTCCTCATGAGCTGCCTCTTGTTGCCTGTCTCTGCTCGTTCCACGTCTTACTCAAGCGCCCGCTAAACGCATCAGAAAGGATGTGTGGCTGAAAATTGAGCAAATCGGCGTTGTCAGGCCAAGAAAAAAAAAAAACATATGCTTTTCAAAGAATGCTCATTTTCCATTGGCACCTGCTGCAGGAACTATATTTTAGATTCCCCAATAGATTTTATAGCTGGTCCCTGGGCCAAAAAAACTCACTCAACACTTAATTTACTGTGTAATAACTGCTACGTGGTTGCTTTTATGACAGCAGGAAAATTGTATGTGGGTAAAAAAAAAGAAATCCACCCTTCGACACCTGATCCTGAAGAAATGAGACGGGGAAACACTGTACAGAGCATGTAAGGCCAAATAAATCAATGCAGCGTTGCCTAACTTCAGAGCTCAGTGCAGATCACTCAGGGGTGTAACCTCGATGTTTCAGGGACGTGAGTGAAAAGGGAATTCATACACACACACACACACACACACACACACCAGTACTTTAGCATTAAAAATAGCAGACTTGTTTTTGCCTCAATGAATATATGAATAATGAAATAACCTATAAAACGGTGTGATTATGAAATGCACGAGTGAAATACAACAGTTATGTTTGGGTGGTGAAATGAAACCAACTCCGTCCATCTGTCCGTGAATCCGTCCATTCAGTCAGTTCACTGCACATCACTCTGCTACTGTCCAAAGGCCACTTTGAGACAGATGATTGCTAGCTGTGGCTTCACTGGGGCCGCACTGATTGGTGGGACAACTGGCAACATTGCTACATGACTGGCGGCTGATATAGCTGGCGGCAGATGGGTGATACGTGTATTTGACAGCCGGAGCTCAATATGGAACAAGATGGGGGTCTAAAGGCACAGAGGTACCGCCCTCTGTCCTGATGTCCTGTGATTGGAGGGGTCAAGACCTGTGATGTCAGAGCCAAGGTGACCATAAATACCCCCCGAAGAAGCAACGAGAGTTGGGAGACAGTATAAATGTGTCGATTGTACAATACTGTTTGATTTGTTACAGGTGTTATGTTTGTATTACTACATGTGTGTAAAAAGTCACATGAAGCTCTGAAATCTGATATGTTACCTCAAGTGATGTCACTTGAGTCAGCGGCTGTCTGGTTTGTTGCCTGATCGGGAAGTCAGTTCTGATTTCAGGAGGTCCGCAGCATCGTCATGTTTAAGTTGCATTATGCCCTACCCTGCCTGTGATTGGCTGACATTCTTGCCCTCACCTTGACCAATCTCAGTCCTCCTCATGCCTAAACCCAACGAGTACCGGCCAATCAGAGACAGGTAGGATGTCCCTTTCTCTGAGTAGCGGTGTAGAAACAGAGTCGCCGGTCCAAATGTAACCTGAATAAAACTCAATGATCTGTCATTTCCGGCTCTGCATCCGGACAGGACAGAGAATGGATCTGGACCCGGACAGCGGTGCACCTATTAGTGACCTGTGCAGTAGACAGTGTTTCACCAAGTGCAGACAGTCCAACACTACATACAACAGTGGTTACATAAAGTGTAGTACGTTCAGACCAGTGACAGTATAAAGAATGGACAATGGAGTATTCGTGGTTTCTCGAGCGCCATTTTGAAGGTTCAACAATGTTACAGGAGGGATGTGTTAAATGTTTTTATTTAATACTGATCATAGAATAAATTACTTTGATTTGTCAGATAGATAGATAGATAGATAGATAGATAGATAGATAGATAGATAGATAGATAGATAGATAGATAGATAGATAGATAGATAGATAGATAGATAGATAGATAGATAGATAGATAGATAGATAGATAGATAGATATCTCTACTGTTTGTTCAAAATGACGTGATCACACTATGATCGATGCGGATGTGGAGAACAAAGAACAGTGACGCCTTCAGCAATCCTTACATGCACATCTGTGGCTGAGTTCTCGTGGTTAAAATAAGTCTTTTACAGCGTTCTGAAGCAAAAGTTTTAATCTGTGTATTTGTTTAAAGCCTGAGCACGTTGCTAAGGTTACACAGGCTGCTTAGCAGCGAGGCAAGTGTGTGAATTTAGAACAGTTTAAAGGATAATCCACAAGCAAACATACGGTGCCTGTACAATGACCACCAGGCAGCAATCAAAATACAACAAGAACTGAAGAAGCTTCTGGGATGAGAGGTGAACGTCGAGCTGCCCCAGACTGAACCTTCTTGAAGAACCTTCACAGACTTCAGCTATTAAAACCAAAAGTTTTTGTTGGAAACATCTTTGTCAACCCATCTCCGTCACGACTTTAGCAATAAGCAGAAGCTGAAGACTTCCAGCTCAAAGGAATTCATTTACAATGGTTATGAACTGTGCAGTCGTCTGTGAAAAGATTTACTCCCTGTCCAGTGAGACAGTATAAAACTATCCTCCATGGCGAAAAATGGTTTTAATGGACATCTTTCAGCCAACCAAGAAAAGGGATTCATCCAGACCGCCATGCAGCAGAAAATGATTTATTTAGTAGAGTCTGGTTTGGTAGCAGGCCGCCTGTGCTGGCCAGCTGCCAGGTTTCAATGAGTGCAGAGCAGGATTTTGCAAAACTTCACTGCCTTTAAAAGAAATATCTGACCTCGAGTACTCTTACATTGTTAGATCTGTGATGTTCACTGCCTTCTGGGAGGCTCTGATTGTGTGATGAAGTGTTGTAGTCAAGTCTTGCGATGTGTACCCAGTGTCCTTCAACCTGCCTCGCCTGCTTTAGTCCGACAGCCTCCAGAGAACGGATGTGCGCTTGTTTCGCTCTGCTGTGGGTTGCGTGCGGAGGCGGCGAAAGCCATAGCAATAGAGAAAAATTGGAAAGCAGGAATTTGTCTCACACTTGTCTCTCATTTCTTGTAGCTGCATTGCATCATGGTTTACTGAGGCTACAGTGGAGGCTGGAGTCGGTCCTCTGCTGCTTTAACAGTCGAATTCTGCCTGTATAATTATTGTATGTCTTCAGAAAGCTGGCTCTTTAAAGAAGCAATTCATGATCACTTCTTAAAGTCTGGTCGCATTAGACAGTAGCACAGTGGAGTTCAGCTGTGTGTCTTCATGAAGCTGACTCTCGGCGCTGGCTGGTGAACTTCTGTGCGTGGTGAGCTAACCTCTTTTCTGGCATTTTGGGAACAAATTAGGGACAATAAGTTAGCACAGTTTGTTAGAGAAGTCCATTTGTACCATTGATTGTTCTTCTGCAGAGCTGCTTAGACCCAACAGAGGATGTTAAACAACAAACAGCTAATGAGCTACAGTCGAGGCTCTATCAGGAAGATTATTTGTCTATGTACATATTTGAACTATGGCTGTAGTGATATGAATGCTACCATATATGTGTTAATATTTAATGTCATTGGTCACGACATAATATTATGTTATTAAGAACGGTGTGATACCGTACATCGTGATATCGTGGCATTATGATTTTTATGGTCAACGTACTGTGAATATTTTTGCCTTGCAGCGCTGATTTGAACCTGATACAAAAAAAAAAAAAATCATGCAAATGCAAACTCTACCAACACTGACCACAGAGATTTCACTGAAATGAATTTTTCACCCAAAACTTTTTAGTTTTATTTGCTGGTGTGACCGGAGCGCCATATTTATGGGAGCAGCCTCAATAATTCAGAAGGCTCAGAGTCGCACAGCGGCTGACGTCTGTTGATTGAAGATTTCGATGTGACTTGCTGTTATCAAGAAAAAACGTGAAAATATACAATGTATACAACATTGAATTCAACGGGCCTCCTGCCACGTCTCTCACACCTCTTTCCCCGTTTTGTCCCTAAACGCCGTCGCATGAAGCCGAAAAGCCGTAAAAATCGTCTTAAAAACAGAAAGAGCAGTATTCCCTGGGACTCTTTTCAAGGGCTGAGTGAAACGTCACCCAAATGAAGAATGGCAGCGATATCCAGCCAGAGGACAGCTTCCTCACTCTCCCTGTTTTTCTGAGCCAGATAAATCAGCTCAAGGTTCCTCAGCGATCCTCTGTGTGGCAGTGGAGGGGGGATTTATCATTCTCAGATAAAGGCTCGGTCCTCGTCAACGTTCGCTTTCACCCTCGGCCGGGAATTTATGAGAACTGGTGGCATTGTGTGCGCAAGCCTACCTAGTTACACAACAGAGTGCAAAGGGCTGCACAACAAGACAATCCATTGTGTTCAGACACAAGACGAATGATGTTTTACACAGCCATTTGCAAATGCAGCAAAGGTACAACTAGTGTCACTGTGCTGTGCAACAGTCCTGACCGGCAGAGCTCACCGGAACAGTGCCACTGTATCTCCAAATGAGCTGATTTCATTACCACTCATATCACACAGGAAGGGTTGAAATCCGCAGCATGGAGTCACCACTGTCTGTTTATTTGAGTCCAAACAGCTCTGAACCATTTCAAACACGTCCGTCTACAACACGAGTAAACACATAAATCATTACTACTATTACAGCTTCAAACAGCGCGACCTCGTCTGCCAGTGTTACCTGCTATCTGCAGTATGAATGAATAAATGCTATCTGTACGATTGTGTCTCTGTAATTAGCTAATTACAGCTGTCAGAGCAACAGAATTAACCTCTGCTAATGCTATTAGAGCGCTACAGTCAAATACATAATGAGCGGATTGCATTTAGAAAAGCTCACCTGAACGCAGCGATGGAAACAGACAGTCACATCTCTGGTGCAGGCAGAGGATGTATTATTACCTTTATATGCTGCAGCATGAAGCATACCAGGCTTTTTTTTTTTTTTTAAATCAATGCACCAATAAATCTGTTAATATTCTACATTTTTCTCATCACATGAAAAGACTGAAAACAAACAGTGACCCTCCTTAACAAGTATCGTGTGTGCAGCTGAAGCCTCATATATCTTCTTCTTCTTCCTCCTCTGTGCTGTAGAGCGCCACTGTTGTCCAAAACCTATTAAAAAAACATCAATGAGCCACACTGTTGCACTGGGTGACATGTTCCTCCATTACAATAAACAAGGGCACAGCAGTTTATTTGGAGTCAGTCCCACACACACCATCCTGCTGCCATAAATACAAACCAGAGCACTTAATGTGTATTAATCTGCAGCTGAAAACAGTCCCCAACAGACGCACTACTTACTCCTGTTTGTGGAGAAGTACAGTGAGCAGCTGCTTCAGGAGATTCCTGAGCATTTTTAAAAAAATTAAAATATATTGTGAGACTGAGGGGCACGCACAGGGTGAGGAAGTTCAATATGAACTCACAGATTGTTGGTTTTGTCGACTGAAAACAAATAAGTGAAACCGTGAGAATAAAGACTAACACCAGCCTCGTCCTTTGGACTAGCTGCAGTCGAGCTGTGACCCCGAGGATCTAAATGAAACTGTGTTGTTGTTACTGTGCTGAAGAAAAGAAGTGATGTGCTATTACAAAATTTCAATTCCCCCGAGACGAGCCGACCTTAACCTGCAGCGTGCGCTTACAAAAATCATTACTGGCGTGGAAGTGAAGGCATTACTCAAACTGGAGAAACTGGATTTGACGATGAAATCGCTGGTGCGCTGAGCTAATGATTGATCATTTTTAGGAAACTAAACATTCCCAAAATACATTTCATCTCATTACAGAAGTATTATCACCTCCTTTATGTTGTTCCTTTGGATAATAAAGGATTCATTTGCCACAGAACATCAACCGTACGCTCCTATGGCCTCGTCGTCACATGGTGTGCTCTGGGATTCTTGAAAAGAAAAGCCGTTTCCTGCTCATTAGCTGATATCCTGAGGCACAGCTGTCTCTGTTTCTGCTTGTGAAGCTTTTGTTGCTGACCGCCGGGTGCTTCAGCCACCCCCTTCTCTTTTTACTCTTCCTCTCGGTCTCGCACGCTCGGTTCATCCCTCCGATTCCCTTCAATCGCCTCTGGGCAGACACTGGATCTTTTCTATCTCTCATAAATGTCTGTTTATGGCGCTGCGTATTGAACGTTTGAAGCTGTATTCTTATTAGGTATTGCTGGTAATGATGAGAGTGTGAATGCAGTGTGTGTTTTCAGGCTGTAGCCACATATTAGCTTTCCAGGACTGATGTATTTTGCCAACATGTGACAAAACCGATAACCCGTTATCCAAAGGGGGTAAAATAAAGTCGACCTCCTGGGAGCAGCGAGCGCTTCATCGTGACTGTGACCCTTGCCGCCCTCCCTGCCTCTCCTCTGGTTCGGTCAGCTAAAAACACTTCATTTCCCATCCCGCTCTTCTTGTTATGACAGTGAGGGTTTTTGTTTTCAGCTGACTCGGGTTAATCTCTGCCTCATTGAGTCATATCTGCTGAGTCACAGGAGGGCCTGCAGGACCCTGCACCGTGTCTCTTGATCAAAGGAGCTTGACCGTCAGCAAAAACAGCAACTTTGGCCAACTCCAGCCGGCTGACATGAGGCGGCAAGATCGATTTAAACTGACACCAATGCGAGCGAGGATGCAGTAGGTGAGCCGTGTGCAGAAAACCTGACTCGCTCATTTGATTTGAAGCTTCTTTTAAGATGTATGTCAAGTGTCTCTGTCACTGCCGCGGCCTCCGCTGAGGTTTCGCTTTGTGTGCTGTTTGTTCTCTTAATGAACTTTAGTTTTAATACGACATGACAGATCAGTCAAATTTAAACTCGAGTGTGATGTGAATTCTCGAGGGTGAAATAAAAACTGCCTGCTCAACAGCGCCAGCAGTCAACATCCATATCAGGATATGACAGCAGGCTTCACATGAAGATGTGCCATGTGCGACACTGACCCGTCGCCTACGTTCATGTTAGCTCGTATAAAACCTGCGGCGTGAAACAGAACTGATGCCTCAGGTGCTAAAATAGTCCACGGTGACATTCGAACCTCGGATCTTTTTAACACGGGAGATGAAGAAACTCATTTACATCAGACGCCTGACGATGGTGGAATCACGCAAACTCACCCAAACATAAAAAACTAAGAGGTTTCTAACCTGCGGGACATTTCCAACATGTCGCTGTGATTCAAAGTGAAACAATACCTCCAGCTTTTAACAGGTTAGCAAGTTATGTAAGCTGTGATCCAATGAACTGAATGAATGCACAACGCAGACGCAAAAGTAGCACACGATGCCTTTTCATTAAATATGAGTTAAATACTTCGACGTGTTGGAAAATGAAAAGGTTTCAAAGACGTTCAGCCTTTGACCTTTGACCTTTCCCCTCCTGCTGCTGCTCATGACAGTTTGACGTCTGACTGAGACTGTCCTGTTGTGTTACACTTGTGTATGGTGTAACAGACGTTTCGAGTCACCGGCGTGAAGATCATAGCTGTGTCTTAAACTAAATGTTATAATAAAAAGGCCCCACAGTCCTGATTTCATAAAGCTGTCCATATTTTTATTCATTCAAATTTGGCTGGATGGTTAATAACACTTTCTTCTTTGGTCTGACAAACTCAGAACGCACATTCATTATTTTACACGGACTTTAAACAATATTATATTTATTATGATCTTCAACATCCTGACACTCACGAAGCACTAAATTATATTACAGCTAAGGCTGCAGAAAAGGTGGAAAACAACAAGATATTAAATAACTGTGAAGTCATTTATGAGATGAAAATGTTGCCATCGTGCAGATTTGCTGATATTTCCTCTTTATTTCATCTAAAACTGAAAACCTCTGAAGATGTTATAATAATAACAATAAGGTATAGTCAAACAACATCCTGCCATCACTACTACATTCTCTATTTAACCTCCAAAGTATTTGAACCAGCAACCTTTTAGCAGTGAGCCGCTGTCCTCACCTTCAGGTTCCTCCTGCACTCATTAAATGATCCAGAGCTATTTGAGGCTCTGTTCATACACACTGTCAGCCACAGTAAATGGGGATGTATCGGTCTGGGGATGATGAGGGCATATAAACGGGATAGTGAGGAGGAGGCGGCAGCAGGGCGGGGTGGTGGGTGGTGGGTGGTGGGTGGCAGACCTGACTCAGCTGAACGGACCGCCGGTGACACAGACTCCTGGAAGTGGGTCAAGAACACACACCTCCACCCTGAACCGTGCAGACAGTCAGAGCCTATTAACACAAACCCGTAAACGGGCAAAGCACCGTATGACTCGCAAATTATCATAATATGTAAATTGAAATCAAGTAATTATGGCGGGCCGTAGAGGTGCAGCATTTTAAGCCAGTTTTGCCTTAAGTATCGACATTAGCTCAGTACGGCGTGCCCCCAGCACACGATAATAATGATGATAAATAATTCTACCCCTGGTAGAGCCGAAAATACTCCTCCTACGGCAATTCTAAAACAGGTAACAGACGCTGCTGTTAATCCTATAAATGTGAGGAAGAGATGCTTATACATATTCATGCATATTAATGCTCTGCTGCAACCCAACCTGACAGGGGAGCTTATTAAATTCTGGTTCTTTAAAACCACCGTGACATTCAGAAGTCTAAATCCTGTCCTAACCTTGTTAGCTTGTGTAAATAACATCCGTGTGGGGGAATCGTAACACTGCGCCCCTCGACACAAGCAGCCAAATTAAGATGTGTTTTGGCATTTTCACCAGGGACAATCAGTCAAAACACAACTGGGAGGGGAGGCTGCGCTTTTATGCATGAAAATCAGCCGGCAAATACTAATAATAAGAATAAAAGCACCGCCGGCTGCTTTCAGCAGAGCAGCAAACGTACCAGTAATATCGTGATAATAACACAAATGAATTTTTAAAATCAGCTGTTTCAAACTGGACTTGACAAAGTCTCCTGTCTTTCCTGAAGCAGGGGTGACAGAGTTCTCTCAGCAAGTCACAGAAAGTGAAAGTCAATGGAAGACATTAAAGAGCAATGCCCTATCAGTTAGTTTTGTGTAGACTGTGTTATCAGGCAGCACACACAAAGATTCTCAACCCAAGTATAAGAACACGGTGTGTAATGAGGATGCACTTCCTCAGGGCACGTCATAAATTATGCAAATCTGCACGCAAATAAAGTGCCAAAGCTTAATTGAGATAGTGCGAGGTCGAGAGCGACCAAGGAACATCGCGGCCCTTCTTTTCACTTTCATCCCCCAGATACCACCGTGAAGCTTCTTTAGGCATCTCTGAAGCAAAAAGATGATGAATAATCCAGAGATGAACTCGCACTCTCATTATTATTTCAAGTGTTTGCATTTGTTACGCTGCTGGTGTTTGTATATTTGCTAATTTGTGATCCAAAGTTGAAAAAGTGCAAAGACATCTGTCTGCACATGAGGTGAGTTAAAAGAAACAAACCTCTGCGTGGCAGGCCGGAGCGAGCGCTCACAGCAAAATAATAAAGACATATGCCAAGTTATTCTTCTGCTCCACAAGGTCAAAAGGCTTTGCGGCGCCTGTAGGGGATCTTCAGAATGCAATTGTACACTTTGAAATCTGCGCGTCCATCGGGGACTCTGAAATCCAAACAGAGTCGAGGAGCACTCGAGGGTCCCTCACAAGTAGAAAGTGCAAACAGCCGATTAGAGTTCCTGATACTTTACACGGCAAAATGACTCTGAGGAACCCTTAAATCGAGTCGAGCTAAATCAAATATATTTCAAGAGAAATTATGAAACTCAAAATGCTACATGAGAGACGTAAAAACTTGAGGGTTTAACAGCGTATTAGGAAGGTCTTCAAATTAGACTTCGAGACACGACCCAGAACACAGGAGAGTCTGAAATTAAAAATGTACGACCTCTGAGAGCCTGCAGTTCAAATATGAAGTGTTTTTATAAAAAAGGATTGAGGGGAAGATCACTGCAGCCTTTATGTTGGTGTAGGTAGCATGGTTGAAGCATAGCACACTGTGGTCAGGCACAAAGAAGTGATGCTAACGCTTCGTATGTTTTTATTTTCCACTGATTAAGCCTCTGCACAGAGAGAGATGAAAGTATACCAAATCATCAATCTGTTAGTTCGTCTGATGACCAGGCTTATATCAGGCTTCAGATACAGAAACAACAGGATCGGTTCATTATTGATTTAGGTCTTCTCATGGGCTTTATTCCATCTTAACATATGTGGTGGCTCTATCGATACAAGTACCTATAATCACTTTGTTCTTGCTGTCATCCTCCCCGGGGAAACGTTTCCTTCAGGGTCCTTTTCATCAAGTCTTCATGAACTCTGACTGAACTTCCATGAGCCTCTACACACAAAGGTTTATCAGTGCACCTTTTCTTTATTTCTTTCTCCCGCGAGGCGTCCTCAGGCGTTCGCCCGCTCCCTTCGGAATAACAAAAGAAAAACTCCTGATGAACCTCTCGCTTTGAAAATGTCAAATCATGACGTATTTGCAGCGATGGTATCTACTAATAAATAATTGTTCCACTGGCTCCAGAATCATTACGGGGGTTTAACTGTACATAATTCACACAGTGTAATTGCATTTTGCAGGGGGGCTTTTCTTTCATTACTTCTGTTGAAGCCACATTCGACATGCCCGTGGAACAGGAAGGGAATTGTACAACTTCACAATGAAAAAGGATATTAACTATTCAGTGGATTTGATGCATATTATGCCGTAATGAGACCAATTTTATTGGGCAAATTGACAGCTGAAGTGTTACATCTGGGATTCATGCTGACAGTTCTCAGGACATTTGTAATATTGTTGTATAATATGACACCTTGTTGAGCAGCGAATTAGCTACTCACCAAAAAAATCTCAGGACAAGCATCACCAATTCTATCAAGATATTCAGCTGCACAGACTCCCATTCTGGTCACAAGAAATAATCACTTCTTTATTTATTGAGACTTTTAAACAAATAAAGAGAACACAGTGCTGCAGCGCAGAGGAGGCCGGCGCGGTCCTTCCTTCAGGGCCCACTTTAGGTCAGCCTAATAGTGGTTTACATCAAAGCTAATCTCGGAAACAGCCCGTCTCTGACAGCTAACCAGAGCAGCGACCTCTCAGCAAAAATCCACGCTGCTGAGTCTGAAAAACGCTGACTTACAGTACATTTAACTGTTATTTAGCATGGCAACTTGACTAAGAACACAGTCTCATTTACTGCATTACGGCCTGGGGGAAACCACACACACACACACACACACACACAGCTGCACAGTGTTACACAAATATCGTACTGTTAGCCATCAAGCAGATTTGGGAGAGAGACGGATTTGTGACTTTAGATGTTTAAAGGGAAAGACAGCAAGTCGCATGAGAGTTTTTGAACATGTACGCACAGGTTTCTGAAGCGCCGATTTGAAGCTTAAAATATGTGATGCTGCAGTCCCGCCTCTTCCGCCTCCCTCCTCCTTTACGCCTGGTTGCTCAAACTAGCCACCTGTAATGACACCCACCTGTCAATCAAAGCGTCCACGCTCTTAATTCTGCATAACTTTAAGCAAACTTCAAAGAAATCATCAAACTAAACCTCAAATTAGATCAACGAACCACATAACGTAGTCAAACTCTTACCAGAGCCATGGCGTGTGCTAAACTGAGGAAGGTTGACACCGAAAAACGACTTTTAATCCGGAAGACTGCAGCCAAGTCAGCCAATAACTTGTTGACTTGACTTCACACAGTGCAGATGTTGATACGATGACAATGCTGCTTCAATATATATATAGAATAATTGTAATGCATAACTAAATTATAATGCAACTTAGACATGATGCTGCAGAACCTGAACGTGAGCATGTTTCTCTATCTGGACCGAGCAGCTGCTAGTCACCAAGCTAACATGGCCACAGAGACAATGCTAATGTGCTGACGTTTAGCATGTAGAGAGACAAAGTCAGGGCATTATGTCCGAGCTAGTCTCTGTGTCACTAACATCTGTAACTCAGAACCGCATGCCTGTGTTTACAGTACGTATCCTCTGGGGAGCTTGAATGTCCGTAACTAATTTCACTGCAGTCGAGTTATTTGACTCTAAACCACAAATGTGAACTTCACGGTGGAGCTCGAGGAAAAGTAGTTTCATGGCAATCCATTCAAAGGTTGTTGGGCTATTTCAGTCCCAGTTAAAATGGTGGACAGACCAATGGCATGACATTGCCATCACTCCAAACACACATGGAGAAAAAGCTTCACTCATCTTACAGTATATGCCTTGGCATCAAAGCTGTTTCTCTCTTTGAGGCTACTGTAGTCCGACAGACTGATATATTGTAGGTCAGGTGTATTCTTTTCACAGAAACATTCAGAAACAAAATGTCCATAACAATGGACAGTAAAACTGTGCTGTACTGCAGATGGCAAGCACTGAAGAGCCCTGCAGATCCCTGCAGTGCTACCCAGACAAGTGCAGCCGAGGCTCTCTAATGAAATAAGAGCTTTTACTGGGAGCTGAGACAGTTTTCATCCATATATTTCCTTCCTCGGTGCTTCCTTGTATAAATTGTAGAGCAAAGTGATAGCTAGTGTCTTTGAAAATATACTCCTGGGGGTATTACCACCTACTGTACCTGGAGTATAAAAGAAAACGGTCATACATTGCAAAAGGAGAGCGAATCAAACACTTTTCCGCTCACTTATATACAGCAAAGGCCTTTTTCTGGCTCTGTAGCTTTACAGCTTTGAGTCCCTCCCATTGGGAATTCACACAAAAGATGTATACAATACTTGTGTGCCCGGGTTAGGGTTAGGACCGTTGATATTACTATGTTCAGTCAAATGGCTCTATATTTGGCTCACATTGTAGAGACACTGACATTACAGTGTGTTTTCAGGCATTCAAACTGTGATTGATGCTTCGACGTGTAATCTATTACCTCCCAGAAGCTTCACATAGTTACTTGCAACATCTTCCGATACTTGGCGTGCGTTGGGGACAAAGATTCATGAAAAACTTGTGCTGGCACCACAAAGCGCGACTCTTCTCAGATACATTAGACACCTCATTAGGCACAAACAGCTGTGGGTCGCTTCAGCTTCTCAATGCTGCCGAGGCAAATTCACACATTTATAACAGTAAACAAGGACCTTTCAGTAAAGCTACTGTTCTAGACAAATACTGTTATTGAATCAGACGTGTTGCTACTTCATCACAGTGGCAACCAGGCCACTGCTCGGCATTTCCAACAGGTTGATGTCGGAGCTTCTTACAGTGGAGACGCTGAAACAGACAAGCTTCAGGTGTAAAAGCAAAGGAGCATTTCACAGATTTGAACTCATCAAGATCAGTTTATTAGTCATGCTGTGTACTGCCCAGTCTGTGAAAACAGCTGTATACTGTGCTTGGTGAACTTCCAACAGGAAGCTGGAGTTACAAACTTTGGAGGGGGTTTGGTTATATTAAAGGTCAGGTGTGTCTGATTTAGGGGGCTCTATTGCAGAATATGGCAGTAATGGAATATAATATACACATGATCTGTTGTGTTTTTGTTACCTTGAAGTCTTTTACCAGCACAGAAGGTCTTATTCCATGGAGCCCACCATGTTTCTACAAAAGCTGAAACTGGTTTCAAGTTAAATCTACACCGTCACGCAGCAGTCATGTTGCTAAACACGGATGTGCTGTAAGCAGTTTCACGTGAAATGATCTAAACGGACGCTATCGAAGTTTCAAATTCAGCTTTGGGTGTCGTTTGCAGAGTTCACCTGGTGTCATCTGAGGGAAACATTTTTCATGTATTGAAAGAATGCTGCTGCGATGGCGTACGGGAGCACAGAAAAATAGATTAGCTTCTGGAAGGACGTGGCACGAATCGCCTGTCAAACTGAGACAGACTTACTGAGAAGAATGACAGCAGTGGCTGTTTCAGCAAGTGTCCCAAAACAACGTGTTTACATTGAAGTGGAAGTCAGGCGATGGTGTAATGCAGTGACAGTCTGCATAGAAACAAGGCCTGGGTGGATGGATGTGTGGAAGACAGCTGTTTGTTCCCCAACCAACGGATCACCATGGTTCCATAACTTCAACATGGCGATGAAGGTTTCCTAACAAAGTCGTCATTTTGACTGTTTCTCTGAACCTGCATGTCACTTTTGTGTCTAGACCTGACCAGATCTTCACCAAAAATTGATTTATTTTTCAACTGTGATTTGTAACAATTTCAGAAGACATCCTGCTGACCTTCTACGTGACATTCAAAAGGGCATGGACAAATAATGTATTTTGTGAAGGACGTGGGAAACCAATTGTGTATTCCTACACTTTTTCAGTGCAAGTCTTCTGAAGCTCGTCACGTTTATAGTCTGCCTCCCTTTTCTTGCCTTAATTGTCCCATTTGCCCCATCTTGGCTCGTAAATCCGGTCTAAAATAACCAGAGATATTCTAACCTGCTTTTACCCAGGTCTGTTACCCCATAGAAAATTGTAACCCCTGCTGCCTGCTTTGACTCTCTCTCCTTTGTTGTGTGTTGAGAAAGGTGATAGCACAGATTTAGTGTTACACAGTCTGCCAGCCTATCAAGAAGCCTGATAAGCACCTTAGCAGCACTCCTTCAAGCTGTGCACCGCTCTCAAATGAAATCCTTGCTTCTTCAAAAAGTCTTCTTTTTAGACAGACATTTTTTATAAAGTTATAGAACAGGTCATGACACTTTCTTATCCTATAAATAACTAAATAACGCTTCACTTTCTGTGTAAACATGAAAATTCCCAGGGCTGAAGTTTTGAGGTTTTCTACGCTTTAAAACCACAGCAGGGTTCTCGTAGCATTTGTCACCACGAAGCCCCAACCTCCGTCAGGATGCCACGTCAAGACAGCAGTGTTCGTTCAGTTGCTGGGCAAGGCACAACCAGTGAAGATGAATAAATCAATCAGGTGTCACAAACATCAGTGGAAAGCCCACGTATACATCCAGCAGCAGTCAGCTCTATTTCCACACAGAACGTCGGCTTCAAACACTCGTTAACAGAAAGGAGGGAATGGTGAAGCACATGAAGCTGTGCATTTTTAAAAATTCAACAACCTTGTTTTGCAATTGATTGTCGATGCTCAAATTTCCATTCCTCTCAGCACTTTAAAGACTTCATGCGGATAAATCAAATCTTTTATTGCACCCGAGGGAATTTGCTTTGCACAAAAAAGCACATAGAACATCAAAAGAACATCAACACCCGTACATGACAGAACATAATATGGCATAAAAATATATCATAAAGACATCATAAAAAAGCATCTTTTTGGGAAATTGATAGAGGACATCAACAACAACAAAGTGCCAAATTTGTACCATGTGATCAGAGCTTGTTAAGCAGCTGGATGCTGCGTGGGACAAAGAATGTGATTCACACATACCGCCGCCCTGAAGGCATTTTCAGTGCAGTGGGACGCTGTGATCTCCTGTCTTTCTGTCCATGTTGGACGAAGCACACCTTGTGCTGAAGAAAGACAACGTGGACGAGAAGTCCATCAGACAAATTTGACCACTTCCAAAGCCAGGACAATCAGATAACCTACATCTGCTAATAAAAACAAACTAAATGGACTCTGCACTCTGTTTGATCGACAACCAGGGTACATTTCTTCTAACATTAAAGTCCCCATGAAACCGAAAGCAGAGTTCATTGTTGGCTGCAGATTTTTACGTGTTTCCTGTAAGGAGGGACTTGTCGTGGATATTGATTGCCATTTACAGTAACAAATATGGAGTTTGCATTATGTCTATGTATTGCAGCAAGCGCTTTGAGGTACTGTCACCTTCCAGTGAACCAGGGACCAATCACAACCTCTAGTCTGGCAGATGGTTCTCTTGCCGGGTTTGGCTCCTGAGTCAGTTCAGTTAGCTACACGGATGACCGAGCTAACAACAGTTAGCGCTTCACTACTTATCAATGTTAATCACTGTAAATCACCTCGGTAGTGCTTCGTTATTCCCTGTTGGTCTTAGACGCTGTTCTTGAATCTGGTCCGGCTTCTGAACCCAGTTTGACGCCTGCTAATGACAGATTCAGTTAGCAGCAGTTACTTAGCGGGTTAGCTAAGCTAAGTGTGTAAATCACAGAGAGTTGAAGCAGTCGGAGGACATCAGAGGGAAAAGCAGCAAATATATTGTGAATAAAATCTGACCCAGTCTGAATAAAGTTCTAAAGTTGTGCTTCTGTACAGTAATCAGTGACTGTAGCAGCCTTCACAGTCACTCATAGACTGGATCAAACAGGAAGCACTCCGCTCCGGCGCGTCAGAAGAGAGGGGAAGAGTAATAGGAACATGCTTTAGGTTTAAAACAAAAATTTCAGGCTATAAAAACAGACTCAGCTGTGGTTTATCTGGTCTTGTTGCAGTTATTTCATGTGTACAAGTAACTGCTTCAGAAGACCTCAGTTAGCTGCTGTTCTGTGTTCCTTTGAGACGTGTCCTCTTTACTGGAAGTGGCCAGAGGTGAGGGTTGTACAGTATGCAGCACACCATCATCTTCTCATACATTTCGTTCCGACAGCGACATGAAAGCATCTTTCAGGAATTCAGGAAAAGATCTCTCTCTTTGTGCAGCTGTTAGCCGACAAACACTGCACCATCATTATCAGGCAGCATGTGTTTGTGCTTGTTCTGCTTCCTCTTAGGTATTCAAAAACAAATGATCACCTACAGCATCGTAACCATGAGAGAAGACTCTGATCCAGCTCGTTCGAGGCTCCTGAAGGACCAGACATCATTTAGTAGAATTGCTGTGACCTCGAGTAGCTGGCTGATTTGGGTTATTTTCAGGCTCTAAATCCACATAATGATGTTTTTTCCTCTTCACAAAGAGCTGCTCTGTTCACACAGTGCACATCATGCATCTTTAATATTTACTGCTGTTCTGTGTGGGCATCAGCGAAAGCATGGCAGAGAATCACACAGACGTCACTTTCCTTCTGTGCTTTACCGTGTTTTTAATGAATAGGTCTGCAAAAATAACTTCAGTGTCTCCATTGCACATTTCCTCCTTCAGCAGAATCAATCTGCACAATAAGTTCAGAACAGCTCTATAAACATGAACTTGAAGTGACGTTATGCAAAGTGTGAAACCTGAAACTTCACAGCAGTCAGCTACTGCAGTGACGTCAAATCCAAAAATTGAAACATGTTGACAAGCAGGACGCTGGCAGATGTGATGTGGGTGTAAGATCATAGCTGTGAAATCCTTAAATTAGAATCACAGATCACCATATGGTGAATGTCACTAATGTACCATGATGGGAAGGTATTGCTCCAACTCGGCAGATGTTTTGTGAAGAAGTGGAAATAGGCTGTCAAAAACATTCAGGTTCATCCTCTGGGGGCCAGTACAATCCAAACAGATATGGAAACCATCAAAGTGTTACTCCAGAGGGAAAATATATATATATTTGCATTAATAATCATTCACAAAGCGGCAACACATAGTTGTGTTAAAGTGGCTGTGGGTCAGCATGAGCATGAAGTTCAACTCTAAATATTTCATTCAGTCTGCAGTCTTTACTCTGCTGGACTCTCACAGGAAAGTTAAGTCGAACTCCACTTTTAGGGCCTGACAGCTTCACTGATGCCATCTGATTTGTCTCCATGAAGTGAATTGGACCCACTGGGGACGAAAAGATTACAGGAAATGCTCAAAAACTGTTTGTCACGACCCCGGCTTTTTTTCTTTTTTGGCTCACTTGTACTTTTCTGAATCACTTCCACTCCACTCCAAACTGAGTGAAAATGCTGGGTCACCATCCCAAATAATGTGAGATAAGATAGGCCATCAGGACACAGCTCCTTCAGTATCAATAACATCCTTAAAATAGCATTGATTTCCACCAAACATTTACTCACCATACGTGTGAATAATCTGTCAAACTGCTCCGGGTGATAGTTGGAGATATAGAGGCAATTACACAGTAATAGATTCAATCTCAGGCCAAGAGAAACATAATTGGAGAGGGAGCTCTCGCCTACGGGCCAGAATATTGTATATTGTCACTGTGATTATAGACACTTGGCTCAGCATGGTGCTGTTAGCAATTTCAAATCAGCACATGAATGGCTGACATTAAGTACAACGCTTTAGATCAGAGCTTTGATTGTGCTGTAATGTTTGTCTGTGTCAATTTCAAGTCACCCCATTTGTTTTCTTGCCTGGCCAGTTGACTGTGATCAAAAGGAAATTGCAATCCACACTGCGGCGTTATGTTTGTACAAAATGCAAATGTGACGCCCAAAGAAAATGAGGCATTCAAAGGAAACAGTGAAAGCTTTGGCACATTTTAAATTGACATGCAAAGCACCGAACTGATGCTGTTGTCCAGAGGGCCTTGACGAAGGGTTCACTTGTAAAAATCGACTTGAAATTACAAACAAGCAGTGAAGACGAAGCCATCACAGAGGTCTGTCCTTACCTCTGAAGAAATCTTATACAAGTCAGCAGCAAAGATCATGAGCAAGTAAAACAGGTGTGTAGTGAAACTGAGGGGGACAGTATATGCAGGGACTCACGCCAGAGAGCAGACTGTGGTCAGAAGGTCACTGTTACACTGGAAGAGGGGCAGTAATGAAGGGAAAAGGTCGGGGCACGGTGGAGTAACGAGCATGAATCCACAAGGAAGGGACGAAAGTGCACAGTACGCTGCGGCCGGACGACAAACGTCAGCTTGTTATTTTCCATGTGTACTCTGACAGCAGCAGTCTTCAGAGTTCGTACCATGTGTGGATTCTTTCCTCCTTCATTTATTTATTCCTGCTCACTGTCTGCCGCAGCCTGTACTAGATGTGTTCAGCCGCCATGCTGCTGTGCATTCAGAAGCTTTTTGAGGGCGCTCGCCATTTATACTGTTGAGAAAGGGAAAGAGGATGACTGGAAGCCTTAAAGGCTGCATTCACGCAAGCACGAGCCACCAATGTAGACCTGGTGCCCTGGTTAAAATATTTACAGACAGCCTGCAGTCAAGCTGTGGTTATTAACTAAGCAAGGCGTCCATCGTTACACACTGTAGTTAAAACACTGTACCCACCGGAGTAATTGCTGGGAGCTCACAATGCGGTTGCTAAAAATAGGTCCAACAAGCTGTTAAAACCTCTCGTGAGCACGCCCTTAATGCATCTATTCTGCACAGGAAGAGTGTGCAAGGGCACACCTACGCAGACAGGTCAAAGCTGAAGCAGGAAGTCGGTCTGTACGATGTTTGAGCAGTCTGACTTCGCTCTCTCTCCCAAATAAAGAGACAAACTGAGGGTTTGTTTATTGCCTGACCACTCATGCTTGATGCTCGGTTACACCTATTATTAGTGATGCAGCCACGCTTCGAGAACATTACTTTGGAGAGCACACGTTATCATAACTGATGCACCGATGGGCGAGCCGTGAAAAACACACCCAAGATGTAACAAAGTGCCTTCTTCCTCTGGGTTAAGCACACACGAGCAGATTGGAGTGGTTCCACATGGATTCCAGTCAAACTGTCAGAATCTCTATGTGAGCAGATTTTTGTGACGGTTGATGCCTTCCTGAGCTCACAACTTCCTCTGGAGCTGATCCAGTCTGGATATTTGATTGGTTAACAAGTACGACAGTGTACTCACTGTCAGCTTGTTAAGAGTTACTACTAACCTGAAAGCTACAGGACACAAGAACCAATCTCTGTGGCTGTGAACTGAAGCCAACGCTAAAGAGCCAAAACTGCAGTTCCTCTAACGTCCACTTGAGGCTGGCTCCAGCAGTGTATGCAGGATTAAGAGGGATTAAGAGCCTGGACGCTTTGATTGACAGGTGGGTGTCATTATAGAGGGTTTGTTTGAGCAACCAGGCGTCATTCAGCCCGCCTCAGGTCCATCCACGATCTATAACGTCACCTATTTCTAGCTGGAAGCCAGCAGAGGTAGGACTGCCAAGATGGAGACGATCAGAGCTTCACAACAGCTCTTTGGAAACCTGTGGGTGACGTCACGGAGACTACGTCCATGTTTTATACAGTCTGTGCTTTGATAGGCAACAACTGCTGGGTGTGCTCAGAACTGTGAGAACTTGTTTTGCAGTAAAGGGAGAGGTTAAAGGTCCGGTGTGTAGGATTGAGCTGAACCTAACAGTGTAGCTGCTGATTGCAACCCCCTCGGCTGAGCACATATCCCTGGAGAGGTTCCGGTGATGATCATTAGAGTGAAGGAAGTGCGACCGCCAATCCGAACTGTCTGTGGGCTATTTGTGAGGAAGTCCAATATCCCGCTGCAGAGTGTGGTACCCAGAGGTTTGCCAATCAGTGTCATGGGGCAGAATGTGTTGAATGCCGAACTAAAAGCAACAAACGGCGTTCAGTTGGAGGTGTTGTTATTTTCAAGGTGTGTGATGGCTGAGTGGAGGTCAGTGCAGTGGGCATCCTCTGTGCATCTGAATGCAAACTACATCCAGTAGTACTACTTACAGCGGCATCTCTCTATTTCAATGACTAAAGTGTTTGTATAGCTACAAAATCTGAGGATGTTTGGCCGTCCACGGCTCCCCTTCTGTGAATAACAGAGAAAACAGATCTGTCCTATGTCCTGAGATAACAAGGTGCACCACAGCACAAGTTAACACTGGATCTATTGTTCTGGTCCAGAGAAATGAAAGGAATCACGTACTTTCATGCTCTGATTTTTCAGCAATGAAAAGCACCAGCGGGGCCACACAGTGTGCAACATCACATATTGTGAGAAGGCAGCAGTGTGACAATCAGTGAGCAGTGTGCAGGCAGCACTGCCACAGGAACTGACTGTATACACACAGCTGCACTCACTCGTTTCACAGAGTGGATGTGTGTCGTCCTTGTTTCTGAGGTCGTCTTTGCTCATGGCTATGCAGTACATGTACAGTATGCACACACACACACACACACACACAGAGTGAATGGGCGTCATTAGCCTAAATTACAATGGCTCATTTTTAGAAGTGATTGGCCAGCAGCAGGACAGCTGGTCAACATCAGGATAACCCGCTGAGAATCTCAATGTAATCCTGATACTAAACATGTGTTCAGGTGAGCGAGTAATTAAAGGCGCCAGGAAACAAAAAAAAACTAAACGCACATTAATCGCTGTTGCCTGCAGACTGCTCAAAAATGGTGTGTGTGTGTGTGTGTGTGAGGTTCTGAAGCAGGAAGGTCAGATCAGTTTAGGCAGTCTACTTGATTGGTAGTTGCAGCCTGAATACTGTGGGTTGAAACAAGATTCCCATTGTGAGCAAATTTCCTCATGGCAGGCTCAAAGTGGTAAATATGACATTTTTTGATGCTTGCCGTTTATGTAATATTTGTGTTTTATTTGCGCGCCTTGATTTCAGCGTCGGGATTCACAGGAGAAACATTAGCAACAAACACGAGGCCGACGCTGCAACAAACACACACAAAAACAAAAAGTGATCAAACCAGACGTTGAGTCTGAAGTTTCCCTTCGAGCTGCACAACATGACGTCTTTTTAAGGTGTCACCAGTGTTAGACGCTTAATGGTCCATCTATTAATCACATTCTTCATTTATTTCTCCTCACAGACGAGAAGAAGAACTACTTATTACTCCCCCTGGTTGTTATTTTCCATCATTCCTGCTCATAGTTCTGTCAGGTTGTTTGTAATTCCTCATCAACTGCAGCTCACGCTCACTTATCCAGGGCAGTCATATAATAGACTAACATGCACATTGTAGGCTCAGGCACTTTGCTCATATGCTTAATTCTGTATTCTCTCTGACTGTGAGTATGGTCGCAAATCTGCAGAGATAAACACTGATACAGCATTAATTATTGATCAGAAATCTGCAGTGAGAAGCTGCTTTCCCCCCACAGGGGTCTGTTAATCCACACAGCTCGGGTGATTCCAATGTAAACATGTTTGAGTTTCATACACACACACACACACACACACACACACACACACACTGACTTCAGTTAAATAATGTCAGCGTACAGTTTTTGTTCCATCCACCATCAGTCAGTGATTTATGAATCATTTAAACCATTTCCAGTCTTGCATGCACCGCTAACACTCATTGTTTAGGTTCACTAGTTTCACCAGCTTCGTGACAAATCACCTTTTTTTTTGAACACTCAGACTTCCTTTAGATTCCTTCTTTTCTCTTTCGGACTCTTCGGGGCGCTCGCTGTGAAACGAACTTACAAACCTTTGTTTACAATTTTCACAGCGCTTAAACCGACCCACAGAAAACAACTGAAACAGCTTTTTAAGATGAACGTGTAGTGAAGCTATTACCACGCAGTGTGCTGCCGGAGGGGTCGTCCGTCTGTCTGTCTACGTGGAGATAAATGCCCAGGGTTGCCCAGAGAGAGAGGCGGGCTGCTGCCTGATAAAGGCTATGTTTGGGATGAAGCTCAGCTGTTAATGTTTACTTTAATTGTCCTGTAATCACTGGGTTTCCGGGGAAGGAGAGCTCTCCCGCCGAGCTGCACCTGGACCTTGTTCCAGACCGATTATACCAGTGGTGGAGCAGATTACTGTCCCGAACACAGTCCGATCAAAACACGCCAGGAAATCAGCTGTGGGGTTGTGACAGAGGACGGTGTGTATGAACGAAATGTTCTTTAATGTTTAGAGTCGAGTGTTTCGAGTACTGGTGAGTGAGAGAAAGAGAACAGGAGAGATTAGAAGAAAACAGTGAGCGAACTTTTAACAAAGAAAAGTAGAGACGTGTTTATGTGGCGGCAAACAGAGCAGAGAATGAAAGTCAATAAAATGACTGCATAACTGGAGGTGCCACGTGTACCAGTTTCACATCAGTAAATCATTACTATAATAATCTGAGATGTCATTATAATAACAGTAAACAAACAGCATAGGGTTGTGACAGATGATAGGAGGGAGCGTTCACGGCGCACACGTCTGATCAAACTCTCAGTGAAGCCAGAATGAAACTGGTTTTGTCTGAACTTCTTTACATCGTGTTTGTAACATAGGAACGGTATACGTTGTGATGGGCGGCTGTGGCTCAGAGCGGGTCGTCCACTAATCACATGATCTGCGGTTCGATCCCCGGCTCCTCCAGTCTGCATGTCGAAGTGTCCTTGGGCAAGATGCTGAACCCCAAACTGCTCCTGAAGGCTGCGCCATCAGTGTGTGAATGTGTGAATGGGTGAATGAGATATGTACTGTAAAAGAGCTTTGAGTGGTCAGAAGACTAGAAAGGAGATATATGAGTACAGTGCATTTACCATTTCATGGCTTCTTCATGTCATACTAGGAACGAGGGAAGTGCACTGTAAAAAAATATTAGAAAAAGTTATACTGGATTTATGACAGTAAAATTCAGACAACCACAGCTGCCAGTTTTTTACCATGAAAACAACAGTGTGGACCAAAACAGTGGATCGACCAACCAACAGACTGGACAAATATAAGATGAACTGCCATGGAGCGGTGTACAGAGTTCAGTGTGAGGCTGCACAGTGGGGAAATATCTTAGTTTAGCATGTTTGCATACTTGCTCGTTAACACAATTAATGTTAGTTTGATTAGTTTTGGTCATAAACCGCAGAATAAGATAAATTAAAGATGTGGCCTAATGATGGTTATTATTCAGGGGGTCACCAAAGTCAGAGTTATCGTCTGGGCAACATTAATGTTTGTATGGGAAATCATCTGACAGATGATGAACACAGGCTGAATGAGTGCTCTGTTAATCCAGTTTCTCATATGAGGGAAAAAATGTGCCAATATCAGATTATTAGTTTAAAGTCCGTGTAAAGTCAAAATAAATGTGTTTTGAGTTGTCAGACTAAAGAAAAAAGTGTTATTAACCAGCCAGCCAAATTTGAATGATTCAAAGTAACGATAAGTTTATGAAATTAGGCGTCAAAATCAAGTAAAAAGGAATTCTCAGCTCCACGGCACCCGGCAGGTGGTACACTCAGATCTGACTACATATATTCCCTGTCATAGGGAATATATGTCCCTGTCATAGTGTATCTTCCTCTGGATTCCAATCAGGAAACGAGCAGTCTAACGTTACGTGCACTGACATTAGATAACACATGAACATGACGAGAAACCCTAACGTGATTATGTTAGTACACCATGTAAAATCACGTTACTGTAATTACTGTATTATTTTCAGGGCTCCATTAATATGGCTCTTTACAATCCTCTTCTACTTCATCACTTCGTTTTTTGGAAATTTACATAAAGTAATGGAGCTGTTGTCACATTCTGGCATCCAGGGAAGAAGAAGATGCATTTTGTACGTATACGTGTGCACTGAAGGCTTTTATACTGAGGCTCTGGGGGCGAGTGGTCACTGCGTGACGTCACATGGTCTCATTTTAGGACCGCCCAAAAAATCCTGGACTGAAAACTGGTGAAAAACTGTTTGAACCTCTAACGCCACATTTGAGTGATATGTCGTTCAAAGTCTTTTCACGTGTTTTCAGAAACTATTGTCCAACATATTTATTGTATTTTGAAAGAAAACATGGAATTGCCTTTACACAGACTTTAACAAATTCGCTGAGAGCGCCGGTATATTGTTGAAATGGTGAGACAGAGACAGAGGAGAATGGAAGAGAGATCAGGAGAGAGAGTGTGTTATGTTACACAGTCCATAACAAAGAAGGACGAGGAGGACAGAGAAATTGAAAAACCAACAGAGAGCAGGTGTTTAGAGATAAAAAATGGAGTGTAGTGGGAGAGATGGGCAGTGCAAACAGACCGAGTATTATGAGCCTCCAGAATGTGTGGAAAGAATCAAGGAAGAGAGAGAGAGGATGAAAATTAAAGTTGGAAAATACTTTTGATTATTTAGAAGTTGATCACTGCACATGTGACAACCTATTTCCAAATGTGATCTCTTTGGTCTGGACAGTCAGCAGGTACGTACAGGTAACGACACACCAGACTACACGACTACAAGACTACACAAGAGACTGGATCAGAAGGCCGACACACTGTAAGTAACTCTTTAATTACTGCAGTTTTTGACTGAATACACAGTATACTTCTGTGAAATAGTTTACAGTCATTTACTGGGCACAAACACAGTACATTACTACACACACAGCTGAAATTTACAGTGCAGACAACAAATCAGGGTTACGATTGGTCCACCAATCCAACAACGTCCCCGACCCTTCAATTATTAAATGAGGAAAGTTGTGAACAGGTCGGTGTGTGTGCGAGTCCTCAGATTTCTGCATAAAGGAGCGTAGTGAAAGGTCGTTAATACCAAAACCACCAGGCGACTCTCTGATGTGATGGATGAGGTTGTCATAAAATTTATGGCTGGAAATATAAGTGCCTGGGAAGCGTGTGGTGGTGTGGGAGTGGACGTTTATCTGCAACAGTTCATCTCTGACAGGTTATATTTTCCTCCTCAGTCCTCAACTTCATCGCCGTGTTCAGACACACAGATCACATGATTCCAGCGCTTCTGTCACAACACGGCATCAAAGGAACAACATGAAATCTGAAGCTGATTACCTCTGATGGCACCACTCTGACAGCGCCTGTCCTCCTAAAACTGAAGCAGCGTGATCTCTGACATCCGCTAAGCCTGTGGGGAAGTTCATCTAATTGTGCTCTCCTCAGCAGTGCACCCAGGAGACCCGATCCACAGGGTCCTCTGGAGGGGGCCAAGAGGTGCTGAATTAGGAAAGAAGTATGGCTGCTTTGGAGACGCCAAAGGAAGAGGATGGAACGACTTGTGGTGTTGCTAATGAGAAGAAAAGACTTTAGCTGGAATACGAGGTAATTGCTGTGGTCATACAGAAAACTGTGAGAAAGGACATGAGAGGCTGTGAATCGAGCACTAACAGTTTCATTTCATAACAGTAACGGTGAATGCTGATAATTCTAGATGCATATGTTTATCTCAGGTCATGTCCTGACACTCTGCACACTACGTGGACTCATTCGATATCTTGCGAGCGTGAACCAAAGACGTGAACTCTATAAGGTCCTTTGGGGAGGTTCAAGATGTATGAAGAGCGAGGTGGCGCTGCACAACAGGAAGGCCAATAAATGTGAGGAAGGATGACGGTTTCAACGAGAAAGAGAGAAAGCTGAGAAAATATACAGAGCACATGTTCTCAAAAATGATGTTTTTCTCCACCTGTTCTGATGCCCAGTTTAAATTTGTGGATTAAAATATATAATGACTTTATTGCATAACACCTTGAATGTCTTGCCAAAGTTATTTCCCAGTGATCCAGTCAGAACAATTCTTTACAGACAAACTCATGTACATTCATTATTTCAGAGAACTCGAGTACTTTTCCAGTTCCGTTTCAATGAAGGTGAAAAGTTCCACATCATGTCCGATTAAACATTTTATCACTACACCAAACTCCTTTCTCAGATTTAACACTTCAAAGTTTCCTTGCCTACATGCCAACGCAGACTCACCAATGAATATTTATTAGTAACTTTTTGAAATTTACAAGAACCACTCTTCACATCGGCATGACTTCGATCCACAGCTCAAATGATCCTGTTATTTCCTTCAACCAGAACAGTCTAAGTTACCATATGACTGATTGCTGACAAGCACTCAGCCTGTCTTCAGTTGGGCTGTTTTAGTCCGCTGCAGTCACTCCACACAGATTACATCACTTCAAGCAAACTTTAACAATGAGGCTGAAACAGCGTCACCGTCCAGCACAGCTAAAAACTTGTGCGTGTTGTTCACTGCTCTGCTGTCCACATTCAAATGAACGATACGTATTGTTTCATCCCTTTGTCATCATGAGGAAGAAATAATGTCAGTGGTGAGTTTACTGCGTCGGTTTGCAAAATGCGTACAAAGCAACATGACTGGTTATTTTGGTTCTGGACATAACTATCCTAATTATTCTTAGTTTCTGCATGATTTACCAAAGACAGAGTCTAAGAGATATTTTATACAATCTTGTTATGGCACATTTTTAATAGCAGCAAAAACATGGGATTGAAAAAGTATCCTGGGCGTCGGTGCACAAAAGAATTGTTTTTACCGCTCCAATCCTCGCTCCACTCACCACTCCTGTGGTTGTGAGCTTTGGGTAATGAGAGTTTCCTTCACAGCATGGCTGGCCTCAGGGACAAGGTTACAGTAGAAGCTCTGAAACCCAGAAGGAGCTCAGAAAAGAACAGCTGCTTCTTCACGTTGCAAGGAGCTCGAGGAGGCAATCAGGATGCTTCAAGGAGGAATTCCAGGCAACTAGAAGGAGACTCCAGGACAGACCCCGAACACTCAGGAGGGATTACATATCCCAGGAAGAGTGGAAGAAAATGGCTAAGAAGAAGGGCGTGTGGGCTACGCTAAAACCACAACCCTGAGCCAGACAAGCAGCAGAAGATGGAGAGATGGATGGATGGGTGATTAATTAGCTTCAAATTTATGCATATCTATCAAAGGAACTGCACATTTCATTTGCCTTTTGAGAGATCAAACTGGATTTGTTTTTGTCACCAAGCTCATCTAATCAAGTTCCACTCGATAGCACGACGTGGACTCTAAGGTCCCTTTGAAGGGGGTGAAGAGGCATGAAGATGAAGCAGCGTGCACAGGGGCAAATAAAGACAAAGAAGGAAGTCTGCGTTTGTACTGGACGAGAGCAGAGGCAATATTTAAACAGCCTCTTCACAGAAATATCACGCTGCACATGAACAATAGTCCTGCACTCTCCTTTGTACTGTTCAACTGGACACACTGCATTTGCGTTCAACACAGCCACCTTCTAATTGTGCTTGACTCTGAATCTTGCAATGGTGCACCCAGGAGACCGAGTCCTTGCAGGATGTAAGCGAGGCAGAAAATGGAAGTGCTTTGGGAGGGGGCAAAGAAATACAAGGAAGGAGGGAAGGGTTACCGCTGAAAGGAAAGAGCTTTAGCAAAGAGCTGCAAGGCATATAATTGCTTTGGCCAGACAGAAAGATAAAGAAGAGGACGAGGAAAGGGTGTGAGAAAGCAGACAAAGGACAGAGGTTACTCACTACATGTTGACTGAATTGGTACTTTTAATATGTTTTTCTGACACTGCTTGTGAGGCCCTTCTGCATCTGCTGGTGTCACAAGCTTCATCTAATTAGAGTTCCACTCAATATCTCCTGCAAGTGACGGACTCCACTGGGTCCTCTGGAGGAAACCAAGTGGGATAACAGGGAGAAGGGGGTCCTTGGAGAGGCCTTTAGTTAGAACCTGGGAGGCATATAATTGCCTCAGCCAGACAGAAAGAAGGAGAAGGAGACAGAAAAAAGACAGGTAAAGGAGGAGGAGGGGAGATAAAGAAGAAGAGGTAAAGAAAGGAATTAAAGAACGGGAGCTTTAGTGTGTTTATTGAAGTTGGAGGATAAAGTGATTCTGATTGTGAGAGAAGTGAGAGGAAGCAGATAGAGACACAAGAGGAAAGAGAAGGGAGAAAGAAGTCAGAGACAACAGGAGCCAGACGAAAAGCCAGCGAGCCATTTCCATTACCAGGTCCTCTCTAACGGGAGGGGAGGCCAGCCTGGAACAAATGGACTGTAATTGCACACAATCTGTCTTCAGAGCTCAATCACTTTGCCCTGCGGGGACCATTGGTGAAACACTTCTCTCACACTAATCTAATAACCTTCTCCCTCACCTTCCTCCCCACGGAGACGTTACCTTTCACCTTCAACACGGACGTTAGCCTGACGGAGAAGTGAGACATGGTCGTCATTAACCGGCCACGTAATGAACCTCGCATATATTTGCATGCGATATCAATCAAACTGATCTTGTTGCTCTAATTGTTTGTTTTGTTTCATCATTAACCTGCTGATTAATGATTAATGAACAGTGCATATATCTGCATACAATCCATCAATCAAACTGCACAGTGGAGATGTTTTCCGTGTGTATACATATTTAAATTTATATTTTTGCCTTTCAGGTGTCCTGTTTCTGTTTTTCATTATGTATCTTATTGCTTTTTTCATTTATTAATGTTTCATTGTCTGCAAGCACTTTATGACTAAGTTTAATGTCAGTTTCATTATTATTGCCTGGCTGCAGATAAAAATTTCTGGAGAATGAGATAACACCCTGTTCGAAAATAATGACACTGCTGCAGCGAATGCTTACGTGAAATGGAAACTCATTATAGAAAAAAGTTATTTCAACTCACAATGTATTTCAAGACTTTTCCTGCTAAAATGGTGACATCTATGAGCGCAGCAATAAATTCTGGTCGTGTGGGTTGATGAATTTTAAGCACAAAACATCACCTTTGGATTTGACGTGTCATAAAGTAGCCACCTGAATCTCATTGGTTTCCATTTAATATAAGTTTTCTTCTGTACGCGTGGCTGCATTTAGCTAATGAACGCACTGCATCTCACGTTCTGGCGGCACGCGGCAGTTAGCACTTTACTGAACCTTAAAAATGTCTTAATAGGACCTGCGTGTTGCAACATGTGTCAATATTAAAAACTTGTGGAAACATATTGGCAAAATAAGAGCAAACAGCATCTGTGGCCTTTCACAGCTGTTACCTGCTGCATCTTTTTTCTGAATCATAACCTCATTATCTTTTTGATGTCGATTCATTTTTTTTCCTGCGCGCTATAATAGAATTTACAAAGTCTAATATTAGCAGCATTTTGTGCAGATCTTTTTTGGTTGTTGGTGCCGCCTGCTGTGCGTCACTGTCAAGTGCTGGCTGGGTGAGGGATTAAATGTGTGTGTTTGTGTGTGTGTGTGTGTAAACCTGTTTTACTGACTGAGCATGCACACATATTTGCATTTGTCTGTTTGTCTGCATCTGTGTGTGTGTGTGTGTGTAAACCTGTTTTTGTGCATTCATGCTGCTATGATGCTTGTGCCTGTTTATATGTCAGCCTGTGTGTATGTCTGGTTTTATGTGCGTGCATGCGTGAGAGACAGTGTGTCCTGTCTGTGTGTCTGTCTGTTTTCCCATTCGTTTCATTTCCCGTCGTCCACCAGGGGAAAAGTTCTGAGGAGCGTCTCCTTGTGCGGAGCTCAGGTACCGGTGATATTAGGAGCAGTGAACCAGGGAGGGCCGCTCATGCGTGCTGACTACAGAGACAAACATACATAGCGCTCCAGTAACGACGTTAGTTCCTCCGATCCAGTGGAAGTCCCTTCATGCTGTTTCCTTTGAGGGGCTGAACAGAGCTGTCTCTTTGGTGAAGGGCCAAACCTCTCTCTGCGTCAAAGATGCAGTTTTAGTGCTGGCATTGGGAGATGATTCAGAGCCGACTGGAAATATTTTGACAGAGATATTTTTACTTTAATTTGTTGTGTACTCCCACACAATGGTTTCGAAATGACACAATAACTATGAGACTGAAGTTCTGACTCTCAGCTTTAATTTGATGGCATTTACATCCACAGGCGGTGACGGGGTGTTTCTCCTGCTGGAGCTCTGAGGGTTTGATCATTTATGTCGGGTTATGGAAATTGTAGAAAACATTGAAATCATGGATGTGTGGATTAGATAGATCGATAGATCGATAGATAGATAGATAGATAGATAGATAGATAGATAGATAGATAGATAGATAGATAGATAGATAGATAGATAGATAGATAGAAAAAGTTGCATCGTTAGTGGCAGTAAAGTCCTACTGAGGAGTCCGGCTCACACCACCTGTGGATGAAGCTCTTTTACTGGTTGTGAAATACTTGCGGGGGGTATTTTGGGCTTTAGCTCCTTCCTTTGGCTGCGAGCCGCCTAACATCACTAACAACGCTGCCAGGAGTGAGTAAAACTGAAGGAAGTAGTGCAGCGAGTCACAGGTGGTCTCCTCCGGCTGTTCTAACCTCTCTTGATGCCTCCACTTTCTCATTTTTTTGTTCACTTTCTGGTAACTCTTGCCAAAGGTCGTTTGATGCTGAAACAAAGTATTTCTGTCACGTACCAAAACAAACTCAGTAAAAGTTCACTTAAAGGTCCAGTGTGTAACAGGAAGCTCTGTGTTTAATCACCTGGTAATGACGTGTTTGCTACTTTAGAATGACACATATGTCTGCCATGTTGGACCGCCATGTTTCTACGGTAACCCAGAACAGACAAACTGATTAAACTTTTACAAAATCCTGCTTATCCTTATTTTTTAAGGATTTCAATATTTCATTTAAGACAACAAGTGACGCATCATTTTGAGACAGACTACAAATTCAGAAAACAACGGCCTACGCAATTCAAGTCCCGTACAGCTGGGCCAGAGACAAACAACTGAAGTCCTTAGTAGACGGGTGAAGGAGCTCAAAACTGAGCTCAGAGAAGCAAATCACCACAATTCCTGTCAGGAGCCAGAAGACACTTAGATCTCCCAAAACCTGGAAGGAGTTCAGTGAAAACAAGATGCAAACAAGAGTGACACAGATACATTCTTGCAAGAAATGGACAATTCTCAGGAGCAGCAAGAAAGTTAAAGAACCAGCTTTACAGAGACGTAAAGGAACGACATAGGAACCTGGTTCAAGCAGAAGAAGATAAGCAAAAGGGAAATTCAGAGAGACCTCGCGATAACCATCAATGCTGCATACTATGAAACCTATCGAGCTCACTGGAGAAAAACGGACGGATGATACCGGTGTCAGAGCACAATAAACTGGTGGAGGAACTGAAGCAGAAAAACAGACCGCAGAGAGGGAGGAGCGTCTGCTTATAGAGGTGGAAGACTTGAAATACCAACTCAATGGACAGACGATACACAACAAGGAGACTTCTGTTCTGCTCAAGGCAGAGCATGAAGCTCATGTTCAAGACTCGTGGAAGCCTTGAAGAAACAGGACTTCCCATGTGTTTGAACCTGACCCAGAACCTGTGGTAGACGAGCTCCCCGAGCTCTTTCACAGTGGAAACCACTTGGTGTTACACAGGACCCAAAACTAGTCGCCCTTTTTTTGGGCCTCACTCTGGTCTTCAGCAGTGAAACACATGCTAACTCCAGTTGGATTGAAGTCCTGTGCTGAATAATACAAATGATTTTTAATGAGTAAATAAACACTTTTTTTGTTGTTTGTGAAAGGCTCGCTCTGGAGACGGCGTTCCTGAAACCACAGAGCCGTGTGTGTGTGTGTGTGTGTGATGTGTTGCTGCTCCACTTTCATGGTTTTCATCATGTAAAGGTCTGCGCTGCGGCCCAGCCTCGTAACAGTGCATGTAAATTTATTAACGTTTCACTATTTACCAGTGATATAGATTCTTTTTCAGCAATATTCATGAGGAAAATCCACCAAACCATCACAAACACCCACACTACATATACAAGACTAGTGAATGTTGTTGCATCTGTGAATGCATTTGTTATTTAGGGAGCTGATTCTTTCCATCCCAAAGTATTATCACATCGATTTCAGAAATTTCAGAAGTCCTCCCTGAAGGTGGATGTGTGGATGAATCACAGTGGCGGTGCACGTCTCCGATGGAATGCTGATTAGAGACACTAATCTGCAATAAGGAATATTCATGCGTCTGTAAGTGATCGGAGGAGCGGAGCAGAGCTGCTGTTGTAGGTACAAATGAACAGCGAGGCGGCCATTGTTTCTGTCGTTGCTGGTAGAAAGTGACTCATTAGGATTCATCGAGTTGCCGAGTGCAGACGCCTGAGCACGCTGTGTGGAGATTGAAGACTCCTGACTGTCAAATTAAGTCCTGCTAAATACTGTTTGGGTTATTGCTTTGCAGACGTTCAAGTTTTTTTAAATAGTCTTGCATTGCTGGAGCTTTTCCATTAGATAAAAGCTAAGCGGGCAGAATGATTTCTGCTATTATCAAAGCTCACTGGGACTTATTTTATGCTTCTGAGGAGGATTTTTTTTTGGCAATAAATTCAGTTTAGTTCACACTCGTGCAACAGAAACACACTGAAACAAGTGCACCGTGTATTTGATGTAGATTAAATATATTTTACAGTAAACAGCTACATCAGCTGGAAAGAAATCGAAAAGTTGACAAGCAGCAGACGGGAAGATGAAGTTGCCTTCAGGCAGTAAGAGGCTTGAAGTTCACCCGGCTTCTTGCTCCCATCTGTCCCAGCCCGGCCCCTCTCGTGTTGTGTCCAGGGCTATCTACCAGTCATGTAGTGCACACAGCAAGTGGAGCTTAACAAACCTTTTCCATTACGGTAATGACCTTCATGACTGAACACCTCAGGAGCGAGTCAGTACAGGACTGATTCCACAGCACAGCCATTAACTCTCCCCCCATGGGTCTGCCGGGATCAGATCAGCACGAGAAGAGGCTGTAGCGGCAAACGTAGGCCCGCCATCGATCACGGCACCGGCACAACGAAGAATCCAATTCGGCCCGTCTTCATTCAACTGAAATTGGGTGCTCCAAAGACCAACAAAGCCGTGGTGTGAGATTAACAATTTAAAGTTTCATTGCTATTTTTCCCCGACTCATCAGCGTACACAGACTTTAATAAATGTTTTACTGTTTCTACAGAGCGAGCCTGGTAAGGAAAAAATCATGGTATGAATCAGTCTGAACATCAAGTCCTTCAGTTATTAGGAACTAGTTCAAAAGCAGTGATTGGAAACCGGAAACTCTCTTTTCACTCTGACCAACATAGCTTCTCACAAATGTATTAGTAACTACGAGCTCGCTTTAAACTAGTGATCTACTGAATTGAGCTGCACCATAAACCAAAGGTATTACTTGAACTCATTTAAATGGAGAAATGAGTTAACAGTATTCATCCAATGTGGAGTTACTGGCATTGTTTCAGTAATTTGAACGTAAATCATCTTGATCGCGTGTCAGGTAAAATGTTTCGATCATATTCCATCTCTTACGGCAGCTACTAGCTCAATATTTGACAGTCAACTATGCAACAGTTCCAGCTGGCAGCGTCTGCTGATGACGTCAACGAACGTCAACGAATCGCGAGTATGACTAGATAAACAGCGTACATTGGAGAGTTGTGATTGGCTGTAGTAATAGCAACTAGATAACAGCCGTACGTCCGTTCGATCGATCAATCGTGAGAATCAGGTGCAATTTAGTTTGTCCGGTTCGCGTTGCCGTAAATACCGTGTTGTGTGACATAATCAGACGGATCCCAAGCCGATCTGGTACCGGTCTGGCCCCCCTAACACTGCCTTATAGATTCTGACACGAGGTCTGTCAGATAATATGGCAGGATGTTAAACAAATATGTAATTAATCAAATTACTAAAGTGAACTAACGAATCTGGGGCTTTGGAGGCCTTTGAGAGTTTGGCCCCCCCGAGCCTCCATTTAGTAAACACACTCATTATAACGAGGCTAAGATCCAAAGAAACGCTGTTACAGCCAGCTGCAGAGCTCAGCTACATGAACTCCTGCTGACTGACTGACAGGCGATGTAAGATGAGTGGCACGCGTTTACCACAGACTGTTTATCATCGATAAATCACTGAGGCAAAGGAAAATGCAGCGTCTGCATATCAGCGGCATACCTGAACATCAGGTAAGCCTCTGTGAGGACAGGAAGTCTCAGCTCGACCCAGCATCTCTTTGATCAAATCAGAAAAGAATTTGAAGAATGCCATATTTAGCAACGATCACACAGGAGCTCGTATACGTCCGCCGAGCCGCCGTGGGTTTTATGTTGAAGTCAATTTATGTTCTGGAGTCAGGACGACACAGAATGTGAAGCACGCTCCGTATCAGATCAGGACGACTGTGACACATTTTTATTCTGGGTTTGTAATCCAGGAAAGGTTTGCTGAGCACACATTCTCCTTTCAGAAACACCCTGCTTCAAAATGATAAGTTACACTACATTCATACCTGCGAGCTGCCAGCACAAACCACAAGCTGCAGCTTTTCCACTGCTAACAGCAAAACACAGTACAGGAGCAAACATTAGTCAGTAAAACCTACAAACCACAGAAAGCAGAGCTATCATTCCTGAGACGAACTCCTGAAATCCATCTCAAGTCTGCGAGTCCTCGTCTGGTTGGACCATTTGTAATGCTGCGTTCTAGTCAATGTTTCAAACCCCACTGGCTCCGCCACGGTCCGGTTCAGAAACGCTTCTGAAACGCTCCCGGTTGGTGTGAAGTCGATGCAGGACGGACCAGAACAGCGTCACATCCGCAATGTTTCATCCTCACCACATTACAAGCAGCACTATGAGCCGTTGTCAGCGTCTACCTTCCGGTGAACACGGCCGGACCGAACAGAACCTCTGAACCAGCAGTGTCCAGTCTAACAGTGAATACAGCAACAGAACCTCTGAACCAGCAGTGTCCAGTCTAACAGTGAGTACAGCAACAGAACCTCTGAACCAGCAGTGTCCAGTCTAACAGTGAATACAGCAACAGAACCTCTGAACCAGCAGTGTCCAGTCTAACAGTGAACACAGCAACAGAACCTCTGAACCAGCAGTGTCCAGTCTAACAGTGAACACAGCAACAGAACCTCTGAACCAGCAGTGTCCAGTCTAACAGTGAACACAGCAACAGAACCTCTGAACCAGCAGTGTCCAGTCTAACAGTGAGTACAGCAACAGAACCTCTGAACCAGCAGTGTCCAGTCTAACAGTGAACACAGCAACAGAACCTCTGAACCAGCAGTGTCCAGTCTAACAGTGAGTACAGCAACAGAACCTCTGAACCAGCAGTGTCCAGTCTAACAGTGAACACAGCAACAGAACCTCTGAACCAGCAGTGTCCAGTCTAACAGTGAACACAGCAACAGAACCTCTGAACCAGCAGGGTCCAGTCTAACAGTGAACACAGCAACAGAACCTCTAAACCAGCAGTGTCCAGTCTAACAGTGAACACAGCAACAGAACCTCTGAACCAGCAGTGTCCAGTCTAACAGTGAGTACAGCAACAGAACCTCTGAACCAGCAGTGTCCAGTCTAACAGTGAACACAGCAACAGAACCTCTGAACCAGCAGTGTCCAGTCTAACAGTGAACACAGCAACAGAACCTCTGAACCAGCAGTGTCCAGTCTAACAGTGAACACAGCAACAGAACCTCTAAACCAGCAGTGTCCAGTCTAACAGTGAACACAGCAACAGAACCTCTGAACCAGCAGTGTCCAGTCTAACAGTGAACACAGCAACAGAACCTCTGAACCAGCAGTGTCCAGTCTAACAGTGAACACAGCAACAGAACCTCTGAACCAGCAGTGTCCAGTCTAACAGTGAGTACAGCAGCCTACCGAGGTGGTTTTCTTGCCGGGTTTGGCTCCTGGCATCCCGGGCTGAGTCAGTTCAGTTAGCTACACGGCTGACCGAGCTAACCACAGTTAGCGCTTCACTATCATAAAGTCTGTAAATCACCTCGGTACTGTGACGTTATTCGCTGTTGGTCAACCTGGTCCAGTCGCTGAGCCCGGTTCTGTTGCCTACTAACGGCTAGGAAAGTGTTCAGCCTGGGCCAGCCCAACTTCTTGAGATATCCTGAGGATCGTGCGCTAAATATACAATCACAGAGTTATCGTCGTGTTTTTGTTTTTGTATGAACTAAAGAACCACGAGCAAAAGAAGAACGAACGCCGAAGACGTTTGACCTCGGGGAGTGTGTGTGTGTGTGTGTGTGTGTGTGTGTGTGTGTGTGTGTCATATTCTTTCTCATTAATTTCTACAATAATTGAATTATTTAAATGTGTTAATTATTTGGTTGTTTGCTGCAGTTTGATGATGAATTTTAAAACATATTTGACCTTTTTGGTCTGTAATGGAATAAATCAACTGTAAAATTAACGAAGGCCCGTAAACTGAATTTTAAACAGTTATTTTGTTTTATTAGTCTAAAAAAAAAAAAGATGTTTTCACTGTTGGGGGTGAAAATCACAATCATGATGTGTCACGTGACGCTTTAAACCAGGACAGAAGGTGTTCTTCCAGGTAGATTGATGATTTGTGATGCTGGACTGAATAAATAAAACTTTTCTGTAGTGACTGAATCGTTCCCGCTCACACTCGCCTGCTTCATGCTGCACTTTATGGATCCGTTGCCAAATGTCAGTGCACCTCAGCAGATAACACCTTGTAATTTGCACCTTTTTTTCTGGGAACTTGGACAGCTAAAGCAGTTGCGTTACATAAAGCTTTGCCTCCGTCTCCTGAGCCTCTCCTCTCTGAGCCTCGTGGCCTGCTGGCCAAATACAACTGTTAGGCTGCGTTAGGAATCAAACGTCAGGTTTCTTTACAGCAGGCATCGTCGGCCCTGTGGAGCAACAGCACACTCACACCGAGATGTTTTCTCTCTCTGCTGCCTCCTCACGTACCGTTTCTCTCTCTCTGCCTCACCCCCTCCTCCGCCTCTTTCTCCCACTTCATTTCCATCCTTTCACTCTCCTCCCTTGATCTCTCTCTGCCTCTCTCTCTCTGCCTCTCTTGCTCTTTCCACCACTCTCACCCTCTTGTCTTCCTCTCCTCTCTTTCTTCCAGCCTCCATCTCATTCCTCCAACTCTCCAGAACACTTACATTGCAATACACTCTCCGTCTCACACACACTCCAAGGGGAGGTGTTCAACTGGTACATTATGTCTCTTGAGTATTTCTCAGACTAATGGAAAACACTCAAAATGCCTTAGCATTCCATCATTCCACTGGTGAAAGAGAAACTCTCGGTCCACATATTGCCTCTGTAAGGGAAAGTTTCTAACCAACAAGCTGCAGCAGCCAGTAGTTTCTCAGCACGACTGTGAGCACTTTTCAAGTTTATTTCCTCGTATAGGTTTTTTGTTCACATACACACACACACACACACACACACACACACACACACACACACACACACACAAATTGTTCATACGATGATTTGAAGACGTTTGTATGATCGCTGTAAACACCTTGGTTGGAGCTTTATGGTACAAATGAGATGCTTTACATCACGTTACACCTTTAACATTCACACTGACGCGCCTGAAGCAAACGCGTGTCCGCGTCTTCGTACACAATCACACTGAACACACTGACAATCGGACACGTACCAATTATGTGCATGGTCTATTTGAGCTAATGTTTGAAATGTTCGTGACAGTAGCACAGCAGAACTCTGACCTCAGGTATGTTTACATAGAGATGCTAATATCTTAAACACCACCAGCCTGTGGGTGGATGCTGCGGTGGTGGAGGTGGGGCTGAAGGGACAGGTGTAGATGCTGCCGTGCAGCAGGACAGAGGGAGAGATGAAGAAAGTTCTGCAGCTTAAACAGAACCTTAAAATGAAGCGTGTTTGCTAGATGATAATGGAGAGTGAGGAATGTAGCATATATTAACGTGCTAAGGACTTGATGAACTATAGTTGCTGTTAGCTCAGTTTGTTAGCCAGACAGTACAGACTGTGAAGAGGAGGCTTTCAGACTCAGGGCAGATGGTAACGCCGACAAGGACTGGAGCCAGCGTCATTAGCAAGCATTGCAATGTAGCCAGGCTCAGCTGCCTCTGTGCACATAATGGCAGAGGAGAACAGAGCGAAGAGGACGCTGCCTGAGAAAGACAGACGCCGAGCTGGGCTGACTGCTGTTGGACTAGTCAGTGATATTAGCTGCTGCTGTGTCTGCTGTTGGAAGCAATACCAAGCTTGATAAGTAATGTAATGAGAACAAATACTCGAGTACAGCTGAACAAGTTTACCACAGTGGGAATCATTTCTTTGCACTCCACCTTCTGCACTAAGCCAAATAAAATGTTATTGGACTCTGTGTGGCTCCACACACACCCAACAGGGACAGCTGGACTGAAACGTGCACAGTTCAATGAGGACATGCAGCCACATACAAGTCAGTGATGGAAGATGGAAGCGCCCGATTAACCCACCAGGATGCTGGATCCCCCTGCTGCTCTAATTTCTCATACTAATTATGCTTTAATGCAGCAGCACAGCTACTGTATGTAGGCCACTATTGTGCTGTTTCCCTGTGGGGATGATTAGAGTAAATGTATACGTGTATCATGAACATGTTCAAATATGAAGAAAGCACCAGACCAAATGTTGATTTCTTTCAAACAAAGTCTGAGAGAAAAATGTCACCTCCTCCTTGATGCATATTAACCTCAGTGATGAAGTAACTGCAGATTTTTTTGATCATCTCTGGTAGAAAGATGAAAAAGACTATTGAGAAAAAAAATCTGACATGTGACAAAGGTCGTGTTCCAGATTCAAACAAAGGACTTCCTGGATACACGACTTGTATCGGAGCCACGAGGACGCCTCGGTGCCTCCCTTTGAAGATTACGAGTTTCTTCAGGGAAAATGGAGGCTGTTTATCAGACAGATAAAAGCCATGCAGCGGTTGAGACTTACTTTGATAAATGAAATATGCGTGTCAAAGTGTTTGTGCAGATTAGGCGTGCGCACGGATGGCGAGACAGAAAATGTGTTTTTATTGACGCTCGGATAAACTGAAGGTGAGTGGAGACTCGTATATTCATATTGACACATGAAACTTCCTATTCTACAATCATCTTTCAAATAATTATAGAGAACGTCACAAACGGCGCCGAAAGAGCTGTCAGACTCAGATCACCCATTTCATGACATCCATGTTTGTTTAATGTGTCTTCATCGAAGTTGGTGAATGCACCAAAGGTCAGCTGTTCGGTTTAGCCTGCTTCATGTTTTAATGGCTGTCTTTGCCATCCGACGTGCAGACATCAGATTTCCGCACAGTAAAAGTGTGAATCCTGCTCAGACTTCTGTTTGAATCCCAGCGCACCGTGGAGCTCCTCTCCTGCCGGGCTGCTGACAGAGCTGTCAGCCCGAGATTGGATCACGGTGGACGGACGCAGAGGAAGTTTTTACAAGCGTCTGGTTCAGAAGTGATTTAACTGACTTCACTGAACTGAACAACGGAGCAGAGAGCATCGTGCACCGCCTCTTGCCGTGTCTTCCATCACAGTTAGCTCTGTGGTCATTCTGAGACTCAGTTTGTGAAGTTAACGGCTGACGTGCTGTTGCTCTTATCCTCGATTTACTGGGGTCAGCCCTCGAGAACACAGCCTGGTACCATGTTAGCTGCCACAGTTCATAACTTACATCCCAGCTGAGGCCTCAGCGCACGAGTACACCCGGTAAAATCTGCTCTGAACCTTAGACTGACTAAAACATGGGCATTGTATCCGTGATGCCGTCTCCAGGTTTCTGGTGAAGCTGCTGCTGTCACGTTCGTAAAGTTTCCAGCAGCCTGGACAGTTACTTAAACATTCATCTTCATTCTTTCTTTCACAGACGATAAAAATGATCAGATGCAGCACTCATTTCAAATAAAGAGTAGATTAGCATATTTAGCTATTGGCCGTCCTCTCACGTAGTTTTCTTTCTTTGTGGAGACAGATGCAGATTTGTACTCAGTTTATGTCTTAAACATGTAATCAAAGACAGAAGCCGTCTTGTGGTGACGCTTCAGGAACATTCAGCAGGGTTGTGTTGTTCTGTCTGTACGTGTGAACGTAGCCGCTGTCAAACAAACAGGAAGTAACTTCACACATAACACACAAACCAAATCAAACTTCTTCATGTTTCGATTTTCAGATTTAGAAGCTGCTTCATGAAATAAACAAAGTCAGAACACACACACAGGTAGAATGAGTTGTAACCATGTTGGTGAAGTAATCAGAGTAGCATGCCTCGCTGTCAGCATGACGTTTTCTCGTGTTGCACCGTGCTACAAAATGTTACTTTAGCATTTCTGTTTGTGCTGCGGCTTCACGGCGATATCATGAAACAGTTTGTGCGAATGATAAATGATTGCAGAGCTTTGTAAAATGTGTGAGTGGACAGAGCGGACTGCAAAAGCAAAATGCTGATGACAAAGTCATAGTCCAAAAGTGCAGCACATTAAAAATCCATTTTATCTGCATGTGAAATACTGTGTGTGCATCTTTTCCCCGTGCTGATAATGAGGTTTGCTTTACACAATACATGTAGACTCTCGCGGTCATTGTGCTTGCATAAGCTTTCAGTTTCACCAAGTGACTCCTCCAAAATATTAACACATCTAAAAGGAGGCGAGGAGGCCAGAGAATCAGGCCAGTGCACCGCTAATGATCTCTCAGCAAAAACACACACACAAACACACACGAAGGAATGAATGCCAAGACACCCATGGACGTACAAGCTACAGACCATGCAGAGGAAACACACACACACACACAGATTTAAAGTATGCTATACTTCTGTGTCAACAGCAGCAGCTCATTAACATATCATTCACCAGCAGTGTGGAGTCAGGTTGTGCTGGCTGTTAATGAGAGAGGGACAGGGTCTATGATTCAACCCGACACAGCTGGCTCATCACAGCCCGCTTTAATAAAGAGAATGCTTGGCTGTGGCAGAGCTCATTTATAAAGTCTGTCACTAAATGTTTTCACAGACAAACCACAGCGAGCGAGCAGAGAGCGAGCGGGGAGCGAATACGAAGCAAATATTCAAACCAGGGTTGGACGATGTGACGACGTGCACCACGAGACAATGACAATGACCATAAGCTTTAATATAACCTGAACAGGTGAGTTGTATATAAATTCACCCTCAGTACAGTTGTCATGAACGGGGAAATTAGCTACAGAGACCAAAACTGTTTTTTGTACCAGGCTGTAAACATGTTTATTTCTGCTGTGAAGTTGGACATTTGAACATGGGGACTTATGGAGACTGACTCACTTCTGGAGCCAGCCTCAAGTGGACGTTAGAGGAACTGCAGTTTGTGTTTCACTTCACAGACACGGAGGTTGCCGCTCGTCTAGGGATGGTCACGGATTCTTCTGACTGAAATATGTTAACTTCCTGATGGGTTGGCATGAATTTTGATCCAGACGTTGATGGTTCACAGAGACGATGATGATGATGATGATGAATGCACTCCTGACCTTCTCCTCTAGTGCCAACAGCACAATGACGCTTGTGTCAAGCATTGATACAGATATTTAAGTTCTCCTTAAGATGAGTCAGATTTTCTTTAGTGAGGTCGGTGCACTTTAGGAGCAGGCTTTTAAGATGAAAAGTCAGCAATCATCATCTGATCATGGTTAATCAGCATACTTGCCGACCTCCAGACGTCACAGCAGTAACTGACTGGCGTCATTTGGTTGCAGAAATGTGAAGTGTGGAGGACAGAGAGAAGAGAAGGTGGCACTGAAAAATGGGGCCCTCAGGAGAGTCTGGAGGGTTGGAAAGTGTCAATATCTACAGTACAAACAGTGTGAGAGTCAATGAGGAGGATTCTTTTATTTTTACTAAACTAGAAGAGAAGGAAGGAGTTCTGTCTGGATTTGTCATTTCTTATTATCGATTAAGTCGGAGGTTCTTTCACACATTACGGATACAAAGACAGTTCATCTTCTGACACCGCGACAGCTGAATGAAGCTGTTAGGCAGCGGTACTGTCTGACTAATACGAGCGAGGATAAATATCAATGCATGATGATAATTTGATTTCCTCATTAGCAGCAGTACTCACCTCCGCGGGCGGTTCTAGGGTGACGATATCAGTGAGCCTAATTAATCTCACCTAACCTGTCTTAATTGCATTAAATGTCGTATTCATGATGAATATTCCACTTAAAGTCAAAGACGTGAAATCAAAGAGAGAGATGTTTGTTTGATGTTGCAGCAGTGTGTGTGTGTGTGTGTGTGTGTGTGTGTGTGTGTGTGTGTGTGTGTGTGTGTGTGTGTGCAGAGAGCTCTGGAAACAGGAAAACTTATTTAACATACATAATTGTGTCTGCAAACCTAAAATGTATAATTATGTTATGTTCGTAGATCTTAGCACCGAGTCGTGATCGTATCGCTCTCATAGTTTTCTGTCTTCGTGGACAAAGACAGATTTGTACCTAACCCTGCAGCCATGATTTTGCACAGTCATACTAACATAAAAAGAGTCTCAGAGCAGAGACTCTGTGAACTCGAGCACAGTAACTGTCTGTCAGAGCTGCCTGGAGGGACGAGCAGAGGGCGAGGATGCTGTGCTGCTGCCAGAAGAGCGGCTGACCCTGAGCAGCATGTATGGGAATAAATTAGTGCAACAGATTGGTTGATGGTTCTCACTTTCTCCCTGATGGTCTGAATAAGTCGCTGCTGCACGGCGCTGCTCCGTCTTCTCTGTCAGTTAAAAAGTGTGAATTTCATGAGTCTCACGGTCAGTGTGTGTGTGTGTGTTTGAGAGAGAGAGTCATCAGTCCTGCTAGTCTGCAGCAAAGTGGAGGTCAGCACTCACACAGTAACACTCAGTAAGAGTGAGTGATGAAGTGACGAGCGAGTCGATATTACCATTTATTCAGATTTCTGTCTACGTCCAGCGACCGTGTATCAGGACTCATATTTCCCTCCAGCCATCTTCGGACACTGGGTGAGAGGCCACGGGCAATTTAGAGTCACCAATTAACCTGCATGTGTTTGGACTGTGGGAACACAGAACGAACAAGCTGGGGTTCAAACCAGGAAACTAACCGCTGCACCACTGCGCCGCACGTATTTTCACCACGTTTATCACGTCGGCAGCATCTTTACTGCACTGCTGCAGTTAGCTGTTCATCAAGTTTTAAGAATCATAAATCAAACACACACACACTCTATGTGCTGCCCTCTGCTGGCATGTTGGAGCGTCTTCACCGAGCAGTGCTGAAGCTGCAGAGAAGCAGGCTGAGTTATCGACGTGAAGAAAAATGGTGAAATATTTATATTATGCACCGAGCAGACTCGTACTAGGTTTGTTAATCTAGCTTTTATCTTTATGACCAAACACCAGAGCTACACTGATACTTGATTTCTGGGGCTGATGCCAGTTCTGATATCAGGGAGTAAATAATTCCAATATTTATACACTGGCTGATTATCGGAGAGAGGAAATAGAGGCAGGATATTTAACACTTGCCAGCTCCGGCTGTATTTCGTGTTTAAGTGCTAGTAAACGTTAGCACGGACACACTGATCTAATATGGTGAACATGGTCAACATTACACCAGCTAAACTTCAGCACTGCACTGTGAGCATTGTCAAATTTAGTATAATCAGCTGAAAATAAGAATCTGTACGTTTTTGTTAGAATGAACCTTTTATATCTGCAGAGGCTGCAGATCTTCTTCCATGGAGTCCACCATGTTTCTACAGGAGCCCTGAATGGACAAACTGGCTCTAGTTTAGTATTTAACTCCAAAGAGTGGCTAGCTTGGCTCACGCTAAAAACAAACTGCAGTCAGGACTGATGAACGAGTACGAGCACAAGAAAGGGAATTACTACAGAGCATGCAGAACAGGCCGTCATGCTACAGGGAGTGCAACGAAATTTGTTTCGACCCCGCCATAATTACAAGTGTTGTTTAGGAGCCTCAGTTCACTTGGACCTCGTTATGAAAGTGCACTTCTTCTTCTTCTTCTATGGTTTGAAAAATGTAAACCGTAGGTGTGATCGAACCCTAAATAGCCACGATCGATACGAGGCTATAAGACAAATGCAGCTCTAATTAAAGCCGGCTGTTGGCACCGACAGAAACGAGGCTTGAGCAGTTAATGAACGAGCAATATGGGGAAAAAGTTGGCAATCAGGAGGCGCACTTACAGGCATTCATGAGACAACAGCTGTGATCAACACAAAATGAACTCTATAGGCGTCTGAATCCAAACAATAGCTGCAATCAAGTCTGTCAGGCAGCGATGATGCATCATGACAAGCAGAACATGGATACTGAGATGAAAGCCGAGACGACAGCCACGGCGTCCGCCTGAGAAACTTTCTGTCTCTGCGGTTTCACTTTATTAGCTTCCTGACACACACACACACACACACACACACACACACTGCACGGAGAAGCAGAGCTTCTACAAGGTGTCTTAATGGAAAGTGAGGAATCGTGAGGATATCTGCTTCAAGCTGAAGCCAAGAACAAGATCTGAAACAACTCAGCTCTGTTTCACGGAGAGGTCAAAACTCCAGCAACAACTTTATTGTCAGACCAACGCGTTTCAGCTTCTGACAATTAAGTTGTTCTTTGTACAGTTGTTGCTGTTTTTGACCTATTCAGACCTTTTCTCTTCTCTGTGCACCTTCCCTGAATCCCCAGTCTGCGCTTACAGGTCTGTCTGATGGATGAGGAATGTCTTCATAACACAGTTACAGCTAAACTAAGTTTTGAATGAGTGCTACTGTACATCAATATCAGTAAATACCTCCATCCATCCTCTTCCTCTTATCCAGGTCTGGTCGTGGTGGCAGCAGGTTTAGCAGAGCGTCCAGACGTTCTTCTCCTCAGAAACACATCCCAGCTCCTCCTGGAGGACCTCGAGGTGTTTTCAGGTTAGATGGACTATGTAGTCCGTCCAGCAGGTTCTGGGTCTGCACTGGCGTCTCCTCCCAGTTGGCCGTGTCCTGAACACCTCCAAAGGAAGGTACAGAGGAGGATCCTGATCAGATGTTGAACCACCTCAGATGGAGCCTTTCAACGTGAAGGAGCAACGGTTCTACCCGGCAGAGGAAACTTATTTCGGCCGTTTGTATCCTCGATTTCATTCTTTTGGTCAAGACCCAAAGTTCACGACCATCGGTGAGCGCTGGAACGTAGATGGACTCGAAGATGGAGAGCTTTACCTTCAGACTTTATATCAAAGTAGCTTCTCAAACATCAGACAGTACTTATATACATATTTACTCTGCCGCATTAGCATCTAAAACAAAGATATAATTATGGATAACGAGCATCTACTTCCAGTTAGTTACACATTAGTGTAAGCAGATCATAAATAACTGTTAAAAATAGGAACCATATAACGTCTGTGCCAAACAGTCAACCGGACCTGATGTGTGCAGGCACTGAGGAGAGGAAGGACTGAAAGTCGGGCGGCTGTGGCTCAGAGGTAGAGCAGGTCGTCCACTAATCAGAAGATCGCCGGTTCGATCCCCTCCAGTCTGCATGTTGAAGTGTCCTTGGGCAAGATACTGAACCCCAAATTGCTCCTGAAGGCTGCGCCATCGGTGTGTGAATGTTAGTTCCTCAAACTGATGAGCACTTGGCACCTTGCATGGCAGCCAATGCCATCAGTGTATGAATGTGTGTGAATGGGTGAATGAGATATGTAGTGTAAAAGAGCTTTGAGTGGTTGGTAGACTGGACTAGTACAGTCCATTTACCAAAGTCTTCCATTCTCTCAGACTGCTCGAGTTAAACTAATCCTAATTTATTTTTATTATTTGATGACGTGTACGAGTTTCTATTTCAGGTTTCATGTGTGCAGTCATGACAGTTAGCTTATTGTGTCACTTTAAATTGATGTCTGATGTTTACAGTATGTGTGGAGCCCAGAGAGACACTCAGTACGTTTACATGCAGCTATGTGGCGCTGTAGCCCTCTGAACAAAGAGCCACTTCCCATTGACCTCGACTTATCAGCAACAACAAACTATCTGACGGCATTCAAACAAAGATGGCGTACGAGGAGATGGACGATGCTACAGTAGCGTACATTTCGTGCATTATTTTCCTCCTGTCGATTGACCTTTTCCGGCAACAACACCGCTGTCTAATACGACGTCTCCTTTCACCCCAGCGGAAATTCTCGAGCATGCGCAGAATGCAAAATCCAATTTAGATCCGCTGAGTATACATGGCGTTATACTATGAACGAATTATCCAGGTGTTCTTATCCGATTTTGAGATGTCCGTTATGGTCCAAAGTACGTCGGACTAAGGTGTTAACAAGCATTTTAAAAGTCCAAACTATGTCTGATACGAACAGAAATTCAACTTTTTTGCTGCATGTAAACGTACTGTGTGACAGCTGTGCTACAGTGTTTGTATGTGGGAAGCCAGTGAGGGATCAGGGTCACTGCACACACCTGGTATGAATGGCATGATGGGTCAGAGAATAATGTAAACATACAATATAATATATAAATCACTGTGATACTGATATATTGTTATAGTACAAGAGGAAGATGCTTCAGGTCAAACAGCAGCAGGTTTGTAACACAGATTGTAACATCGCCATTACAAAGGTCAGGTCAGTATGAAGCCCATTCTCTCTCTCTCTCACACACACACACACACACACACACACACACACACACACACTCTATGTCTCTCATCGTCACCAGCCTCGGGCGCCCTGCTTCCACCACTCTGCACACACACCTCAGCAGCCTGTGCCATTAGGGAAGAGCCCGCAGCAGCAATACTCATAAATATTGACTTGGTTTCAACATATCCCTCAGGAAGTGTTCGAAGCAGCAGCAGGTACTGCATTAGCACACCAACTGCACACACAACCCACGGTCAATACCGACGAGCTGCGCCGCTAAGCTAACTCGCTAAGCGCGTTTGTTCTTGCAGAAGGAACGCGGCGAGGCGCCGCGGCACGCCGGCGGGAAGGCGAGGTGTTGTTACGGAAAATATTTAATTAGCAGCAGCGATGAACGTCTCCCTGGCTAATGATCACAGCCGACAGTAACGCATCTCGCAGGGTTCGAGGATTCCTTCAGAGGGGCGGCGTGGAAATGAATTGATGTGACACCTGGAGAAACCGGGCCTTCGGAGTCAGCCCCGCTCCTCCTCAGCTGCAGTGTAATGTTATCAAATGAAACAGCAGCACCTGAACACATTCAATTTAGTGGATCGGATTCTCTTCTGCCCCTATAGGTACGCTTAATTAAAAGTGTTTCCTCACTAACTGTGCAGAGATTATGTGCGGCCCTCTTTTAATCTGTCAGGAAAGTCTCTTGGTTTGAGCTCGTTAATCAATCTTATTCGGGTGTTAACTAATTACATTCGCCCATTGCAGAAGATCAGGAACAGTGAATTATTCAAGGCGAGGCTGATTTCCTGAAGGTTGGGGGAGCAGTCAGGTGGAAGAATTAAGCCATTTACTAATGAGAGAAAATGTGATTTGTTACCTCCACCGTGGTTCATCAGCTCCTGCTGAGCGGTGGAGGAGGGGCGGCCTCCAACAGTCGATGCCTGGACTGCAGCGTGCGACTCTGCGATGGCCTCTGAGCCAGTCTGCCGTAACGTTTAACGTTTTATCAGCTAAATGCTATGTGCCAATAACCACCCAAACATCACCATGGAGCGGCCGCAGGGTCATTTCCAGGGTCAATACACAAGAACATATTGTGACAAGCAGCAGGGGGGGACAGACAGGAATCAGCTCTCAGCCCCGTAAAGACATTCAACACACACACACACACTTCCAAACTGTTTCAGGAGAGGCTCAACGAACGGACGTGAAAAAATATTACACAGAAGAGCTGACATGTTTAAAGATTCTGTAGCTTGCTGTTAAAAGCCAGGACGGACTTTCTTTATGTATTCGTTGGAGTTATGTCGGACGGCAACATTCGGCCATCTTGGCTCAACTGTTGAGTCTCTGGGATCAAACAACATCATGACCCTGCAGGGCAGAATTTGAACCTGCTATAGACTATATACTGTTTTTATACATGTTACTTCATTGATACGTCTTCACTTCTTTATTTACTCTGCTGTCCAGTACATTTGTACACATCGACTTCACTGCAGTCATTAAATATCAGGAGGTGACTTCAGCTTCAGGTTCCTGCAGACTGCAACAGTTTCTAGTTAAATCAGAGTGAACCCAGCAGCTGCACAGCCCACATGGTCACATCCCATCCTCAGCAAAGTTACAGTGTCTTTGCTCCAACCGACTGCACTCAGATCAGATCTCACTGCAACGCTTTTAAACGAAATCAGACACATTTATATGAAGTTACATCCCACGAAGGTGTCGCTGATTAATCACCTGTTCTTAGATTTTTGACAGATTGAAGTCAAAAAGCGTTTTTACAGCACGAGTCCTTAACAGTGACCTTCACCTGTCAATCACCACAACGCATCACACCTTATTTGCATAAAGTTGAACTCAGCTCAACTTTTTCAGTGTTGCAGAGTCACTGAAGTCTCTCCGCCAGCTGCCACACGCTGTCACGCCTCGTATTCCTGCACTCATAAGAAATTAATAAGCGCCTGTCACTTTGTCTCATGACGCCGCTGCTGGTGTGAGCACACACACACACACACACACACGCTCAAAATGAAGGACCCTGCATTGCATTGTGGTTCCTGTAGTCTCTAAAAGTGGAACAGGAGTCAGAGCCTTCAGCCGTCGAGCTCCTCTCCTGTGGAACCAGCTCCCAGTTCAGACCCGCTCTCCACATTTAAGCTGGCTCAGGTGATCCTGAACCGTCCGTTAGTTATGCTGCCGCAGGTCTGTAGACTGCTGGACTTCCCATGATGCACTGAGCTCTTCCCTCCATCTGAACACATTCATGTCTCATCAGTGCATGTTACTCACTTAGAGTTTCTCTGCTTTCTCATCCTGTCAGGTTCTCGTGGATCGTGGCGATTGGTGGAGCCTGCTGCTGTGGTCCTGCTTGACGTCCACTACTTATACAATTATTATTATCATTATTATTATTAACACCTTTAGTCATATCTCCATTAAAGTTATAGTTACAGTTATTGTTTTATTGCTGCTGTGCATCTGTGTCTCCAACCTCTCGGTTCTGAGGTTTTTCCTCGACAAGTGCTCGCTCCTGATGGGAACAGTTCAGTCTCTGTAGATGATATTAAGTCCAGACTATAGCTGTTATTTCAAATGTCATGTGACACACAACAAACCAGTCTCAGAATGACATCACAGCTCTGTGACATCACAGCTCTGTGACATCACAGAAAACTGAGTCCGTGCTAAGCTAAGCAGCTAAACTTTAGCACCGATGCTCCGTGTTTAGATCCCGCCCTGTGTGGGTCATTATACTGTCATTGGTCACACACACACACACACACACACGCTGTAAACGATACCATTGGCTGCAGAGTGCGACAATCTGCCAATGAAAATCAGCCATCAGCCAACACCTGACCTCATAAGTGACCTCTGTGAAGTCTGTATCATAACGACGGAGAACTTTAATCCATGTTATAAATTATACGACCTGCTCTGTTTAATCTCTCACACACACACACACACACACACACACACACACACACACACACACACATTATGACAGCATCCAAAGAAAGCAGAAGAAGTGAAATGTTTTAGCAGAGCAGGCTGCAGGAGTGACACCAAAGTGACAGTTTAGTTATTAGTGTTTGTTCCATTCAGATGATTCGGTGATACGCAGCATTCTTCCCGCGGTTTCCTGTGTCGATGACAGATCATAAAAAACATTTTCAAACTTTGTGTGTTGGAAAGAAGCGCCTCATTACTGTCCCTCTTTGGAGCTAACTAAAGCAAATGTTTAATGATATTTAATGATTGTGCTCAACGTAGTCGGACTCACAGAGAGGAGTGACAGCTTGAGTCTACGACGGCGGGGAGGAGGGCCGTCCAAATGAACTGAAATAACGGAGCATAATTTATTGATTGTTTTATTTTTTATTGGCTTCATTATTCAGGATTCATCTGACTTTAGCGCGTCGTCGGTCCTGCAGCGACGGCAGGCGTTGTGCATTTTGTACGTTCCTCATAAATAAGTCATCCAAGCTGGAGCTGAGTATTGCCTAAACACTCCTCTCTGTAGTGAGATGCTAAGCACATAGCACATGGTGCAGAGAGGAGCTGAGGGCCTTCAAGGATTCCCACTCCTTCAGAACACAGTAAATAATACATCTTAGTGGATTTGAGGGAGAAACAACACATTTTGCAGGAGGAAAACATCATAATTCAAATATATGTGATGTAACAGGCCACGGCAGGCGCACAAAAGGGATAAAATAAACGGTAAAAAACGGTATCAGTGGAGCTTCATGTTGTCATTACCAGCAGAGATAAGTGTGCTGTCCTCTCCAGTCTAATATATAATGTGCTCGGTCCTCCTCTTCCTCTCCTGAGCTGTTTCAGCTGCTGCATAATTGAATGTGAAAACAGTGTATTATTCTGTCTGCAGGGAAGGAATTGAAAAACATCAGAAAGCCGAGAGATGGAATAACATTTTGAGCTGGGCTGTGTTTTTTTATTTATTTGTCTCTGTATTTTTTAGCCTGACCACATCACTGAGCAAATGTAACCCACATATCCAGACTGCTGGAGCGTGACCACGTCCTCCGCTGTCTCTGCAATCCCAACAACTGTCCTGATTTATTGTCATTCCAGCAGATACGAGGATTCAGAGACGCTTATACATTTTTCACCCTGAAGAGTGGGAGGCAAAGGGGAGGCGACGGTTCTGTTGGTGTCTCTGACTCCAAACGCGGGCCAAGAACAACGAGCTCGTGTCGGCTCGGATGTCATGTCGTCCTTTCATTGATTTTATAACTCGGGGGTGGGAAAAGGAGACAGCGGGGAGGAGGAGGAGGTTAAAGACTGGCGAGACAAACCCGAAACTTATTGAACTCGTGGAAGTATTTTGATTGGACAAGCTGCCGTGGCCTCGTGGTTGTGTTTGATTTAATATCAAAGGTAATCCATGAAATTTTGGATCCTTTGAACGTTTCCTCGCTGCGTGAACCCTCGCAGACTTCGCTGTGAGACACGAGCGTCTGAATTAATCCAGCATGTCGCTTCTTTAAGTGGACAACAGCCAAAATAAACTCCTTCAGTTCGCTCTATGTTTTCCATGCGTTGTGTATTTAACTTTACTCGACATGCAGAGCAGATGTCACAAAGATATTTAGTGTGCTGAGAAATAAAGTCGTACTTTGCTACTCTCCATCTTCTCGGGGAAGCCTGTGAAGACCTCTGGACCTCGGCTGCAGAGCCGCAGAGGACTGTAGAAGTTCTCCTCCCCGACTGCAATGCCAGTGATTAAAAATTTCTGAGGCAGATGGTGATGAATTTTTGAACTCTTCTCCTGGCAAAGACAAGTTTTTGGAGCCTGAAACTCGTCGACTGTGTTTGTTTCGTATCGTGAGCGGCTGATGTGACACCTCACCTCGCTGAAGTCTGCACGAGGCTCTCCAGAGTTAATTAAATCACTCGCTGACAACACTATTAGCACGGGGATTGTTTGTGTTTGCTGAATATTGATTTCATTTCTCAAAGTAATATTTCTGCAAACAGACATGAAGATATATTTGTTAAACTCGGAGAAGCTGACAGTTGACCCGACAGAAACGAAGGAAACATCCCTCGTCTCCGCTCTGTCAGAGCCTCTCTGGTTTAAGGATTTATTTGAGAACTTTTATCAGTTTGGGCTGTAAAAATAGCTGATAATATTGCTGACTGGAGTTTCAGTTATGTACAATATCCTTCAGAGAGCGAGAGCTACACTGAGGGCAGGAGTAATCTAACTGAATTCAATCTCAGTCATCACAAAAAGTTTTTGGAAAGTTGAAGGCGGAAAGGTTAGAAAGAAGAAACTAGTTACACGTTAACGCCGACTTCGTTAACTCACTGCTGACAGTTTATCACACGTCCTGTCTCAGCTGCTCGCTGATCAGCCACACGACGAGCCAGTGTCTCTTTGTTACTCAGACAACATGTTTACAAAGTTGAAGCTGCAGTCACACACACACACACACACACATCTCTGTGCACATAATGTGTGTGAACATAATACACACTGAGTGATAGTCCAGAAGCTTTAAAAGGTGAAAGCTCGTGATGGACATTCATAATTCAGAGCCTGATTTCTGCTTTAAATTAAAACACATTATATATTATGGATGGGCATTACATATTATAATTGCAATATATGGAAGAGCTGGAGAAATACATCACTGTGCATGGACTGAGACTTCTTTAGTCCATTAACACATTTATGACTCATTGATAAGTGCATGATGTTTCTCCTCTTTAAGAACACTGACATGGCAGGACGCTCAGTTATGAAATATTCGGAGTCATTTTTCCATCAGCAAGACTGATTTCGTTTTGTCTGCATGTTCACACTTTCTACGTGAATATTGTAGAAGTTCAGATTCAGTTCGTTGTTCAGTGCGAACGTGTAACAGCCACATCAACTCTTCCTCAGGTACGTCTTTACCACCCGCCTGCATGCGACTCTTTATCCACTCCATGCTCTCTGTGGAGGCCGAGCACGCTGCTAACAAGCCTTTAAAAGAACATTATGAATTATAATTTGAGAACATTATGTGCTAATTTCTCCAGGGGTAGCTGCACTAGCCGGATTGTGCCGAGCTGTGTGTGTGAGGCTATGTTTGCTACACACACACACACACACACAGTCACCATAACATTCCTCAGTGTGCTGCTGCAGCCTGTGTTTTCATGATGAGGTGAGTGGGAGCCCAGTGGACCGTGCTGGCAAGTCTGAATCATTCCAGTCATTTTTAGTCTTAAGCATTACTCCAACAAGGAAGACACTTCTTACCACAGCCAGGCAGCTTCACTCAGTCACGTCCCCTGGCACGTTATTTCATGAATGTGCTTTTTGAAGCTGCACACAGTACATACATAAACATGCATGATCCACACAGACACACTCAAAGACACACAAAGACACGAGAGCCTGCACACACAAAATGAACGCCACCATTACAAAGCTATCCCTCCGCAGCGAGTCCCTCACGGCTCGCCACGGGAGGGAGATGTGTACATTTACTGCCTTTGGAACGGATCAGTCACGGAGAAACGCTGCAGCAGGCGTGGAGGCAGTAAAGCTAAATGACTTCAAACAGTGCTGTTTTCACACGGCTGACCACTTCTGCAGCCACAGACAGCCCACTGTGTTTTCTGTGGAGTACATTTACATGCAACATTTTTTACCACCTAACTCAGACGTGTAGTTGTTTATTTACCGTCCACATCAGTGGCAGCCATTGGTCCTTTACATGCATCGACGGCCAATAAGATCGCTCTCCTCTGTGCGCGTTGGACAGATGGTTGTGATTGGCTGGATGGAGAGCAAACAAAGCACGAGCTCACAGATTTGTCTGGTTACGATGCCGTGAATGAGAAACTAATTCAAACATGTCGTGTACAAACAGACGTCTGTTAAATACTGTTGTGTTTGTTCTTCTACCATCGTGTTTGACAAAGAAAGATCTTCATATTCGAGTAACCGATGAATCAAACTGTTTGAATTGTCCCATTATAGTTACAAAATATGAGTACTGTTGAATGCCCGTGGATCACTCAGTGGTGTCCTCTCTCTTCTTCTTCTGGGTGCTTTCAGGTTGCTAATTAACTTGTGTTAGCTTGTTAGCTTGTTTCAAGAGCAGGTTCAACACAAAGGGTCGTCAATGAATCAAATCTAACAAAGAAAAAATAATAACTGCAGGTTGGAAGCTACGTGTTGATTCTCAGAGGGACTAGCAGCAATAGCATCGCTCTCAAAAAAGTACATGTTGTAACAACATGATGAAAATCAAACCTTCAGTATGGATGAAGACCAAAAACACATCTGACACAGTGCAATGTAATCTGATTACAGGCTCCCGGGTCATTCAGATTTTACTTTGAGCTTTAATTCAAGCTCCGGTCACGTTTGCCTGCCGTGCTGCTCGAGCTCGCAGTGACAGCAGAGCTACATGATTACAGGCCGGACGTGGTCTGCTGCTTGGACGTCTTCTTGTCTCTTCACCACATTCATGGTGATCTGTGATTAACATCCCGTCTTCACTGATGACTGCTGTGACGGGGAAATAAAGCTGTGAATGAAAGAATACAAACAGTATCGACCTCTTTAAAGCGTATAAAAGTATTTACAAGCAGCAGAATACACTGAATCACTTCACTGAGGACTGAGCTGCACAGAACACACTGTGAGCCTGAACTAATGTCGACGATCTGTACTAAGGTTCAGTGTTAGATTATCTCTAGATGTCCTTCAGACAAAGACGAGGGGAACAGTCTGTCCACTTCCTCTGGCGTTAGCTCAACATTTACATTTCAGGAATGTCCAGATGACTTTTGTCCTCGCCGTGATCGACTGGCTGACACTAATTAAGACCTCCTGACAGCTTAAATGGCACCAACTTCAGTACAAAGAGCTCATAGAGATCATGTGAACGTCCTGTGAGTCACAGAGTGGGAAAATCTTTTGTGAGCCGAGCTGCAGGTACAATTTTCACCTTCAAAGCGCGAGTCTCGAGCTGAACTCGAAGAAGAAAGGTGTTTAGCAAAAAATGTGTTGTGGGGAGAAAAAAAAATAATAAATTTGTGTGCTGCTATCGCGAGTGTGCTAAAAGATTTTAACATTCAGAAAATCACACGCTCCTGCAGAGAAATGTGCTTGAAAACCAGATCTGAGAACAGCAGGAGCTCGGAGAAGTTTGAAGGTACGCTGCTTAGTAAAAAAGTGCAAGCTTGCATCTCTCTCTCTCTCATGGATAGTTCATTACTCAGAATGACCTGACAAAATATTTCCACTTGTCTTCAGGTAAACTGATCATATTAGATTCAACATTCAGACTCATTACAGGAAGCAGGGCGACCTTCGTTCAGTGAAGTGAAGATCATGTCTGACTTTGATACCTGACACAGGAGCTCGCTCCATCTCATACGAGCCAACATAAAGCTCCATTCATCATCATCATCATCGTCATCATCATCTCTATCTTTCTTATTAAAAATGAAAAAGGGGTTGCTAGCAGCTAGTTATCGTAACCTTTAAGCCTCTTTTAGCTCCTTGTTTTGGCTTTGCATCACATCTTTAAGTTTGCTGTCGCTGCTGATGAGCATCGACCCTGAACGTGTCCCTATTTTAAACGATTTTAAACGAGTGGTCTCTTATTAACACTAAAGATGACGTCCTGTCTTCTACCATCACAGCTGGTCAAGCTGTGGGTGTCGTGGAACAATACAAACACCTCGGCGTTATCATCGATGATAAACTGACCCCGAGCCGCATCTTGACGCTGAGTCAGACTTTTAGGAGCGTTTCATTCAGACTGTTCTTCCATTTGGTTTTGTGAGTTGAAATATAAAAACAGATCACAGTGCAGACCCTCTCACTCAGTTAAATAGCTTGTATGGGACTAAAGAAAGACAGAGTCAGTCCTGGTCGACTCGGCCGACCTAAATGTGTCTGTCTCCTCTGTTCCAGCTGCTATCGGCCTTTTTAATAACAGAGTGAAGTGTGTTCATCTGTGTTTGTGCTTTCTGGTCCTGCTGCTGCACAACAAACTGGCCCTCGGGGAAGATTCCTCGAACCTTGATCACATTTACAGTTTAGATCACTCATCAGCTGTTTCCAGCAAACTGCCTCTGATTTACACACCGTGCATGCACTGCAGCCGCCTCCACTGGACAAACTCACACTTTACCCACCTCCTGCATCTTGTTGTCGTGCCGTCACTTCAGCAGATTGGGCAAAAGTTTCTGCTCGACAAGTGAAACAAAGAAGGGACGAGTGCACGACAAGTGTAAGCTAGTTCTGAGTAGTTTGGCTGGTTATGGACGTGGTTGGCAGCGACACCACGGAGGCGCTATTAAAGTACTTTAAAACACTTAGAGCCCGATAGCTGCAATTTGCATCAAAAATCATCGTCTGCTACTCCTTGGAGAAATAACTGAGTCAAAGCCGAACACACAGACATGATAGACACTATTTTAGATTCAGTGTGACTTACACTGTCACAAAAACATTTCAGCATGTCCAGAAATCCACTTAGAAAAGTCTTGGGAAGAAAAATGTTCTTTGCACAGGTACAAAGAGGAACTGCTGATATCTAATTCAGAGTTAACACTGACAGAAACGTGCACACACACTCATGCTCATGCACGTTCACCTGCTTTCCATTTCTGAACCTCATCCGTGTCCGTGAATGGACAAATCATCCCGAATCACTTGTTTGTTTCATGCATCGCTCCGCCGTCCATTCAAACTAGAAGAAGTGCTCTCATTATTAATAGCAGCCGTGCCATTAATCCAATCATGTATGTCCATCATGCAGCTGTACGCCGTCATTACAGCGACGTCTCAATCATCATCAGGAAACGTCAGAGCAATCAATATTTCATTTACAGCACTTACACTGAAGCACACTTTACAGAGTTCATAGATGCTGGAATGTGAATTCAGGTTAAGAATGTGAGTTTGATTGACGCACGCTGCAAATAATGTTTTGATAAAAGCTTTCCTGTCTCAGCTTATGTCATCACCTCACCTGCAGCTGTCTCTGGTGTCCACCTGGTCTGAAGTATAATAAGTTTCTATGTAGAAAAAATGAAGGCGGTTATCTGTTCTTAATTCTGCAGTAACAGTTCAGTGAACTGAAGTGAACCACGTACGAATCAGCTCATCGATCCGTCTTTCTTTAGCTCTTTAAAATAATATTTGACGATGATATCCAACATGTTTGCAATAACAGCTATCTGTTTAATACCCCGCTGCTCCTGCTGAGAGCACAGACTTCAATGTGACTGATCTGGGAACTGCGTGCAAAAAACAATGCAAGCTTCTTTCTTTTGTTTCTCTGAACGGGAGCAGCTGCACAGTTTGCAGCGACAGATAAAGCACACGGCTTTAGATTGATGATTGTCTGTCTGTCAGTGTGATATCTGATGAAACGGAGTCCTGAAATATTTATCCACGATGTGTGTGAACGCTGAGCAGTGTTTGGTTCATCGTGATAACCAATCCTACCTTCATTAGAACTGATCACAGTTGTTTCACATCTGTTATCAAGGCGAACATCAGGAAGGGAAGAGGTTTGAATCCCGTTTTTCTCCTCGTTAAATCTTTTCCATATTCTTTCACAACGCCTGTGGGCTCCATCCCAACAGAGTCACTAAAGTGTGAGTTGAGGATTAGAATATAATCTGTGACTCCTTGCAACTTCTGTGCAGAGCTATCGTTTCCAACCGCACAGGAAAGGTTTTTTCTTTCTGTTGGTGGCGGGCCAAATCCACTGCGCTTCCATTTTTCAACCTCTCCTGCTGCCCTTATCCAATTCAGGGCTTATGATTGTAATACTAAAACAGAGCGAGTTGTCAAAGCAGAAACAGCGATGATGAATGCCCCGCTGCTCCGTGTGCTTGTTTGTTTTGGGGTGCAGGGGGGAGAATTGAATTTTATGCTTACTTGTTGAGGTGCATTTTCTTGACCGCGGCCGCTCGGCTGTACTCTAGCAGGCATTGTTGATTAAATGGAATAGTTCTGTTATCTGGATAAAAAGGGGAGAAACACAAGGACGATAGTGGGCAAGGGAAAATAATGAGTTCTTTCATCTCGGCAGTGAGGGCGTCGGCGTCGCTCAGACTTCCCAGAGAGATGTACACAGCTTAAGGAAACGTTTAATTAGAAAATGTCAACCTTGTGTCTGCGCACTATGTGCGCTGAATAATAACATTTATGATGTGAATATGACAGCACATCCTTTCGGCTGCTTTCAGACCAGCTCAAAGACGTGCAATCAATTGATTCTGAAGAGGGAGAGAAAATAATTAGCCGCCTACGTTACTGCCACCGCTCTGAAGACGACAAGGAGCGCGCATGGTTTGGATTTTTGACACATTTTACATCTCATCAGAGGATGTGACGGCCTCGTCCTGCACCAGAAACTATGTCCGTCCGTCCATCTGTGTGTGTGTGTGTGTGTGTGTGTGTGTGTGTGTGTGTGTGTGTGTGTAACAGGTACCTGGTGTGAAAGTTGCAGAAAATAAACAAATCCAGTCAGAAGCTGTTAGTCAGAGCGACTCATGGGGATGATGTTTGGTCCAAAAACAGCACACGCTTCACAAAAATGTTATTACCCGACGGTCATCTTCCCACGTGTGAATTATTATTCAGTATATTATATTAAAACTCTTCCAAGAACTTTCCTTTGATAGAACTAATATATATGTGGAATACAACTAAATTAAAATGGAGGAGTAAACAGTGAGGACCCCTGCGCCTCCCCCTGCGTCTCCCCCTGCGCCTCCTTCATTAAGACACAAAGTGTTCAGTCTGCACTTGTGTCAGGGCTTGATCATGACCTAACGTGGCTAATTGTGCTGACTGCTGGCAAACTCGATGCTTTTTCCTCAACATCAAAGCTAAATCTGGATTCCCAAAAAAAGACGAAATGAAAGGAAAGAAGTGGAAAACAACTCGGGACAGATTTGAAGGCAGCAGAAAGGTGAGCCTGCTAATGTGTTAAGACCGCTGTAAGTTAATACAGCTGCTTGGTGTGTGTGTGTGTGTGTGTGTGACGCAGTGTGTGTGCAGCTTAGCGCCTTCAGATCTGATGGTGTATTTACATAACGCTACAGGAGAAACTAATGAATGTAAATTATCAGCCTGCATGGACAGAAGAGTGCAGAGGGCAAAAGCTGGATTCATATAAGTGCAGCAGCAACATTAATATTTATGCAAAGTGATGCAAAATTGATGTGTCAATTTAATACCGGGCTAATAACGTTGTCACTTCATCGCGCTGCGATACATTTTATTCATCCGGCTTCTGTCTGAGAGTCCAGAGTGCTGACCGAGTCAAAAGAAGTTCACAAAAGGCCAGAAGTTTGTAGAAATACATCCTGATACCGGAAAGGCTTTTTTGCTCCCGTCTTTGTGGACGCCTGGTTGTGCACCTTCAGTGTGGTAATTGTATTTGCCTTTCAGATGCACGAGGGCGTCACACAGGTGAACGCTGCCTCCTTCATCTGCCTCGTTAATCCTTGCTAAAACACACATAGATCACAATTAATGGGAGTCGCCTCTGATCTCTCTCGATCCCATTTCATCCACTTAGCCGAGGTGACTCCGTATGAACCGGTCCCTCTCGGAGACGCTCTGAAAGTTTGTTTTAGATTCTGGATTAATCGAGTCTCTTACAAGGTAAAGGCCTTCGAGGAACCTTTAGGGGTTCTTCAGAGGGGAACCACACGGGGACTTCACAAAGCTTCCTTCATTAATGATTCATGAAATCCAGAGGGACTTCTACAAACCACCAACATGTAGAAAGACTGAAATAAGCACATTTTTCAGGTAGCAATAGCAGATTTTTTAACTTTAATTTGGAAAATGTTCTTTTTTTGGCACCGTACCAAAAGTTCAACAAGAATATCGAGGGCAAATATCGCTTTGAACTTGTGCTGAAACTATTAGCTGCCTGCCTGACTCCAGTGTCCGGTTTGGGAACATCAGGACTGCATCTCTGCTGTTTGCAGATGATGTGGTTCTGTTGGCATCATCATGGACCGTGACCTTCAGCACGCACTGAAGCGATTTGAGTGTGAAGTGGCCGGGATGAGAGTCTAAGGTTCATGGTTCTCTGCTGGGAAACTGGATTGTTCCCTCCGGGTTGGGAGCGAGTTACTGCCCCAAGAGAAGTAGTTCAAGTATCTCGGGGTCTTGTTCACATGTGTGATGGGAAAATGGAGCGTGAGATGGACCGGCGGATTGGTGCGCGTCTGCAGTACTGTGGACGCTGTACCGGACCGTTGTGGGGAAGATGGAGCTGGATGGAGAGCTCCAACATCTCATGTCAAGATGTTTCAGTCTATTTGAGGAGGAGATATTTTGAACTTTTTGACAAACATTTTTCTCCAATTTATAGACCGAACGTCCAATTAAACAGAAAACATAACTGCCAGATTGATTTTAAATATGATTATAAGAAGCAAAAGAATTAGCAATGGAGCTGGGACTGCCAAGTTTTCTCAATGAGTGGGCTAATGGTTTCCATTTCATTTCACATTCATGCATCTTGATCAAGTTCAAGCCTATTTCTGTTTGACTTGAGCCAATCAGCAGCGTCCATTCCACCAACAGTCTACATCTCTCCGGACATTTGAAAAAGTTTTAAAGCTATTTTCACTTAGAGTCAGTGTCATCTGCATCTGTTGCCATCTCTGCAGCCGTTTCTCGTGGATGTACAGAAGTCTGAAGGTTATCACTGACTATGTGACCAATACTGGAAAAAACAATGCAGCTTATTTATTCTCATTTCTTTCTACAGCAGCAGTCTGTCCTCTTACAGCCTTCCAGTTAAGCCAGGCCAAACATGTTCCACACATGCATCCGTATCGATCTTCTTACCTAACTCGGGGTAAAGATATCAAAAACACAGATTTCTCATAATGTCGAAGCAATCCTTTCGGGGCTCCTCAGCCCTCTGGAGATCTTTGATGACCCCCCGATGAACCCCAGTTTTGTAAAGTGTGTTGTTGCCAGGCACAGTCTGCTCCACTGGCCTCTAAAACCAAGTTAAACATGGCGACAGTGTGAGGTTATTTATTGCCTCCATAAAAGCCGGTGAGTACGAAGGAGAAGATGGAGGACAGGCTGAGAGACGGAGCAGCTGCAGGCTCGGCTTTCCGAGAGGCCGTAGTTTGTTATCAGACCACAATCGAGCATCACACAAATCAAAGCGGGAAGCTACACAGGAGGGATAAATTCACACACACACACACACACACGCAGCACAAAACACACAGTCAGATGTAAGTGAAGAGTAACAGACGGTCACCTAAAAGGTTTTACTCGCAGGGAAGAACACATAATCACAAGGACACACACCTACGGACACACATGATGCAAACACACACACACACACACACACACACAGTATGTGATTCATTCTGTACTAACCATTTCACACTTGCCACAGGCATGCACACACAAATACACATCCATACATGATGGCGCAGTCAAACAAGCAAGAATATATGAACACAAAACATGTGCATGTACGTACACACACACACACACACACACACACACACACACACAAAAAAACACAAAAAGCAGAAACAAGTGTCTGTTCAGCAGCTGATAGCGAGCGCATCAACAGCCTGAAGACGATGAAGTTCAGCTGAGGTTACTGGCTTCCTCTGTCTTCTCTCTGTAGTGTCGTGTTCTTAGCTCATAGTGCGGCGGATCGGACTCAGAGGAACAGGTGTCAGGTCACCTGTGCAGGTAGAGTTTAGCTCGTTACATCCTGAGCGCCATGAGCGGCTGATTACACAGTTCAGTATGCAACAGGGCTCAAACATTATTCACACTTTGAAATGAGCGAGGAGGCTGCAACGAGACAACGAGACTGCACAGCAGGGGGCCTCAACATGGAGGGCCAGAAAAAGGTAATCCAGGAACCAGAGCTAATACATGCACGCGCTCAGCACACAGGCTGTTCCTCTCAAATACACGCAAATAAAAATGGGAAAGTTTGGCACATGAAGCCGTCACGGATTAAAAATCCATAATGCAGAAATAATTTGTCTTTATTAAGAGCAGCAGGAGAAGAAAATGCTTTTCGTGCCACAGGGGACAGATGACAGTTACCCATGTGTAACGTTCTTCCAGGTCAGAATTTAGTTCCGTCTTTCATGGAGAGTCAGTGAAGAGCGCTGCACATTTTACATCCTTCAGACATAAAAGAGAAAGCACACGTAATAATCTGAAATCTACATATTGTAGAACACACACTGGTCTCAGAGTCTGACACACACACCAAGTCCCTGCACCATCACAGTGTAAACACACACAGCACCACACAGCCCTGCAGCCGCCCACACAGCATTTAATTAGCTCACACATAACCATTTAATTCAGCCTCGGCTTCTCAGTGCCCCGGAGAAAATATGAACCTCACGCCACGAGGCAGCAGCGTGGCTCCTGGCAAAGTCAGGTACTTCCTTATAAACGTCAGCAGCATGCCACAAACGCTGTGTGATCTGATGTGTTCACACACCGAACAATAAAACATTTGACCTAACAAATACCCAAAGAAACATTTCACGGTGCGATACTTTTAATGTTAAAATTATGCGTCTAAACATTTTAAAAACAGAGCCGACACCAAACAGCAGGCATGTCTCGCTCAGTGACGGTGTCAATCAAAGCGTCCACGCTCTGAATCCTGCATAACTTTAAGCCTTAATATAACCTGAACAGGTGAGTTGTATATAAATTCACCCTCAGTACAGTTGTCATGAACGGGGAAATTAGCTACAGAGACCAAAACTGTTTTTTGTACCAGGCTGTAAACATGTTTATTTCTGCTGTGAAGTTGGACATTTGAACATGGGGACTTATGGAGACTGACTCACTTCTGGAGCCAGCCTCAGGTGGACGTTAGAGGAACTGCAGCTTGTGTTTCACTTCACAGACACAGAGGTTTCAATGCAGGAAGAAGGACTCAGGTGAGCTTCCCTCCTCTGTATGATGGAGCATCACAAAGATGTTTGTACGTTCAACAATGTAATCTCAGCTCACACTGCAGTCTCTGTGCACCTACACGTTACCTTTTACTGCTGAAACACGACAAACAGACAGCAGGCCAATTACCAGTTATGTTTCATGAGGCAGAACTCATCATGAGCAGAGGACGTCCTGCTCGCAGAGTTTTATCACACAAAGCAGCGAGAGCGCTCCAACAGGTACGTCCGTCCACGCAGATGAAATGAACTCGCTTACTGCAGAGAGTCCACGCGAGCCGACACTGACGCTGACCCACAGTTTGTCTCAGCTCGTAACAGTTCACAGTCAAACAGGAAGAGCACGGAGGGAGACGCTGTAGTGATTGGTGTGCTAATGATGTTTACCACATGATGGCCTCACAGTCAAGTGTGCACACACACACACACACACACACACACACACACACTGATGTTCACACTCTGTCAGATTTCGGGCTTGTTTCTTTTTTAATGCAGGAAGCGTCTGGCTGGAGTTTGAGCAGCGCCGCAGTGTTCGTGTCACCCTGCCATTGTTACTGTCAGCATCGTGTTACAAACCCAACACCCAGACCTTCCATGTTTAAACAGAACACACTTTAATTGGCCCAAAGGTGATTATTAATTCACCTTTCTCCTAAATAATGACGACAGACACTCGATGAGCAGCACGCTACAGGAAACGTGATGTGTTGTCATCAAGATGAACGCGTTTTGTATTTTCCTCACATATTTCAGGGCCCTATGGTGGCCTTGGAAGGAGAGGGTGAAGCGAAGGGGTTGCAATCAGCAACTACATCTGTGGATCCACTAAATCCCAAACACTGGGCCATTAAATCAGAAACCAAACCCTAAAAAGACAAAAGGTTCATGCAGCTTTCAGTTTAATTGTCCGAGTATGTTCGATCTGCATGAAGTCTTCCTGCTCAGCGTTCAGCTGCTCTAAATATAAAATGTAATAAGCAGCGAGGTTCATTTACACCTTGACGTGTTGCAGTACATGAAGAAGACTTATGGGCTTTTAATGATGATATTTTGTTATTTTTTAAAGAGTCTGAGGCAGCTGTCACACTGCGAACATCGTCTCACCTCAGGCTGCGTCTCATTAGCATGGCAGACGCCTCCTTTTAGATAGAGGGAGCGAGCCAGCCTAAACCACTTCACAGAGAGCCAATCTCTCGCTCCTGTTTCTCCACAGTAGCCCGTCACCTGCTGCCAAGAAGCCTTTCGAGGGGATTTTTCCTGCTCCACTGATGCACAGAAAGAGAACTCCCCCGTGGGTTTGCCTGCCCACTTTTCATGGTGGAGGATGTTTCCTTTACACAAGAGCCCGACTTAATGAGGAGACACCTGAAGGGGTGAGTTTGCTCTGAATGCTGCATGTCTTTTCTGGGAAAATCTTTTTCATTGTTTGATGTTGCAAACCTTTTTTGGAAGAAATTGGTATTGATGTGATTTAGTAAAACAACTTTGCTAACAGCCAAACATCAACCAGGTCACCAACAGCAGACACAGCAGCAGCTAATATTACTGACTAGTCCAACAGCAGTCAGCCCAGCTCGGCGTCTGTCTTTCAGCCTTTTATTTCACCAAGCTCTCACCAACCACTAAAAGTCAGTCCCAGATTTACTCTTGTCCGGCGGCTTCTTGCTCGCTCACTCTCTCCTTTTCTCTTCTTAGCTTCCTCCGTCAGTGTCCTCTTCACTCTCTTCTCCTCTGCCATTATGTCCATAGAAGCTGCTGAACCTGGAGCTGCTCCTCTGCAGCATTGAAGACAAAACACAACCTTCTCTCGAGGCTACAACCTCCAGCACGTCTTACAAACTGCCTTCATGCAGAAACACGTGCCTCACGTTTCACGAGCGCCGGGTAGTACACAAGGGAAAACATTTTGATATGAGTTTTATGACATGTGAAATCTGCAAACTGACTGCACATGTTAGAGGAGAAGCAGAAAGTCTTACTGCACTGCACAGTCAGTACAACAACCCAATAAAGCCTGAAAACACGAGCACTAGTGTGAGACATCATCGTGCACGCAGAGGTCTTCTGACTTTTAATCAGATTCGGCTTCTTTTTGTCTAAAGATCAGCGGTTGAAATGAACTCATGTACGGATGAAAGAAATCAGTGCATGAATTTGTGCCCACAGACTTAAAAAAAAAAAAAAAGATGTGTTAATTAATTAATCTTAATTAAATGAATGGTAGAATTTGTTCAGGTACGGTGAGCTGAGAAAATGAAAACGAGTTCTTTAATTTAATTGTTTTTCTTAATTCAGATTAAAAAACCTCTGGGCTTTGGGCACTTTTATTTGGAGCGAGGTGGTGACCTCCTCCTCCACCTCCTCCACCTCCACCGAGGCTGCTGACGGTGTTCATATGAGCCTCTGTGATAATGTCAGAAATCAGGCGGTATCCATATATTTCAATGAGACCTCGATGACACAGAGCTGGAGCCATTTTACAAACTGAACTGAGAATAAATGATTGGAGAACTGTTTTATTCACCAAGTACAGCGTCCAGTGTGCACACAGGAGTGTGTCGGGCAGTGTTACATATTTTTAGAGTTCGGCACATCACACTCGTGTGACTGAGGGATTAAAGGATTTCATAAAAAACTGAGACAATCTTACAGCCGGAGATATTTACATCCCTGCCCACCAGGTGGAGAGACACGTTAGGAGGCTAAGCTTCATGTGTGTGTGTTTGTGGTGTGAATGCATGTATGGGATCTGTGTGGGCTGTGCATCGGTGCGTGTTCGTGTCTGAATCATCCTAAAGCTGAACATGATCAAAGCCGAGATGGACTGAGACAGACAGACAGACAGACAGACAGACAGACAGAGATGGAAACAGTCCAGTGCTTGCATTAGATGCTCTGCTGTCATTGGATATCAGACAAACAGCTGATAAGATGCAAACTCTGGCAGTCGAGGTGCATTTAAAGGTAATGATGGCCAAAAACCAGCTGCTCTCACTCTGCCATATATAAACATAATGCATGCTTCTCCCCCGCCGTGCACTCCTTTGAAGGGTGCACATCTGGGCACGTCTTTGCCGTGTTCGTGCCGGTGTGTCGGGTTATGTAACATGGCCTGCAGGTTGCCAAGAGATAGAGCGGCAGAATAATAACCAAAACATGTTTATTTCATTCTCAGTGCTGGTAGGAGGCTTTACTCGGGCTGGGAGCTGGTGAGGGGTACACACTTCTCTGTGAGAAGGTTATGTTCAGCCAGGCCGGTGCTGACTGTGCAGCTTTAGCCAAAACGGCAGTTAAATACACCAGAGAGACTTCCTGCTGCGATGGAGTCAGCTGGTGTGTTCGAGTCATTAGTAATAAGTGATGAAGAATGAACAAAGAACCAGTCAGTCAACTGAGTCAGAGCCGGTCAGGACTTTAATGATGAACTGAACAGAACTCAAACTTTTAACTGTTTTCTTAAATCTAATCAAGAGAATTTTTTTGTGTAGGTGAAAATTAATTGTGGTGTTCCCCAAGGCTCAATGTCAGGACCTAGCCTTTTAACCTTTACATGCTGCCGCCTGGGGCATCATCAGAACACACGGCATTAATATTCATAGGCTGATGATACAGCGCTTTACACTGCCACGTCTACTGATGGCATCAAGTTATGGATGGCAGAGAATTTTACTACAGGTCAGACAGGACAAGATGAAGTTTTAATTATTGCTACTGAAGAAACTAAATATGAAACTACAAACAACTTAAAACCCGGTCAACAAGTTAAAAACCTGATTTCAGATTTGAACCCAAAAGAAATCAAGTGGTACAGCTCTCATGGAGGCCTCATCCTCAAATGTTCGACATGAGTGGAATAAGTCATCACAAAGTTTGGTGAAACCCTCTCTCACCTCGGCTGTTATTCAGAATTATCTTCTGTCCTACCCTGACGTGAATTAAGGACATCACATTAAGGAAGTAAAGACGCCATTTCATGGAGACTGTAAGTAAGCAGTGCCCGTGGTACACCGTGCATGAAGAGTCGTGTGTCACGTTAGTCAAGAGCTACTTCAGGTTTATAGAGGTGGCAGACTTTACATGAAAAATGTGTAATTCACTGGTGGACACTGGTGGTTTATGACTGATTATATGTTTGACATGGAAAGTCACTCCAGGGGACGCTGTGGTGCACAGATGGTGTGCGAGAGGACACGAGTATGCGGCTCGATGAACATGGCGATAACTGCGGCGGTGGTGGGTGAGTGCCGACTTCTAACTGAGTGATTGTGTTCCTATATAGTTGTAGTATTTAGTGTTTTACATAAATGCATTTGAATTATTCATGGTGTCTCACACAGAGAAGACGAATGGTAGACGATAGTTTCCACGGTGAAACAAATATTCAACACTAGTAATTTCTTTACTCTAAATGAAGCAGCATTAAAGTCACCAGCAGTCACCTCGAGAGCAACACTACAGTTAAAACAGCCTCCACATCCAGACAAACAAGCTTTTAACACTTCATTAAAACATATTCATTCTAACCAGTGCAAACATTACTACAGCCTGCCTGTAGACTGCAGACTGTTAATACTGATATCCAAAGAATATTTATCAAATGAAAGTCGAGCTTTAGCCTCACTTCTTCTTCCTCTGCTGCAGGTTTCAGGTCTGAGTCTGTAAGTGTAATACCAGAGTGGACCCCAAACCTGCGATCAGCTCCGACTGCGCGGAGTGTGATTGGGTGAAATTCGTTTGTACGTATAAACCGTGAGGCGCTGGAAACGCTGCATGTGTTGTTGCTCTTTTTGACTGAAGCTCTTCTTAAATTTGTGGCGCAGCATCCTGGTGGATCTGTTCTAATTATCCTTGTTGTCAGTTTCTACTGCTCTGGTCCGCTTTCAGATCAGAAAATGATCTATGCATGCTCGGTTAGGGTCCTCATGAAGCCCTCCAACCGCAAAGCACTGGAAAGAATTTAATGTGAAACAGCTACAAGAAGTGTTAACCTGGTCTCTCCACGGTGGTGATTAGTTATTCAAGCTCTTCTTGCAAGTCCCATGCCATTTCAGCATTCCAACATCTCGTGTTGCAGCGACAGCATCCAGCCTACGTGGAAACACGTGAAAGTTAAATTAAGTTGCTTGTGCAGGAAAAGGTCAAATGTCATTGAGGAGTTTCTGCTGTACAGTTAAAATCCGATAGCGTGTGTGACTCATCCATACTGTGTGCTTTAATCCTCTTTAAATGCCCCTGATATACTACCCCATTAACTCCATCTGTAGCACTCTGCGTTGTTTAATTTAAATGTGTTTGCATATCGGTACTTCATTGATTGCGATTATGTATGATGTTGTTTGTCTTGCCAGAAGCCCAATTACCCGTCAGAGACACTAAAGGCTTTAGCTCTCGACTCCACTGCAGAGAAACTCTGTTAATCTGTATGCTTATCTGCTACAAACACCTACTAATCTGCTTAAAAACACCTCGGAGTTGGACTGCGGAGCAAACCTCTACATTGTGCTCTGTCGGGGCAGTTTTTTTTAGGAGCTCTCATTATCTGCCCTTCACTTTTCTGAAGCACTTTGAGGGAATTTGTGCACGTTTGTGTGTCTCATCCTGTCTTCCTGTTGTTCGTGTCGGTGAACGGTAATCTGAATGAATAATTAATTGGGCTGTGAACCAGTTATAAATGAGAGGTCTGGTTTTTCCTTTTGCTGATCTACAAATGTGCTTTGATGTTCTCGCACCGAGGCTGACTAAGAGCAAAAAGGAATAAAAATAGAAGAGAGCTTCGTTACAGCAGGTTCAATGACTGCAGCTCCCTACAGAGGATTTTAGAGAGGGAGAGGATTTGAAGCTAATCCCACCAACAGAGTACAGTATCAATGAGGGCAGCCGAGTGAGCCCCTACATCTCTGGAAAGTTGCTCAATGACATTGCTGTCAAAAGATCTTAAAGAGCAATTTGCCAGTTTGATCAGTTAAGGCTAACAGTGTTTCTAAGAGCTGGAAGCCTGATGCAGATTGACTGAGACAAGCCGGCATCACAGTGGACAGAGATTTCTGAACACGTCTGATAGTTTGAACCACAATAAGAGGCAATGCATTTGAATACTGCTGTAGCTCATTTCACTCTATAATAGACTGTTTATCATTCACTCCCTGAAACGTGTCCAAGACATCAAAACTCAATCTGCTCTTGTGAAAACCTTCAACATGAGTTAGACTTTGCAAACGTTCTCAGACTAAACGAACATCCAGCAGCTTCACATTTGGAAATAAAACACGGACATGATGGAAACTGTTTCGTCTTCGTCTAAACAGCTGCTACCATTCCAAACGACTTCCTCGTTAATACAACACGAGTCTGATAATTAGCGGGAGCAGCTGAAAGACGAACTGAAACAGATCCTGAAGGGTGATGACTCACGTTGTTATCGGTGACCTGACCCTCTCTCACTTTACATTTCTCCACGTTGCTGAACTCAAACTTTGTCTGAACATCTGCTTTGAATAAAAACTCTCCATCTTGGGACTCAATTGTAAATAAAATAAGAGCTGATTAGTTTATCCTCTGGAGGTCATTGGCAGCATGCGACCACTCGCTGAACTTTCTGTTTGGGTATCAGCCATGACTCAAACTTATTGTAGAAACATCTCTGCACAGGAGGAGAAGAACCAGCGGAAACCTGATGAATCTTTTAGTAGTCATTCGAAGGCTTTCGATCATACCTCATGATCATCATCATCATCAGATGAAGGTTGTCTAGTTGTCATAGAGTTGTAGAGGTAACAGCAGTTCTTCTGCCAGAGCTTGTGTGTTGCTCCGGACGACATCAAGGACGACTTGTGTGTTGCTTTGGTTGCTGGTCGGTCGGAGTTGGACGACATCAAGGTTCAGATTTAAATTTTTCCTCTGAGCACTTTAAAGACCGCTGGCTCTAATTCAACAGCTGCTGAATTAATTCAAATGGACTCGTTTCCATGGTCACCAATGAACTTTGAACACCGACTATATTAGGTCTATATTAAGTAAACACCCTCACACCTGCACTGAAACAGTTCTCAGTGGCCGCAAAGGTTCTTAAAGCAGTTCCAATTTAAGTAATGTAGGGAATGAGTCCTCGCTCTGTTCAAACACATTTAATAGAGCTGGAGGTGATGTGAGCCTTCAGCAGTCTGACTCATTCAAATCAAGTAGGCGTCTATAAAGTTAAAGTAAAGTCGTTTTAGCATAAAAATCCTGCTGAGCCACAATGGACCGATTGTTACACAAAGAGGCAATTAAATACAAAAAGTCCAACTTTTGAGGATGCTCAGATCTTTTTTCGACTGAGGGCTCGTGTCCACGTAGCATTTTGTCTGAGCGATCTTTTTTCAATTGTTCTTAATGAGCACAGAGCGCATGTGGCCGCCTACAGAAATTGGCTGCACCCAGCATCTTTCCTCACAGCCTTCCGCCTTTTTCTGTGCCGCTGCTCAGAATGCTGCTAGTTGAAAATCTCTCAACTTTTTGTGTGGCGTCGTCCCCATCGCTCTGGCCTTTATATGCCAGACAGAACCACCATCACACAGACAGTCAAACAGACTTCTCTCCCACGTTTCACTGTCATTTAGATCGCTCTACCTTCCCCGTGTCTCTGTCCTTGTTCATACATAACACTGAATTGTGATAAATTGTCAAGATATTGTTGTCATATAAACCCACATGCAGCGAGCCGTCCCCAGCGCCGTCAGAGCTATGTGGACACAAGCCCCAACTCCAGCTGCTGAGGCCTGACATCAGCTTCGACTCAACTTTTGCACAGAGGTCACTACATTTTGTCCATCATCACTTCCACTGGAATCACATTAGGAAGCGTCTGACCAGCTTCAATGGTCGTCAGTGCAGGTGAGTTTTGTTTTAGATCCAACCCTTTTTTTTTTTTATTCCTATTCTGTCATGGCTTTGAGTTTGTTTTGTGTTTCCTGTTTTATTTTGTAGTTCTCTACTCTCCGTGTCTTGTATTTCTTTTTTCTGCATTTGTTTTCCCGCCACTTTTTGATTCTTCGATTCCTTCACCTGTGCCTCGTTACCTTCACCTGTGCCCAGTTACCTTCACCTGTGCCCGTTACCTTCACCTGTGCTCGTTACCTTCACCTGTGCCTCGTTACCTTCACCTGTGCCCGTTACCTTCACCTGTGCCTCGTTACCTTCACCTGTGCCCCGTTACCTTCACCTGTGCCTCGTTACCTTCACCTGTGCTCATTACCTTCACCTGTGCCTCGTTACCTTCACCTGTGCTCGTTACCTTCACCTGTGCCTCGTTACCTTCACCTGTGCCCCGTTACCTTCACCTGTGTCGAGTTGTCCTGCCTTGTCTGTTCATACTGTGTCTGATGTTCACTGTGTTCCCGTTAGATATTCGTTTGTATCGTTGCCATCAGCCACCTTTATGTGTTTTGTGTTTCATCCCTGCACAGATAACTAAAGATGCTTCTCGTGTCCGTATCTTCTTGTCTGCACTCGGGTCCACTGCCTGAACTCACCAGTCATTCAGAACTCTTTAACTCAAACTGGGACTCAAACAACAAAATAATTATTTGTGTTTGAAAGTTGCAATGCAATCTTTCTTAGCCGTACCTGTGTCTGTGCTGATATTCATGCTCCTAACCAAACCTACACCTTCTCCTGATACTTCTAATTTAATCAATTCCACTGGTTACATAAGCATCATTGTTTGTGTGCAGTTGCCATGGATACCGGTGTCTACCTCATCTATTTCAAGGTTAGAAGAAGAAGAGATCCTTTATTAATCCCTCAACAGGGAAATTCTGTTTTCACTCAGTTTTATTTACATGCATTTTAACCCCGAACACACATACAGGGCTCATAGACATGCAAATGTGGAGAGAGATGGTGGAGTGATGGGCAGCCTCCCTGAGAAGCGCCCTGCGAGCAGTTGTGGGGTTCGGTGCCTTGCTCGAGGGCACCTCGGCAGTGCCCAGGAGGTGAACTGGCACCTCTCCGGTTCCCAAGCCAAGTCTCTATGGACTGAGCTACTGCCGCCCCCCAGTTAATATTAGTTAGTTAATATTAATTAATTAGCTATTAGTTAGTTTGTATTTGCTGACAAAAACATGTAATAGATTTAGATCACTTGTCTTATACTTAGCTTTAGTTACTCATGTTTTTATAGCACTCAGCATATCTGCAAGGCGTACGTAAAAAAGCTATTACGTAGTAGCATTAGATTGAGTTCAGTTTGTTACGGCATCTGTCAGCAGCTACAGTCTGTGTCCCTTCAAAGTGTCCTCAGATGAGACACCAAACTGTCTGTGGAGGTGACTCAGGATCGAAGGCGTCAGATTCTTGGTTTAATTACAGCCGATACAAAGTTTTAAAAATGACACTTTGTCTTTAACAGCGTCCACAGATAAGCGATGTCCGGCCACAGAGAGAGGCCACAGGCTGACTCGCTCATGATGAGGAGACCATCATGGCTCGGATCACACACCTTCAGCTTCAGCTCTTGCCACCCATCACCTTGAGTTGCTATCAAAGTCTGACACTGATGATACGTTCCCTGGGCGCGGGGATCCTGGGAATAGACCTTATCCATCATGCTGCTCTCCTTCAATAAAATCCTTTGGTGGAAAACACAACATGGGGCACTGGAGAAAAGAGATTTAACACTCAGGATTCAAGGATAGCTAGCACTCAGTAACCACGTGTGGAGCTGGGAGCATGTGGAAGTTATTAAAAGGTAAAAAAAACGCAAAGCAGCCTGACTATTTGGAGACAACTCAGAGCAAATACAGGATGCAAACCACTGATACAGATCTCTACGGGAGACTTCTCCTCGCTCACATGGAGGAAGGAAGTTGCAACAGAACGTGGAATTTGTTTCATCCCTCCTGATGAAAGCTGCTTTTATGAAACACGCAGATGAACTCGTTGCAGAAGTCCAAAGTTTTTACTGGCTGCTCACTGAACTACCGCTGCACTTCTGATTCTGCCACATTAGAAAGATGCAGATTTTACTCTGCTGAATAAAGTTAGAATAAGCTAATATAGTAATTATACGATTACACTGTACAATATAAAGATGTTGTGATGATTCTGCACAGCTTCATGATGTGAGGTTTTAATGAGGCAAAGCCACTAAAATCAAGTTTCATCCTCTTAAGAGCAGAAATGTGCTCAAGAAATTTGATGGTAATTTGAATATCATCCATTCTTCCAAGTAAGTAGCCCAGACATCCTCTTCCTGAGCCGTGTCCTGTAGCTCCTCCAGGTCAGATGGGATATACAACCCCTTCAGCATGTTCTGCGCCTCCTGAGGAGACCCTGCCTGGGGCAAAGGGATCTGCGTGGACCAGTGACATGCAGCCCAGAGCGAGGCAGTAAGCACCGACCACATACGAAGAAAAACACGCATGTTGTCATACCAGCTCGCTCAGGAGCATAACAGAGGGAGGACCCCACAGAAACCATTTAAGTGAACCATGTCAGCAATCAGAAGTGAGTGTAGACACGACACACAGCAGAGAGACGGCGTCAGTGAGAACAAGACGAGCTTGATATCATCCAGCTTATGAAGGCTGCAAGGTGACCGTCAATGACAGCGTCACGAATGGACAGCACATGAGTGACGCAGTTTTGAAGCTCAAAATATGTGATGCTGGCTGCCGCCATCTTGGCAGTCCTGCCTCTTCCTCCTCTCGGCTACAGGTGAGTTGTATATAAATTCACCCTCAGTACAGTTGTCATGAACGGGGAAATTAGCTACAGAGACCAAAACTGTTTTTTGTACCAGGCTGTAAACATGTTTATTTCTGCTGTGAAGTTGGACATTTGAACATGGGGACTTATGGAGACTGACTCACTTCTGGAGCCAGCCTCAAGTGGACGTTAGAGGAACTGCAGTTTTTTTAGCACGTCCACATTGGCTTCATTTCCCGAACAGAACATGGTAACACTGCTACCATCACCAGTTAGCTTTTGTTGAACTGACTAATGGCTGCTGCACATAAACACAGACACATTATCTGAACCTTGCTAGCCGGCTAGGTTTGAGCTTTGTGTATGACTGAGAGCGGCTGACTGATCTGCAGGGTGGAAAGAAGAGTCTGGAGAATAGACTGACTGTATAAGGTAGTCTGACTATTTTATTATTACATTTTTGGTCCACACTCTCCACATGACACTAATGAAGCTCTTATTCTAAGCAGAAAGTTACTGGGGCATAACAGAGCGTCTGAGCACAAACGCACAAATTCTCAAAGCACCGATTATCAGAACAGTCTGCCGTATAGAACTCGGCTTGGAAATTTAAAGAAATTAGTATTCATGCTTTTGCATGAGGCAGAGTGGAGAGCCATCGAGACATCGAGAGAAAATTAGATGCTTTCCTAAGAGCAGATTGATACGCATGCTGCAATGCATTAGGTGTACTTTGTTCCATTAGATGCCACAAAAGATGTTTGAAAGAATCTTTTAATAATGATAACTGTGCATAATTGAGGAGGCTGTGAGCTAATGGCTGCGTTAACAGAACAATCACAGCTGCATTTAAATGATACGTACGAGGAAAAATACTCAGAAGTCGAGACACTGAAGAACATGCAGGCCATTTCATGTTAATTCTCTATAGGTGTGTGTGTGTGTGTGTGTGTGTGTGTGTGTGTGTGTGTGTGTGTGTGTGTGTGTGTGTGTGTGTGTGTGTGCTGAGGCACACAAAGCGAAGTCAAACAAAGACACACAAACCCATCATGACACACAGCCACTACAAAGAGACACAAATGACTAGAACCTGTTTCTCTCTGCGGGACTCTCTCCTTTGGTTCACCATCTTATAATCTGTCCGTCCGTGTGTGATGGACAAATGTATCGACAGCCATGAAGACTCTGTGTATAGATGAATGTGATACACTGAAGCTTTTGGCATTCAGCACAGCTGAGGACACAGGGACAGACAGACGTGTAGGAGAAGACAAAACGTCTGCTGGACTGCAGCATCAGGAACAATGTTTCACTGCAGAGACCTTCATCAGGGACCTGACCAAGGCCTAACCCACCCTGGCTGTCAACATTTCAAACGTTCACTCGTCTGTAGGCAGATTCAGCAGAAGTCATCTGGAGTCTGGACAGCAGTGATCTGAGCAGTGATCCATGTTGCTGCAGGAACAACAACATATTCATGACTGCTGATGCTTGTTATGCTGCCAATGGACAGATGTCAATGAGTCCACGAGGGAAGAAATCTGGAGTCCATCCCAAAAGTTTGGATTAATACGGCTTAATTTCAGCAATCCTTCCAACTCAAACATCACAGTTATGTCCTTGCAGGGTTTCTGTATTTTGTATTTAATAGTAAAAAGATTTTAATTACATGATTCGTCCATATGTGTCGCAAAAATCAAAAGAAATGAAATAAAAAGACTGTCAGACAGAAACCCTGAACATGAGCCAGAGCTCATTATGATGCTGCATGTGAATGATCCACTTGTAAACAAACACTAAAATAAAGACATGAGATAATGAGGTTTGTTTGCAGCGACATGTCACATGTTGAATGTGGGTATATGGAAACATTGTAAGGTCTGTCAGTCTGTTAGAGTCTCACACAAACATCCACCAAGCTGTGAGTGAGAATTCATGCGAACCTGTCGGCACACGAGCTGACGGATCGAAGTAGTTATCTAGAAAAATAAGATGGTTGAAACGTCGTCTGCGACGAGAGGAAGCCTAAAACCTGCAAAGATATCAACTTTTATGTGTTTAGTTGTGTTTGCATTGAACAACAGCAGCAGGAAGAGCTAGCTGGTGTCAGTTAAAGCGTATTTGAGCTCATCAGACAGGACTGTGTACGGCAGACAGAAAAGGGTTGTTGTAGGGTAGAGTGGCAAGACAAGCAGTAGTAATAGTATATGGATGTGTATGTATGTATTAGGATCAGTAGTAGTGACAATCATAATTTCAGGTAGTAACCGGTGAAGTTCCTGAGATCAGATGGGTACAACTAGGGATGCACCAAATGTGAAATTCTGGGCCGACCCCGACACCGATGTTTAAAATAACTTGGCCGATGCCGATGTTTTTCTGTGTTACATGTATTGCAAACTGCACAACGTGGATCGTTCTCGAAGCGTCTCTACGCTCGGCTACGCGTTGAATACACCTCTGTTCTATTTTTGACGCTTGACGCGAGCAGCACGCGTCGATCTCCACAGAGCACCTCGAGCGGGTGGAAGCAAAGAAAGTCCGGTGGATTTTCAAAATAAAATACCCGTGCAAACTGCCGGTCGTAAAAACAGACAAAAGTGAAACTAATTAACTACGTAGCATATTCACACACGTAGAAGCATGTTTGGAAGAACATACACCGGGGAAATGGCCAAATCTGAGCAAGTAAACAAAGTCTGGCGGGCTAAACGCTTCTGAAACGCTCCCGGTGGGATTGAAGTCACGTGTCGCGTACGTTGCCAATGCCGATGTTCAGCCGATGCATCCCTAGGTACAACAAATCCTGTTAGGGAATAGATGCTTATAGAGAAAGAATGAAATGCATATTATAAGAAATAACTATGAAAACAACAAGCAGGACTGATAATTCATCACCGTTCCCACTTTAACAGCCCGTTTTGTTACAGCAGAAGAGCAGTGAAGACCGTTCACACCGACACATACAGTAAATATCAGCCGCTGCCTGGAAGCCGGAGTAAAAGGATGGATCAGGATCAAAAGCTTTCTGCACGACGACTAAAATGTGTCCAGGCATTTCATTTCAGACGGATTCACTGCGGTAAGCTGCAGGTTACAAGAAAAGCCTCAGATGTGATGGTGGTGTCGTATGGCTGCTACGGTTTGGTCATGATGGGCTCTGCTGGTGCATTCATTCTTCACAGCTTTCCTGCAAACTAGACAGAAAAGTAAGTTTGATCATCTATTAATCATTTCAAGTCATTTATCAAGCAGAGAAGCCAAAATTGGCTGTTTAACCATCTCAGATGTCAGGATGTGCACTTCTCTCACTGCAGTTTAAATATTTGGGCTTTTGATTTATAAAATGAAGCAACATGATGATATTAGTTTGGACTTTTTGACAGTCTACAGAGAAATGATTAAATAATCCATCTTCTGAGCTGCCAAACCTCATCCATAGTTTTAAAGCTGCTACTTGTGGCTACGAGGGAACATGCAACAAAAACCAGCAACGACACACTGATCGCTTCATTTATTATATATTAAAGTTTATATTTGTGTCTTTAGCTGCTAAATGAGGAGAGGAGAGGGTCAGTTTCACTTTAAAGTTCTGATTCATCACTTCCTGTGAGGTAAACGTCCAACATCCAGTTTGATTTGGGCAAAAAAATTAAAAAATAAAAGTGTGAATGAGCTCTCAAACACTAACAGCAGGAGAGATGGCAGAGAAAGGCACCACTCTATCTTTAGGCTTTTCAGAGTTCTGGGGAAAGCGTGTTGGTGCAGCATGCTGCATTTCAGAGAAACAGTCTGACAACACAAGATGTTTGCGTGTCGACATTAATGCCTCAAAATGTTGCAGTTTAGTGAAGGCCTGCTTCCAAAGTGTGTGCTGACGGGCCATGACTCTCAGTCTGTCATGTGGCGTCTCATTTCCCACCTGTGATGGCATTAATGTTATTCTAATGAATGAATTCTTCCACTGTACGCGCCAAGGGAGTTATTACATGTAATGTCAGATGACATGACATGCTGTCATCGTCCTCCAGCCGGATTCAAACTGGACTCGTTGTGCTCTTGCATGTTGGTCTAACAGGCCTACATGCATCCTTTGAAATACGCCTTACAGCCTAAGAAGTCTCTCACACACACACACACACACAATCCACCTTCTTCAGTAACAGCCTGCCAGTGATGACAATCCTGCACCTTCTCCCGCCGTCACACAGTAAACTGTCACTTCACAGCTTGCCATGTTCTCGGCACCCGTCGGGTGTCACCTCGGCTCCTGAAATTAAAAAGTAACAACAGGCGAGTCTGGGCGTGTGCTGCGAGGCGACGGCCTCCCGTGAACGCAAGCTGTCTAAGGAAGGAAGGAAGGAAGGAAGGAAGGAAACAGGGACCGACGGAGAGGTTCGATCTCGGTGAGTTCCTTCGGCAGGCGTTGGCGTTTGATTCTGCTACAGAACCTGATTTGTGTTCGCGGTGTGACCCACATCTGTTCACATATTGACTCACGGTGTAAGCTAAACAAACAACATCTGTTTTTTTTAAAGCTACCTGCTCGACTACACACCTGTCCGTTTCATTTGAACTCTTTCAAACAGTCTTCAGGTACAGTACATGTTCAGTGCTGACTGAGTTCCCTGAATGTCAGTCAGTCAACTCGAAAAAGAAAAAGCAGAAGATGACTCATTCAAGCTGCTAGCGGTGTCAAAACTGTGGGAAGGAAGACAGGTGGTTAGCCTATTGTTGTCATGGAAACACTGATTATTCCAATTCAAGTGTTCATACACAAGCCCCATGTAAATTATAGTGTATATTCATGTGGTTCAGACAGAGTTTAAAGGAGTGTATCAACATCGCTGAAAAGATGGATATTCATCAAGGACAGAGCCGGAGTCAACACATAGTTAGTTAGTTAGAAGACAAAGAGTACCACAACCACCATCTCTACATGAGACTGATGATGTCCACAGGTGATCCGTGAGGTAAACGGTGAAATAATGGACTGCACTTATGGATTTTCTACCTTAACAGACAAAGCCCTTCACACTGACCTCATTCACCCAGTCGCACACGATGGAGCAGTTCAGGGTTTTCCCAAGGACTCTTCAACATGCTGGGGATCGAAGCGCCTGCTCAGATATTAACGGACAATTAACAGATATCTGCAGGAACCGGAAGAGCTCTGGTTTCTGTCTGTAGTCCGAGTAGCACTCACCAGTCCCCAAAGAGGCCGGACGCATGGGCCAGAATACAACCCAAGAAGTCATCAGCTGATGCCAGCCAGATTAGCCGAAATGTATCTCAAAGGAAGTCTTGGGCCAGAAACATTGTCACCAAATCATCACGAGAAGATCAGACAATATGTTTGAGACTGGTGGGTGACGTGTTCAGGTGCCAAACTCACTGAAAGTTCATGTATGATGATGTGGTTCTATGAATGAACACGAACATGGAAGTCACTCAGTCTGTTCAAAGAGCTCTGCGTTACTGACTGCTTATGGGCCGTAACATATACAGTAAGTACAACACTGACAGTTCAGTTCAGGTCGACTCTCTCTGTATCAGTTTCATTCGTCATGAGGAATCGGTTGTCTGATTGACGCTGCGTGTTGTTGATCAGGACTTGGTGTACTGTAACAACATTACTCGAGCAAAGATTAAAAGCAGCCTGCGGTCGTCTAGCGAGCTCCCACAGATGTGTTTGATTTTAAAACTTCTGGCCCGACCAGCACTGATTAAAGCACCGTGGAGTTTCCCTCTGAGGATGCATGCTGACTCCAGCTAATACACACACACACACACACACACACACACACACACACACACACACACAAAAAAATCAAATAAGCAAAATGTTGAAGTTTTTTAACATTTGTTTGTCACACGAGGAGGGAAAGTTTAAATCAGGACAGCTTTAAGTGCAGAAACTGTTTCTCCATCAGAGAGGAAATTAGAGACACAGCAGAGAGGAAACATGAAAAATGAAATGACCAGCTGTGATGATGAAATCTGCAGTGATTTATAATATATAGACACTTCCCTCAAACATATCCTGCCTCCCCTCTTCACAGACTGAAGGTTTATACATCGATTTATTGCCGATCGTGGCCGCGTGAATCTTCTTCACGCTCAGTGAGTCAGACTCTTGGAATCGTGTGAAAGTGACAGTTGTTACTGGGATCTTACCTCATACCATTCACCTCACTGGGAGCGGCAGTACCAGTTATGTGATGTAATACACAAAGATACCTGGGTAACATCTGGATTTCTGTCACTGCACAAACCTGCACAGATCATACAGACATTTTAGATGAAGACCTGGGTTTTGGGTGGGACCGTCTTATCTTGACAGCCAAAGGCAGAGAGAGAGATTCAGAGGAGCACTCTACACACTCTGACATGTTTGCTCATGTTTGGTGGAAATCTAAAAGAGTCAGTGTGAAGGAGCTGCTGCATGCTGCACCACGCAGACATGCTTTCAGTATAACCTGATGATTGGCAGAAGAGGACGCATCGACGTGCTGAACAACGATCACAGAATGAAGTCAAGTAACGTCCATCTGTCCTGAACTCCAACTCAATAGATGATACGGAGGTTAGCCTTGAGCTAAAGAGATCCAAATAAACACATACTGCACACACATTTAAAGGATGAATAACAGCCGACACGTCAACACGCCTTCAGTAAGATCTGCTACCTCAGAGTGGAAACTCACCTGTAAGTCAACTGGGAAGGTGTGTATGAAACATTTACGTTTCAATGACGTTCTAATAAATATCTCAACCTGCTTCAGGGACTCATGAGGGATCATTTAACCATTTTCTTTAAGTAAGAACATTCAGATTAATAAAGTTAGTTATCTTCATAACATGAGGTCAGATAACGACATGATAAAGACCACAGCCATGATGATTTGGTCCGGCTCTAATGAATGTTTTCTCTTCTTAATACATCAACCTGATGATTGTGTTTATTGATTAATCTGCTGATCATTGATCGATGATGTTTGATCAATAAAATGGGAGAAAATGGTGATCCAAAGCCAAAGATGACGTTAAATGTTAAAAATAAAAATCAGAGAATGGTCAATTAGCTGATGTCTTTTATCGTATAGAGGTTTTAATGACAGCAGCTGGTTGTTACCTGACATTTACCTTCTTTCTTTATCGCAGGTGTGACGTACAGCATGTGCATTATGTGCAGTGATGATTATTTTGATGACTGCTGAACCGTTAAAAACATCCATGAGCTCGCATCCATCACTGAGCTGTCAGCCGTATGAACCTGACCGCGCAGAGGGGAAGCTGCTGCATGCATCACACACGTGTTTTTAGCAGCTGCACAGTTACAGTGGGTGAGGTCACACTGTACGCAAACTTTCATACATACTAATGCTAACAAAACTGGAGTATTATACTCTTCAGCTGTGATGAAACCTGGCACTCGGGTGCATTAGAATACATTAGACTTAATGAATTCCTCTCGTGGAGCCGGGCTGGCTTGACGCCTCAGAGTGGCAAAGCTCTGCATTCACATGTCTCGTCTTCATGTGGGGGAGCGACGGCGTCACGCTCGCGCCTCGCTGACAAATGAAAAATATAAGGTGGATGACGACTTTTTTTATTTGTTTCTCTGCGCTTCCTCCTGTGATTTACAGACGTCTCTCCGAGCGCCCCGCGTTTGGTACCCGCTCATTATTACTGCAGCCCACATTCATGGAAGATTACATGTTTCTCATGCAAACAAGACGGCCACACAATGCAGACAGGCTGACACGCTAAAAGGGAGTGAAGGTAATGAAAGGAAACCTTGAGTGCCACACACACACACACACACACACACACACACACACACGCTTTTGTCTGAGCCTCACCTCAGCTAACATTAAAACATCGTCTCCCTCTCTGCCAACCACCTCAAACAAAAAACTCGGCCTTGTTTTGCTTAGAGTGATTTTTCACGTGTGTGTGTGTGTGTGTGTGTGTGTGTGTGTGTTGTTTTCCCTTTCCAAGCTGCCATACTGGCACAGTGTGTAGATTTCTGTGTGTGTGTGTGTGTGTGTGTATCTGAGACAAGGCCATCCATCTCAGACAGTCCCATCTGCGAGCAGCAGCCTTGTTTACTCATCCCTCGACCGGAGAGCAGCAGCAGCCCGTCCACAGGTAAGCGAGCAGCCAGCGCTCAGGACGAGCCGGGTGGAGCCGTGGAGGGAGGGCGGCGTCTGTCTTCATCCGGGGATAAATCATTCTTTACACCGACGCCAAACTTCCACACCTTCCTCTCCTTTCATGCCGTCTACTTGTCGCTCTCGAGTCATCCTTTTTCTCCTCTCCAATTCCCGCCACATCCTTCGCCACTTTCTCACTCCGCTTTAATTTAGTCATCTTTCCAAAGCAATCCCCTCCACCTCTCCTCCACGTTCCTTTCCAAGCACCCACCTTTTCACACCATTTTTCTCTCTCAGACCTCCTACACCTTCCTCCCTTCTCTGCCGCTGTCTAGTTATCTTTCCAAAGCAATCCTTTCCCGCACCTCAGCCTCTTTCTTTTCAACGCTCTCCCTTCTTTCCGACCCTCCCAAGTTGTCTCTCTCATCTGGTCAAAGCATCTCTCAAAGCCAAACCCTCTCCTCCCCTCAATCTGCTTCACTTCCTCCTCGGCCACGACTCTCATCACACATTATCGTCACATTTTCTCTTCCACATTCCTCCTTTCTGTCTCTATCGGCGGGCGGGGAACAGCCGGCATTGAGCTGATGGGGTGAAATAGCTCCTGTGATGAATATTCATGCCGTCCCGCCAGCCTCTGTCCCCAGTCACCGTGTCACGGAGGCCTCCAGCCCACAGATGCCACCATCTATTTGTCATGGGCGAGACGGGACCCACAGGAAGGTTTCTTGAGCCAAGGCTGAGGACGGAGCGAGCATGCCGGGCCCCTTTTCAGTCTGAACCAGAGTCTGAGCCACGTCAAACAAGCGTCAGGACAGTGATGATGATGTCCTTGCCGGCTGCCCGTCACAGACGGGAGTGCGACTCGAGCAGTAAATAATAAATAAATGTCTGATTTAAAGAAAACAAGTTCATCGTTTTCAATTATTCAAGCTGGCTTCCAAACACTGCATGCTAATTCTAATAATATGTGTATGTAATGTAGGGCGTGCTAATCATCAGTACACGGTGTGATCTGAGAGATAATTTAACATTTTATACTAGCAGGAGGCTCCACGACGTGTGCGACAGCTGTCAATCAAACTTTAAGTCCCGCCACATGAACTTCATTCAGTTGAATAACTGTTTAACCTCCACCCACAGAGAGGAGTGTCAATCAACGGCACAACTCAATAAATATTTAGTATGCATGCTGTTCACACACTTCACACACTCACATTAGAAAAGCAGACATATGTAAACATACAGTCGTTGGAGCTTACAGTAACTGAGACATAACTCAGAGGAGAGAAACAGGAACAGAATCTGGATTCAGACACTTTGATCTGAGCTTGGTGTGTCGAGCTGAACACACTCGCTGAGAATGACCCGCCCTGCAGCATCACGCTGTGTGCACGAAGCTAACGAGACCGTAAACTGATGAGGAAACACGAAAAAATCAACTGAAGGCGCCTCATTTCTCCATAACACCTTTACACTGCAGCCAATGAAGCTGCCCCCTGCTGGCCATTAGAAATAATGCAGGTTTGTCATTCCCAAGCCTCCATTACAGTTTGCACATCAACTGCCCAGATCATACAGTGGCTCCGTGTGTCGGGCTACACGTCCACCACTTTGGTTCAAACGACCTGATGGATCATCATGAAATGTTGCACAGACATTCATAATCCCTGAAGGATGAACCAGAGATGAGCTTTGAGTGAAACATCTCAAATATTCAATCAAGTTTGGTTCAGACGTCCCCGACAAGATGAAGTGTATTATCTTTGATTCCTGCAGAATTAATGACGTTCCCATCAACAGCCCAAAACGTCTCAGATGCTGCCGGGGTTAGCTGCTTTTCTTCTTCTGTCTTTGTTGGTTGGAGGTGAGCTTAGTTCAAGGAAACTATGACGGGCATTTTATAGATTAAATTTATCAATTACTGTTATGTCAGATCTCTATTCATTTTCAAGAGCATTTAGTGGATCTGCACTCCGAACCTGCAGAGGGCGACCACACACATGAGATGTTGGTGCTCTCAGGCGCTTTAACTTGAATTACTTTGGTAAGAATCAAGAAACTTGACTGTTATTTATTTATTTGAGACTGATGAATGTCTTTTCTGTTTCTTGAAGGTTATCAACCTGTTCTGTTCTATTCCATCATTTACTCATGCGTACTGAAACATCAAACCTAAACCCACCGTTAAGAAAATAGAAATGGAAGAACTGAGTTGTCCTTTGCATCCTTCAATGGTTGATCGAGCAGTTTTCAGAGCTGTGGTTACAAAACAGAACTTGACAATTAGATTTTAGAAAACAAAGATTAATGACAGTCCTAAACATTCCTTTAGGTACACTGCATTAAAATAATCTGTGTGCTGCTTTGACACCTTGGAAAAGAAGAAAAGAAGAAGAGGTTGATAAAAAATTCTATTATTTATATATTTGATATTTTCCTTCAGCAGTGGTGCACACTGACAGAGACTGTACTTAAACACTGCACATGATTTTCTCTTCAGGCACTCTGTGTGGAGCAGAAATACAGCTAATGGATAAAAAGGGTCAGATGGGGGGAAAATGTCGACATGATTGAGGTTCCTGCCCAATTAACTGGAGATCACTTAAATGGTCGGCGAGCTGAAGAGGTCATTATCCTGAAGAGCTGTGAAGAAGCTCGTTAGGCTTTTCCAAAGATGGACCCACGACTCGTCCACTGTGGGTTTCTGTTTCTCCAGTGAGAAGACACATGACTGACTCTGCTCCACGGAGGCTGCTGGCCTCTTTGTTAAACGCTTTACCTCCATCGAGTCTGAAGAACATGTGCACTCATGCGTGTGTGTGTGTGGGAGCTCAATACACACTCATACATGCACTGCCCTGGAAGCCACAGCACATTGTATAAGCTATGGAGGAACTTTATCCTTCAGCATGAGGCTAAGCTAAAAGAAAAATAGCAAAGAACAAATCAATGTTTTCCACAAACTGAACACTGCACACAAAACGAATCCAGCAAATATCGACTTTCACGTTAGCTCTGTAAAGAGACGGTAAAGCAAACAAATGTTTCCCGAGAAACATGAATTGTAACGTCAATATCTACAGCTGTAAAGAGGAATAAAGTCTTTTTCATTCATTCATGCACAGCAGCTCTCTGACCGTGACCGTCATATCAGCCTGTATTAGTCATGCCGTCCGCGCCGGCATGCCTCCTCCTCATCGCCGTAATCACTCCACCAACATCCGAGTTCAGTCTACATTTATTTATCTATGAGTGCTGTTTAACCAGACGCTGCAGCCTGCGTGCTTTAAAGAGGAATCAAGGAAGCCACATGGACGTCGACAAAGAGACGAATGTGCATCAAACACGTCGTCAAACACGACGTCTGTGCGTTAGCGAATATCGGAGCGATGCTAATGTGTTGCTCCACTTATGCAGAATGGCTCAAATTCACTGCAGAAAGAGAGATCGATGTCAGACACACTGAACGAGGTCCGGACCGATCCAAAGAACCACAGCGCTGAATGCAAGCGTGCACGCTGCACAGCTCGAGGCCTTCAGACTGTCATCGACCAATAACACACAAACTCAAGTACTGTCAAAGGACTGTGACCTGAATGTTTCTACAAATACACTTTTTACTGCACCACATTTATGTCACATATTCTCATAACTTACTCTGCAGAGCTGGTGAAACTATGCATTCTTAGAAATATAATAAATGAAATCAAAGTGTCATCAGGACACAAAGTCAGAATCAGCTCCACGACATTAAACTGTGAGGAAAGCGCTCACAGATTAACACCAGTACTGACATGAAACAGTAATCACTGATCATTCAGGTCAAACTGAGTGTAGATAATAGACACTCAGAGTCTCTATTATCTACACTCGCTTACAAAGAGTCATTTTACTTCATTATTTTTATACTTCACTCGGTGAATGGAGGATCTGTATCGACCAAACGAGACCAGCCAGACGTGTTGGTGACTTTTATTTAGTGTGCGGTTGTTTTTGTGTTTAATAAGGTAAAAGAGTTTTTTATGATTGGTTCTCAGAAATAATTGCATAATAAAAAAACTAAATAAGTAACGTGACGACGCCCAACAAAACATAAGACAAAAACTTTAACAAATCTGGATGTAAAACTAAAACTTGTAAGCAAGAGTCTAAATTACATATCTGGAATATTTCAGTACATCTTGCAACCACTCGTCTATTCTTCCCCCCTCCAGAACAAAACTAGGTAATAGTTTTAAAATGAAGTCTGCAGATGTGAAAATACAAATATAGTTACATATCACAGTCCTATTCAGACCCAGACGGCCTCAGACAGGCGATACAGGACAATAAAAACCACAAACAGACTAAAAAACAGCTTTTATGCCAAACTGCCCGTCACTGCCTTAAATAACATGAAATAACTCATGGAGCATGTGCTCTTTGATCTCTGATTTTTAAAGTCCTTTTCTATGTTTTATACTTTGTACTTCCTGCACTTAAATGTCATTATGCATTGCATAATGACAGTAAATATATATTCTATTCTCATTTATTTGATATAAAATGAAGCACAGTCACCATTTTACAGAAAGTGCAAATAAAAATGTGCAAAATTCATGAGTACATTAAAATATTACGATGAAAAATTACAGGCGTGGCACATCTATAACACACCATGTGTTTCCATACTGCAGTGTCACAGGTTCGAGTCCAACCCAGAGCCCTTTGCTGTCCGTCTCTCCATAATAAAGACTAAAACCTTCAGATATGATATTAAAAAAACAGACGAGAGACTCAGTTCATGGAGGCTTCTAGTCGTCAGTTCATTCCTGCGTCACGTGACGCGTGCCGTGGTCCCTTTGTAGTATCACTAATGAAAAGCGGCCTTCTCAGAGTGATAACTTATTAGCACTAATGATGTGTTCATCTGTAATGCGGCTGCATGATGCTGATGAGCAACAGGAGTTCATAGTTTGCCCACCTTTTTTCTCCCTAACCGCTCTCACAGCAGCGCCCCGGTAGAGACATTGCCATATGACCTAATTATCTCTCATTAGCGGCCTCAGTAATTACAGGCCCTTTTACAGCTCCATCTCCTCTGTCTCACATAGGAGGGGATTTCAATTAGGCTGGCCTTGCAGCTCGGCCTGCCTCGCTTTCACAGCTAAGCCACGCTGTCACCTGTGTAGCCGAGCATAGCCAAGAGGCAGGCCGCCCAGCAGCGCTCGCTGAAGAGTTCCCACAAAAAGGAAATCCACGTGTCTGCGGCAAGCTTTTATTCATTCCATATCATGCTGCCATCAACGGGACATGACAACGAGACAGCTTGAAGAGGGATCTCTTTCTCTCCTTTCACTGAGGAGAAAAATAACCTTTTATGCCATCTTCTGCAAGCAGCACATCATGAAAAATACATAAGAAACAAACTATGTATCGCAGCGCATCTTCCTCTCCAGTAAATAGCATGTGATATGCAAATTGTCTGGCACCTGAGTGGCAGGAAATGCCTCCATCAAGCCAGGTTCGTCAAACATAACTAGGAGGAAAAAACATAAGATTGAATCATCTTCGCAGCTGAAAGCACAGCCGGATTCACGAGGAGGAACCCGAGCAGGAGAGACTCTCTGCAGCCACTTATTTATCTCTCAGTCCAGCCCTGATGCCAAATCAGTCACCCTAATTAACGGGCCGGCAGGAAACACCAATCAATACTGCAGAGGGATAATTAACCCCTTGTGTTCTCAATCGTCTCTACAAAAGGTGAAATAGAAATTGATTGAGATTACCTTTTGTTGGCTAATTGTGGCCCTCAGTCGGGTGAAGGAGGGTCGACTGATGGAACGTGCACCGCGGTCAGAGATCAGCTGGAGGAGGTGCAGCAATGATTAGTGTGGATAACCAGCACTTAGACTACATTCATTTAGGCTCTGCAAGGGCCTCTCAACACACAGCACACAACACAACACAACACAACACAACACACAACACACAGGCTTGACTGAGTACAATCAGAGGAGACTACTCTGTGTTCTGGAACGCTCCTTACAGACACACGTTACAAGCATCTCGGGGTCTTGTCCACGAGATGCTTGTCCATGCGTGAGCTGGACCAGCGGGTTGGTGCGGCACCCTACAGTACATGACACAGACAAACCAGGGACCAGAGGTGTGTGTGGAGCCCTGTCAGGTAAGGCAGGTGTGCCAACACACAGAGTTTAAAATGTGAGTTCAGGTGGAGAAGAACCACATGAAGCCGGAACACTGAACTGAAAACATGATCTCCATGCTGACTGATTCATGGACCACGGGTTCTCAAGCTATGGTACGAGGACTGCCGGTGGTACGTGACCTCCCTGTAGTGGCACAACAAACATAGAAACTATAAGGTCGCTGTGATGTCATTTGGTCATTTGGTTTGACCAGGCCAAGCCAGGTCAAACCAGGTTCCAAACAGGAAACATTAAGAAGAGCAGCGAGAGTTCTCGGACCAGTTCCATTCAGGACTCAACAGTCAACAAAGACTGATCTTTCTAACAAACCTTCCTCCTGTGAGTGAACACAGCCGGACGTTTTCTGCCTCACATTTGTCTTGTAACTCTTGTGGGACATTAAAGTCGAGCTGCAGTCGATGAATCGATGAGTTGATAACTCTTTATTTAAATGATCTCGATATAATTTAAATTCATTTTGAACCATTTTAAAGAGAAAATATTCAGATTTTATTCTCACAAATGTCTCCAAAGGTTTCTTTCATCCTCTGACAGTTAGCTTTATGTATTTTTGGGTCGTGGATGAAATTTTAATGGATGAAACAACTTGTCGATTAATCGTGACGATGAAATAATGAAAATAACCATCAGAGCTAAAACATCGTGCAGGATGAGCATCAAAACTTAAATCTGACGTTTGTTCGTGGAAACATTTGAATGAGGCCGATGGTTCAGCTGCACGTTTGAATATTGGGAATCAAAATAAAGCAGCCTCAGCACACACACACACACACACACACACACACACACACACACACACACATTTAACAGACAGGAAGTCTACTATAACAGGTGCAGCTTACCTGGATGATGCTCACGTGCAGGTTCATCCACCTGGTTTCCTCTGCAGAGCCTCACGAGGCCCGCCGCGCAGTTCAGACCTCCGGAAACAAAACCCCGCAGGTGTACACAGGTGTAACTCCGTCATCTGTACGTCACTTTCCTGACAGAGACAGATCGCTACGTGGGCGCACGAGCCTCAGCAACAAAAGAGCATCACGCGCACGACAGAGCCATTTTGTCAGCACCTTTTGCCACGCCCCCAGACGTCAGATAGTGACGCAGAGGTAGCCTTCACCTGTATGAACCGCTCTGGGTTCACAGTTTAAACCCGCGTGCGGCGGTCAGAGACGCTCAGAGCAGAGCTGCAGCAATCTGATTGGAGAACCGAGGACTCTCTGCCCGGAAGTGTTTCTCACTATTTTAAGGATTTCTTTTAATGACATCACCAACATTTCTCAACACAAACACGCCAAAGTGTCACTGATAACTCAACAATAAGATAGCTTCATGTTGTTCCCCTCAGGATGATTTTTTAACTTTTATTCGTATGTTTTGGAAAGCGGAGAGGCCTACACTACCCATAATCCTCGACCACCGTTGCTATGGAGACGAAGACAATCCACTTTGCGCTACCTGTTTTTATGTATTTATGTATTTATTTATTCTTAACTAATTTATAAAAAATAAAGTTAACTGGTTCAAAGAGATCAGAGTTTTATTATGTGTGTACAAATTACAATATTTAATTTCACCAAGAGGTCTTAAGCAACGTGATTGGATGGTTTTTAACTGCAATGCACCCTGGGAGTTGTAGTAAATGTTTCATGTCTGACATGAGTCCAATCTAAGGTGAGTCAGTCATGGTGAAATCTGCGGGTTATTTTAATTTGAAAGAAATAACAGACTGATATAAAGGTGACATATTTTCAGAGAGCAGTCCGTGTCCTTCTGTTATTTTTGTAACGTGTTTGGCCAGCTAGCTAACAGTAGTACTAGCCTATATTAGCAGCGTAGTTTTAAAGTGCACTTCAGCAGAGATGGAGGGCCCGGCCTGTAAGGCTGAAGGCTGATGGCAATACGCAGTTAAATCTCCTCTAAACAATGAACTGTTTAAATGTCTCAAACCAAACAGAAGGTTTGCCCTTCTTAAACCAATCAGTTAACTGAACTCCAAGCATGCCTTCAGGATATAAGAAGTGGGGGTCTCTCTCTCTCTCTCTCTCTCTGATTGGGTCGACCAGGTGTTGAACATGTGGAGCAAACACCTGCGACAGGAGAGGAGCGTTCAAGAGCCAACAGCTGATTAAAAATGAAGAAATGAACATAAACTAGTTCATTTTAGTCTGCGAGGTTTTAAAAAATACAAGCAGATTAAAAAAATAAGCAAAAGTGAGTAAATAAGGTGAACAATTATTCAAAGTATATACATAACTAATGTACGGAAGCTTGAAGATTTCTTAGATGCAATTTCCTGCATTCTAGTCAATTTTAGGGTGACTGCTAGACATGGCAAATCCTAAATCCCACCTGATTCATAGCTTGCATTCTCAGTTGCATGGCCTGCACAAGACAATACTATTTATGGGAAAGAAACAATAACCACTTAACTATGGACATCTAGACATTATTATGGAAACAACAATGGCAAAATTGAGAAGACAAATTCAAACTCGGCGGGTCAGGGACGGCCACACGGTGTGGGAGGATCCCCTCACGGGACCTCTCCCCGGCGCTCAACCGAGAATTCAATGAATTTACAAACACCTGACATGTGGCTATGACATAGGATACTTGGTTACATTAAAAACACTGTTTTCATATTAAAATATTCTAGTTTAACAGAACTGATTTTTATTTTATTTACTTTTTAACCTGTGACACGACTACTCTTATGTTTATTTTTATTTTTATAGAGTGCTGAGCCCAAGAAAAACTTCCCCTAGGGGACAGCAGAAGTATCTCATCTCATGAATGTGTACACCATCCTGCTGCGATCGTACAGAGTATACAACACAATCTATTTCTAAACTGCCTGAAGCTTTATTTTAACCTGTCTCCTAACAATCTATTGGTCAATATTTCACTGTGTTGTCTTCATACAGGATCAAGAAACACCAACATGATAATGATGAGCCATCCCCTGAAGCATCAGCTTCTGATTTATCTGGGTCTTCTAAGTCAAGTTCCTCATCCTCGACTCCTCTTCCTCTCCAAGCTCCTCAAGCTCGGAGGATGGAAAGAAGAAGAAGATGAAGAGGAGGAAGAAGTCAAAGAAGAAGAAGAAGGGAAAGAAAGGAAGAAGGGAGAGAGGAAGCAAAAAGATCAGACGGAGCAGTGTTTCAAGGGGTAATTCATGTAAGTGAAAACTAAGATTTAGAAGATAGTTACTGGCTATGTATTTGTTGGAGTGTGACTTAATGTCGTCAGTTTCAATGAAGATGAGTGAACTTGCAGGTAAAAGGTGAAAGTAACACTTTGTGTAGTCGTTAACAAGTGCATAGTTAACTGATAATAGACAAATAAAGTATATTTTAATATCAATAAGCAAACAGAAGATGAATAAAGGCATGGCAAAGACATAATGGGTGGGTTATGGGTGTTTGTGAAGCTATTGAGAACAATTATAAGATACTCATGAGGCTTTCATTAATGTCCTTAAGCATTCGCAAACTGTTAACAAGTTTCTTATAAGTGTTTATAAATGTCTTATAGCTGCTATTAACTGTATTATAATGCCATTATTAACACTTATATAACACAATAACGTTAATAAGCATCTTGTTCCCTATTAATTAATGTTATTACAAGGACCTGAATATAAAGCGTTACCCAACATTGTCCTCTGACATTTTGTCCTTTTGTTTTCTCAGCATCTCATTAATTATGTCGTTATCTTGAGAAAACAAAGTCTCGTTATCTCAGGAGATAACAAACTACTGAAGCACATAACAGGGATGACATAATACAATGTATGAATGTTTGACCGCTCAGGCCTTCCTACAATAACAGAAATACACCAATCAAAGACATTCAGACTGCTGTCGTGCAGATACTCACACACATACATACAGAGGGCAGACGAGTCCTTCACTGAGCTGCATGCAGCCATTCTTATCTGTTATGTAGCAAAAGGCCACTTCATAAAATGTGAGATAATAAAAAGGAATTTTTATGATGCTTCTTGGCTAAAATTGTATTTCCATTACTGCAACCACTGCCAGTATAAAGAATGGACAGAGCATGAGTGTCGCCACACACCGGTGCATCTGCAGCACTGACAACAACAACAACAACAACCAACCCTCGGTTCATGGTTGTATCATGTTGAATTCCAGCGGCGAACATGAAGGTTGGTGTCGTCAGACGGCACTCATCAGGCTCAACATGGAGCGCTGCTGTGAAGAGGGTCCCATGAACATTCCTGCAATGCTCTTAAAGGTTGTAGACACAGTTCATCATCATCAGATCAAGACTCTGCTCTGCAAAGAGAAAGACACGCATGAACATCGAGAAACATCGACGATTTCTCCAGGTCTGAGCTCACGCACTGACGGTCGGTCTGAGTCCATCCTTCAGATCGTCTTTGGAAATCATGGACGTCGTGTCCTAAATTTACTTTTTACACATCAACCCAGCTTTTCTGGAATCTGGATTAATGTGTACATCAACAACTTTTTTATGGCTCATTGTTCTGGCCTGATCTTTGCCGCTGAAGACCACGCTGAAGGTCACCTCTGACCTGATAACCCCACATAAGATCCTCTGGTTTGTAACCATGTTGGAGATCAAGTAGGCCGGCTCTGTTTCTTTGTTTAAACACATTATTTTAGAATTGCATTCTCTTGAACTGTTTCTGTCTTCTTCTGCTCTGATCTCAGTGTTTAATATGAAAAAATAGGGCAAATCTGTGGCACCTCATTAGGGAGGTTGGAATGAAATGCATTGCTGTCGCCAAATTGCTGATTGAAGCTAATTAGACTGCTGAGATTTCAGAGATTTTACAGGAAAAATTGGAATATGGGATGTCTCTGTGCAATCAAAGCACTAAAGCGTCTCCCTTGATAATACCCCGTCTAACAGAGCTATACAATAAACTAGAGCTCGCCAAAGCAAATAAATGATGAAGTTAGTGTCAGTGCCCCGTGACAGCAGGCTCAAACATTCAATGCGTTTTACAGTTTTCTCAGTTGCATGTGAAACGCTGCATTATCTGGTCCTGTAAAATTTAATTATTAACGTCTACGTTTGGCACAGAATTTGTTTTGATCTTCTAAAATGTGTCTGAAGATAGTTCGAGCTTCTGCAGCAGCAGGAAACGTCTCTTTTCTAATGAAATGAAAAGATGCACGTGAACGTGAAGAAAGAGCAACAACAAATTCAGAAAACAGCACAAGCGAGCAGGTGAACGGTGGAAACGTTCAAACTAGTCATCGCTATCATTGAAGGTGTTTGAGTTGGACCTGGAGGAACTTTCTTTTGAAAAGACATCAAACTTTGAAACCTGCTATAATGAGCTGAAACAGTTGGAAATCTTCCTCATTAGGACTGAGAGTAACGAGCAACGAGCTATTAAATATCGCCGTCCACACGGGCCAGGAAAAGGTCGTTTGGGGCTGACGGATGCCGCCCTTATTGTTTCCACAGATTATGAATCCATCCGCTGTTTGGAAAAAATGAAGCATCATGTGAGGTGAAACAAAAACTGACCGTCTGACCATCAGTGATTGTTATAGTGACCGCACTGGATGAGAAATCTCAGAATCCTTTGTGGAGGTCTCAACCAGACCCAAACTGGTAGGAGGAGGATGTGAGGGAAGAGACACCACAGACTCAAAGTGACAGAGGAGGACCAAACTGTGTCAGATTCAGAGGACAGAATATGACTAACTTGAATATAACATTCATAGATATGTGTTCATTGATGTGTAATCACCTGAAAATAAGAGTAACTGCCTCCTGTGTCACGCCTTACTTCCCGCAGACCCGAGCTGACAGGAGGAGGACTCGGGACAAGACCGGGACTGAAGTCTTTACACTGGGATGGGATGAAAAAGAAAATAATCAGGACCAGGCAGGAAGGGATGAACTTATTTCCCCTGTGTCGCCCTCTAAACCTCTACAGACCCAACATGATGGAGGAGGACCTCCACCCCGAGGTCCCATGTGTGGTTATTAAATGTAAAGTTATAAATATGTGTTTGACGTTCTGCGAGATGATAAACAGGATCAAACCAAAGTCCAGTTTCCACATGTTCTGTTAAAGATGGTGGCCAGTGATTGGTCAGTAAATAACATTTGTCAGAGTTTTCACACGCCGTGCCCAGATGTTCCCCATTGTTGTAAAATGGTGGTGCAGAAATGAAAAAGGAACACAGAGGAACTCTCCAGAGATTCACCCTGCATCCATTCAGCTCGCTGATTTGGAATAAATTGTACACCGAATCATAAAAGACTGGACCGGCTCTGAAAGAGGCATCAGTCAACCTGTGATGTGTTCAAATGAGGCCGCAGCTACTTTCAAAGATATTTTCAAAGCAATTACTATCACAGGCAGCGACCCACACACACACACGCAGGTAATTATTAAGCTGTCACTGCAAATGAATGGGGCTGCGTATCCTCAAATAACCAGACGTCACGTCCATGACATTATGCAATAAAAAAATGTTTTAATACTTAAAAACACGGTGTAGTTTCCAAATGTTGCATGTTCTGATGAGAGTTCATATCTCATAAAGCTTGCACAGAGCTCTAATCTCCTTAAATGTATGCAGCCGCCGGGCGGCATGAAACACGACAGCTGTCAGCCAAAATATTTGAGGCTCTCGCTGAGAAAGGTAACGGCCAGTGAGGAGAAAATTGGACAGGCTTGCTTTTAGAGTGGATTCAACCTGCACAAACTAACGCGACTGACACCGGGGGCCGCCCCTGAGTGACTGCGGCTTAGTGAGAGATGACATGACAAGCTCATAGAGCTTTCTGCTGCACATCCCCGGTGTCATGAGTGACCCACTTTCTCCTTTCTAATTGCAATTCTCTCTTTAAAACTGTATTACTTTGCACAAAGGACGAGTCAACTGCAGCGTGCGCACAATGCACGGGGAATTAGTCCGTAAAACACAATCAAATACACATTTACAATGTTAATCTATGTTCATATATGTGTGTGTGTGTGTGTGTGTGTGTGTGTGTGTGTGTGTGTGTGTGTGTGTGTGTGTGTGCTAATTCTGGGGCTAGGTGCTCTGTAGACAAAGTCAGACCTCCCCAAATGAGACCGTCTGACTCCAGGGACCAAAACTAACGGTGCGTTCAGGGACGTCTTCTTGTAAAGTCAAAATGGTGAATGGACTTTGCACGTTACACCCGTCCACACATTCACACACACATTATACACTGATGCCAGCAGTTATGCTAAGGTATGCTAGGCGAGCTGATGAAGCTTCACCCCATACATTGATAAATTCACGTCACAGCCATCAGGAGCAATTTGGGATTCATTGTGTTGCTCAAGGACACTTCCACTGGACTAGAGGAGCTGGGAATGGAACAAGCAACGCTTTGACTAGAATGGAAATGTCCACAAAATGTCCAAATTACCAAAACAGTATGAACTGTGGCATCCATTCATCCATCCATCCATCCATCCATCCATCCATCCATCCATCCATCCTCTTCCTCTTATCCAGGTCTGGTCGTGGTGGCAGCAGGTTTAGCAGTGTGTCCAGACGTTCTTCTCCTCAGAAACACATCCCAGATCCTCCTGGAGGACCTCGAGGTGTTCCCAGGCTAGATGGGATAGGTAGGCCCTCTAGTGAGTTTTGGCCGATTGATCTCGTTCTTTCAGTCACTACCCAGTGCTCGTGACCATCAGTGAGAGTTGGAACGTAGATGGACTGGAAGATCGAGAGCTTTGCCTTCAGACTGAACTACAACGTTCACAGTACTGCAGATGCTGCACCAACCCACCGGTCCATCTCACGCTCCATTTTCCCATCACTCGTGAACAAGATCCAGAGATACTTGAACTGCTTCGCTTGGGGCAGCAACTCACTCCAATCCACCATTTTTGGGGGGAGAACCATGAACTGTATTTTTCCTATTTATCCACATATATGCATGTCTTACTGTTATACTCTGTCAGTAACAGTGAACTCTCTGCCTGGGGGTTCAACATTTTTTCTTTTTCATTGGTCTTGTTGCATCTAAACTCCTGCTACGTACAGTGCGGTCTTGTGATATAGTAACTCGGCTTTACAGGTGCACAAAGGATCAAGGGATGCTGGGGATCGCATATATCGTCCACCAAGCCAAAGACTGCCGCGTTCCTCTGAAACGTTCCTTCGGATATTGACTTGTTATTCCAGCCTAGAAATGCTGGAGGATCCAGACGCTGAATTAGCCCACACGTGTTATTCATGACATGCTAGTGGGAAAAAAAACAATGTTGTGGACACAGAAAAGATGTTAGAGAAGACACCTATTTGAAGCAGCCTCCTGGACATCCTGTAATTTATGTGAGCTGAATGCTGCATGCTTTCTCCTGGGTCCCAACTGCAGAACTGGGTGTATCAACCAATTGCTAAGTGGCTGGCAGAGAAAAAACGTCAGACACTTCCTGTTTTCCTGCTGGGCCTCAGACACAGGGGGATTCTCCACAGATGAATAATACATCTCCTCCATTTAATTTGGAAAGCAGCTGTAACGAGGCACTTTTGCTCAGTATTTCCTCACTCAGGGCTCTCACGTGCCGTGAGCACTGTGTGGGTAAATGTGAAGCTGCTGGCGTGAGGGCAGAAAAGCTCCAGATATACAGAATATTCATCATTTGAAGGAGTTTTTCACACAAATGAACTCGGAGTGGCAGCAGCCTGAAGGTCAGAAACTGATCTTGTGACTTGAAGATTTGAGGCTTGAATCTGAGACACTCACAGAGATTCATCACCAGCTCTGCAGCTCTTTGGAGATTTGATCCACTTCTAGCTCGTTGCTTTGGTTTAACAGTACATTTATTATATTATCACACTCACTAATGCTTTAAAGTACGACTGTTCACCACCCGCCTGGAAATAAATGGCTGGTGAAGAAACATCTTAAAATGGTTCCACACTTCACTTCAACGATTCAAACCAATCTGGTGCTGCTCATTGGCCAGTTAGAGAAACAATCGACCAATCAGAGCTTAACTGTTAACATGAACACAATGAGTGGATTTGTGGAGCCCAAAGCAGAATATTAGATCAACATTCATCAGGTGGAGGAGCCACGTGTTGGTGTTCTACTCACAGAACCAAAGGTCCAGCTGTAGAGGGACAGATTTATCATGACAGAAAAGTTTGGATCGTCCTGAGCGTACGGGTGGCAGAGCCAGGCGTCGCTCATTGGAGGAGGTAACATATGTCTGTATGAGGACGTTCAAGAACCGGGGACTACTCTGTAGTCAGTGTTAGAGATTTGAGTTTAATGTGGCTGCTACAGGTAGACAGAGGAGCTCCATGGGTCATGTCAGAAATCAGAGAAACAAAACAACTTTTCAAAAAGCATCAACAGAAACACGAATAACGAGTTGATCTTCAGTCCTTAATCTTGCAAATGTATTTATTGTGCATCAGCATACACTTGTTTACACTCCGAATGTGTAATTACATCAAAGAATCACAATGAACTGAACATATTACAGCTGTGTGTGTGTGTGTGTGTGTGTGTGTGTGAGTGAGGAGTAGGGAGGAGAAGGAAGGGAGTGTTTGTGTGATAAAGGGGTATGACCCATTAAACCCTGAAGGCCTGAATAAAATACAGTGACACACAGTCTCACTGTAATTTCACCATAAAAGAGTCAGACATGCTCGGATGTAAATTTATTGGGGAGGTCGTAACATTTTACGGCCGGTACTCTGTGCTGGATATGATCACATTTGCTCAGAGCTGTTAAGATTATGATCCTGGATGATGTGTTTTACAGCAAACAAGCCATAACCTCTGTGCCGTTATTTTAATTACTGTCAAAAATTGCAATTAATGACCAATTGCAGGCAATAAAGAAGCAGACGGTTTCCTGCGTGATAAAAATATGAGTGTGTTTTACTAATGAGCTTGGAGTTCGCTGCGTTAGGCATAGCTGTGTGAAAGTATATTTCTGTCAATCTCTGAATAAATAATGCTGAGAAATAATAATGTTGAGGCAGATGGGATCTGTTTGCCCTATAATCCCCTCTGAGTCTCGAGCAGAGCGTCAGGAGCATGTGGCCTTTTTTCAGTCTAGACTTCTTCATCACTTCGCTTATTTACAGATCAACAAATCAATTTGTGGGTGGAAAACAAAAAGAAATCAGAGATATGAAGCACAGAAACGGGCCGACGCAACAACAGTAAACCTACGGAGGCATCACGCTGCAGACAGAGCTTAATTAAGAAATAATTTACTTATATTTTCAAATAATTAAGCTGTTTAAAGTGCTGTGATAGTCTCACGCTGCCAGCTTTAGCTTTAGACGGCGAGCGCCGTGTGCTGATTGGTTGAAATGTGAAATAAGATGAAATAAATGGCTTGAAATTGGAAATCTAACGCGATTTGAGATGCTAAGAGAGAACATCTCTCTTCTGATGTTTGATAGACTGCCGGGAAAAGGCAATTCTCTCCCTCTGTGTGTGTGTGCATGTGTGTGTGTGTGTGTGTGTGCGTGTGTGCATGTGTGTGTGTTCTAAGTGAATTCCAGGTATAATTTGCAGAATTATGGCGAGGAACCAACCTGAAGAAAGTATGATTATTCCATCCAAGCCATTCATTCAAGCATGTCAACGCCTACATGCTGTATTTCAAACATATAATCAGCATCCTACAGAGGCGGTGGAGAAAGTAGAAATTTACGGATCATACAGATCTGTTGTGGCATTTAGATGTCCTCGCCGAGCATTCCTCACCTCCGGCCCGATCGAAAATCACACTTAGCTTTTTGCCCATGAGGGGAATATTTGAGATTCTAGCGATGTGCTCATGAAAGGGAATAGAAACGATGCCTAATGTATATGAATGGGAGCCGTGGTGTTCAGGTATTTCACGCCGCACGCCCTGACAGAGGCTAAAGTGAATAAGTCGTCAACTCACATTGAAATTCATATTGTATCCCCGGCTGGAGCCGAGCCCATTTTCTCCACAGTGCTCTCGCCATGAGCCTTACAATAGTCAGGGAGACATCTAATGAAGCAGGAGAAAAAATATTAAGAGGAAAATCCTTAAACTCAGGAGCTGGCGTATTCAACGGCCGCTCTCTAAATTCAATGAGAAAATCTTTTGTTGGAGCTCCGGCCGGCGGGAGGATTGAGCGAGTGACTAAAATGGCCTGTGACAATGTCGGCTTCGGTCCGGTCACAGACGATGAAGTGAAAGGCAGGAGGAGGAGGAGGGTGAAGCACAGAACAAGAGGCAGGAAATGGTTTGCCAAGTGGTTGGAGAAGGCAGCTTACGGCCTTGAGGGTTGCTGGTTCACATCCTGATCCTGCGCTGCCTTACATGTAAGCATCTCTGTAAGAACATTCCCTCTTGACTCAATGAGTCAGCAGCTTCCCAGAGTTTTGATCCACCGGTGCTGCCTCCTCGTGCAGTCTGACCTTTGCGTCCCCTCGAGAATCTCGCCCGACTCTCCATCTGGTTGCTTTTTCCAGCGCCGGACTGCAAAAAAACACTTTGCAAAGTTGGCTAATGGTACAAGATTGTTTTTGCTATGAGAATTTTATGTACTTCAGTTAATGGCCTTCAATTTATTCCCTGTGTAAGTGCTATCGAAGCCTGCGAGTGTTCAGGTTTTCATTTCAACTCCACATTAAAGCAGCTGATTTCCACCTCGTGCTAATCAGGGAGTAATCACCTGCAGTGTTTGGCTGGAACAGAAAACTTCTACACATTCTCGGGCTTCAGTGGCACTTAGCTGAGAACCTCTTCATCACCTGAACTCGTTTAATCTTTCAACTCTGACACCAGAACGGCCCATTTTCAAAGTGAAGACGACTAAACGTGCTCGTTTTGTAGCACCGCTCCATTTTCCAACCCTGGTTGCAATTATACTGAGCGACCCTCCTGGCTTCCCCCTCGTTCTAATCCACTCGTGTTTGTTTGTGCACGGCGATGTGTAACACGTCCTTGTTGATAATCCTGCCTACAAACCAGGCGACGCCGTGATGACATGTGGTTACAACCGCAGAGGATGAAAGCCAAACGTACACACACACACATACACAAATGTGCAGCACATACTGTCATTTTAATCTCCACTTGACATTAACTCATTTTATCAGACAGCTGTTTGCAGGCAAAGATCGACTTTCTGTGTCTGTGCATCAGTAATTAATTGTAATTACAAACTGATTTCACACACATGGAAACGATCTCGCCGCTGTTTGTTTGATGTCTACCAGCTCATTTGAAATTGTTGCAAAGCAGCAGCAGCATTTCTGATTCTGGTGTCACTGTTTGTCTCTCATTAGGCTGCAGCTTCCACCAACTCCTGGCTGCATACTGCCCCCTGGTGGAGAGGTCTCTGTTTGTCAGTCCTGACGCTGCAATCTGTTGTGAAGGTTTAATTCAAGTGATGTGAATGAAGCCGAGTAACTGGACGATTATGGAATAGTCTCTATAACATGCGATTCATGCATGTTATAGAGACTATTTGTTGAGTTGACTGCTGAAAGAAAGAATTAAACATCGGCGTCCCCTCGTCAGCAGACAGATGTGAAAACAGACCTCCTAATGTCTCCACACGTCTGTCTGCACAGTGAAGCTCAAACATCCGGCTGACCTGACACTGCCGGCGGTCGGGGACATGAAGTATTTCATGAAAGTGAACCAGGGACAGGGTCATGGGACCAGCCGACGAGCTGCTGTAGCTCAGATTGCTGAAGAAGTCCATGCTGGTTCTGATAGAAAGGCGTCAGAACACAGTGCATCACAGTTTGCTGCATAATCGCAGACCCGTCAGGGTCACATGCTGAGTCCTGTCCATCGGCCACGGACACGTGAGCATCAGAACTGGACACATTTTCTTTTACAGCACATGGGTGGCTGGGTTCACGTGTCACGTGGGAACCCTCAGGGTCAGCCATTCATGTGGATGTTACTTTGACACGTACCACCTACCTGAGCATTGTTGACACCTTGGACACCCTTTCATGGAAACAGCATTCACTGATGGCCTCTTTCAGAAAATGCTCCATGAACAGAACAAACAGTTCACAGTGTTGACTCAGCCTCTGAATTCTCCAGATCTCTATCCAACCGAGCATCCTGGGGGATGTGCCGGACAAACAAGTCCAGATCCATGGAGGACCACCTCGCAACTTCCAGGACTTGGTGCCAGATACCACAGCAGACCTTCCGAGGTCTGAAGAGTCCAGGCCTCGATGGGTCAGGACCTCGACAGTATCAGACAGGTGGTTTGAATGAAATGTGTGCTATCTTTAGACTGACATACACTACATGACCATAAACATGCAGACACCCAAACATTACATCCATGTGTGTACTGAACATCTCTTCCCCGCCTCCCTGCAGTCTACAGGTGGATGCTGGAGCTAATGAAAAGCAAGTAGCAGCCAGGAGACAGCTTAAATTTCAGGTGAGTGATGGAGCAGCAGGTGTGCAGCAAAAAGCATGAGCAGAGCACTGACAGCTTGAGTACATCACCCTAATGGAGAGGTTGCAGTGGGTGTATCTTGCAGAGAGAGCCTGAAGTAGCTCACAGGCTTTGATTTATTCATGCAGTCTGCCTCTAATGTCGGCCGATAAGTCTCTGAGTTCATCCTGAAGATGTTGGATGGGCTCGAGGTCAGCGCTCTGTGCAGACCAGTCAAGTTCTGAGGAGACCACAAACTGCTTCATGTAATCAGCATCATATATTCTGGTCCGGTCCATTATTAGGTTCCTTTTCTGATGCAGGTGGACGTCTCACTGTTTGGGTGACCTGCCTTCAGGAGATGTTACCTGTGGCGTGGGATACCTGGCAGGAAGGCCACAGTTAAAACTGTTTGGACTGACATCTTTAAAAATGAAACTTTCTCCATGAGACTGGACAAATATTTGAAAATATGAGAAACTTGTATTGTTCTTTTAATTGTTTCTTTTCAGTTTTATTCCATTTACTTATTTATTTCAGTGAACTGATGATCATCAGCGCACACTGCGTACAAAGTTCTGCCTCACTGGGGCCTTTCTCAGTCGAGTTTGTGTCTGTCCAAACACACGGTGGAATACTCAAAACATTTACCTCCTAAGTCCTTTCCTAAACACCTTTCCTTGACCTTGATGGAAAATGTCATGAGGTCAAGGAAAGATGTGAAGGAGTTAGGAGAAGAAGAAGAAATCATCTGACCTGCTTCAGATGTCCACATACTTTTGGCAGCCCTAACACAGGAACAACATCGCCCTCTGCTGACTGTTTCTGCTTCTCTCACTCTGCTGTGTTTCTCACCTTTTTATCCAGCTGATGTCCAGTTTGTGTTTTTTCTTTATTCCCTGTGTGTGTGTGTGTGTGTGTGTGTGTGTGTGTGTGTGTGTGTGTGTGTGTGTGTGTGTGTGTCCTTGGTTTCAAAGAATATGCCATGGATAAAGCTAAAATTAGTTTTATTTTTTAATACAGAGAAAAAAGGAGCCGATCACAGCAGATGATTTTGGCATCCTGACACATGGAAACTGTTTCAGCAGGAGGAGCAGGAGAGCCTGGCTTCATGGGGAGCTGCAGTCGGAGGTAGAACAGATGTTCACGAGACACAGGACATTAGCTGTATACTGTTTCTGGATGCTTCCGCTTGGTCGTCGTCATTTCCTGTTTTGATCGTCTGCAGATCTTCAGTCGTAGTTTAATGTTCTGTGTCACCGTGTGTCTTCTTGCTGAGACGTTCTGGGTTCACAACAACATGAACAGGTTTGACTTTGCTGCTGTTTGTTACTGTGAAACGAATCACACTCTGTCCTGCATCCCATCCTGGTGTCCTCCTCGGGAACAAAAGATCCATCAGGAGCCACGTCGAGGCGGTAACGCCCCTTTCACATTCATTTATACCAGAATTCTCAAAAACAAGGTCAAGCCTGCTTCCTCAAGGTCACAGTGTGACATCTGGAGTGCAGTAAATCAGATAAACGGCCGTCTTTGGTGTTGACGAGCAGCTTCTCAGCAGCACTTTTTAAAATCTGCCACATTTCTCTTTCCACTCTTCAGTTTGACAAACAGGATTTGAACTGAAGCCTCCCACACAGTAAACAGTCAACAGAGAGCTGCAAAGTGGCTGAGGGAGACATTACCACTCCATGTGTTTACCGCCTCGTGCAATCTGAAGCTGCAGCTGCCGCTCGTCCTTCACGATCTTCTGCTGCCGCCACACAAACACACCGAAGGTAAAAAAACATCAGCCTGGTAGTTTGAAAGTTAGCAGTCATTGAGTTGATCACACACACACACACACACACACACACACACACCTTCAGGCTTCAGTTCACTTGGCCATGTAAGCTGCTACTTCCTTCTCCAGGCTTTGGGCGAAGCGGTGGTTGAGGAAGAGAAGCTGCCCGTGAGGAAGCAAGCGGCTGAGCAGAGCATCGATACGGTTGCTCCTTAACAGGACCTGAAGAGAAAGTTAGTGTTGTTAGAGACGACGGTTACAAATCTGCATCACACGCTGTAATGACTTGTTGCCTGTATGAGGTAAACTTCATTAAAGCTGCAACAGGCAGCTGAGAATTCACCCATTTGCACATCTGGGTGTATCAGGTACATATGCACATGTGTCATGTCCAGCTGTTGGTAGTGTTGCAGAGGAGGTCCTCTCTGAAGAGCTGGAGGTCTTCAGGAGGTTTGTGAAGGTAGAGAGGGACGCCCCTGATCTGGTAGGAACTGGTAGGACGTTCCACCAACAGGAACAACAGACAGAAAAGTTTGGATTGTCCTGAGCGTACGGGTGGCAGAGCCAGGCGTCGCTCACTGGAGGAGGTAACATATGTCTGTATGAGGACGTTCAAGAACCGGAGACTACTTTGTAATCAGCGTGAGAGATTTGACTTTAATGTGGCTGCTACAGGTAGACAGAGGAGCTCCATGACTGAAGGCGAGCCGCCACGTTCTGGATCATCTGAAGGGGACGTTAGAGATGAACACAGCCTGATCAGGAGCTGGGCAGCATGTTGAGCCAGGTGAGGCCTGACCGACACGACCGAGGCAACATGAGCAGAGAAGGTTAACTGGACATCGATCAGGACTTCTGACAGACAGAGGGAGTCCGCGTTGATGTTGGAGGAATATTTGGCTCCAGTGTCAGCCTGCTGTGTCGTCACGCTCTTGCTCACAGCACACACACAATCTGTGACAGAAAGATGTAAGGTGAGCTCACATTAACGGTTCAGAAACTCTCTCATGGCTCCAAACTACAAACATCAGGAAGAGAAGTGTGGACCAGGAGTGCCGCTTTCCAACAGTATCATTTTTTAGTGTCTGCCCACTTTAAAATCCTCACACCGTCCCTTTAACAGACGCGTTCCCGTTCAAACAGGGGATCTGTCGGGGACTACTTTCAGCGGCGGATTAATCCACATTTGGTGCTGCAGGGAGTGTTTTCTGAATAAACTACAGTGTGTGTGTCTTCATGGTGATGAAGCAAACTCGTTGATGTGGTTTGAACAGTCATCAGAGGAGGAAGATCATCAGACAGCACGACTCCGTCTTGTTAAACTCAGGTACAAACAGTGCACTGACCTCATGCTTCAGGTAAAGCTGGAAATGAACCTGAACGTGCTTTCTTACAGCGTGTCGGCTCCTCGGAGCTCTCAGTGAGAACGACACACAGACTTTTTGTCCTTCGGCACAGGACGTAATCAGATTTCTCAGCTGCTGTCACGCAGCCTAAAGTTGTGAAACAGTTACTACACGTCATCTTCACACCGTGTAAAGAGCAGAAAAAGATGATGTGATTCATTTAGACCCCTTTAGACCAGGTCCAGACTAAGAGCACAGCTACCTGGACTAAACCAGGACCGTGTGGACTCTGTTCAAACCTCTGTCCATGTTCTGAGCTCAGTTTCTGTCTTTGGGTATTAAAAATGAAAACATACAGCAGCTAAAAGAAATCATTCCTCAGTAAACATTCTTCTAAAGGTGCCACTGACGTGAGGAATTATATCAGGTGTGTCTTCAAATCTTCCTCTTCTATGAACTCGGATCTTTAGTTCTTTCCAGTGATTTTGAATTGGATTCAGGTCACATGACTGTGCAGCTGTGCAGAGAGTCTCCTCGCTCTGTGTTTGGGATCTCTGATTTGCCAGTTACCGTACCGCACGCCATGATGTCCCCGCCTCCTACCTTCACTGTTGGCGTGATGTTTTGGGGTGATGTGCAAACATGGTGCGTGTTAAGGCATCCAAATGTTGTGCAGCAGACTTCATCGTGCTTCTTCTTCACTAATAGAGTCGTGCATGGTGAGCGTGCACACAGGACATGGCGGTTGATGCATTACTTATTATTTCCTTTGAAACAATCCTCGGCTCTTGCACAGCTCTGATCATCCTTCTCACTCCTCTGTCGGACATCTTGCTTCATTACTGGCAGATTTCAGCCTTTCTGATTACACATAACTTCTGGTTTCTCTGTATGTATGCGTTATTTGTGTTGTTACCAACATCTGGTGAAGATTTCATGTCCGTAGCACGTGTAGAAATCTAAACAGCCATGATATTAAAGCATGCACGCTGGGGTTGGCTCTCACCTCGCTGCCCTGGCCCAGCATGTGCAGGTGCTCCAGGCAGTGTCGGGTCAGGTTGCGGAGGGTCCCCTCAGCCAGCAGGAGGTTCTCGTGAGGCTCGCAAACCAGCGTGAAGCCCAGACTCTGGACTCCCAGCCACAGAGCGCTCATCTCCTCAGTGAAGGGGTCTCCAGCTCTCAGACGCACCACTCCGCTGTCGGCCTCCTGCAGGGCCAGCGCCTCCTCGCTGGGCACCGCCTCCACCAGCAGTCGACCTGAAGCTTCCCGAGACAGAGAGACGGCGCTGCGGACCTGCCTGAGTCACAGAGGGTCAGCGGTTAGTCGAGTGTGTGTGTGTGTGTGTGTGTGTGTGTGTGAGTGAGTACCCTCTAACATGAGTAAACCCTCACCACAGACTGACGTCAGTATAACTGCAGCCTGTTTTAGCTCCAGGCTGGACAATGAACAGCGTCTTCTTTTGACAGACACACAACATGTGAGGCAGCAGGGTGCAGTACAGCACGACACAGGAAGAGGGCGCTGTTCTTCATGAACACATCACAGCCACAAATATGAAACACATGAAGAAGAACATCAAGAAGAAGAAGAAGAAGAAGAAGAAGAAGAAGAAGAAGAAGAAGCATAGACATATATACATATACATATATATGTGACATATATATGTATATGTATATATGTCTATGAGGAGGACCGGTGTGGACGGGCGCTCTGCATCACATCAAAAACATTAAACAGAGTTTGTCTCCTTTCCTTTAGTAAAGGATGCTCCAGTGTCTCCTACACTAAAGGAGATATAAAAGGAAGCACTGCAGCTCCTTCCCTGAACATCAGCAGAATTCAAACAGCTCTTATTTTGGCGGCTACGTCAATACTTCCTGTCAGAGAGGAAGCTTCCTGAGTAAGAGATGTTTATTCCAGAGAGTTTGTGACTGATCTGAGACTGACCTGAGACTGACCTGAGACTAACCTGAGACTGATCTGAGACTGATCTGAGACTGACCTAAGACTAACCTGAGACTGATCTGAGACTGACCTGAGACTGATCTGAGACTGACCTGAGACTGACCTAAGACTGACCTGAGACTGATCTGAGACCGTCCTGAGACCGATCTGAGACTGACCTGAGATTGACCTAAGACTGACCTGAGACTGATCTAAGACTGACTGACCTAAGACTGATCTAAGACTGACCTGAGACTGATCTAAGACTGACCTAAGACTGATCTAAGACTGACCTGAGACTGACAAGAGACTAACTTAAGACTGATCTAAGACTGACCTGAGACTGACCTAAGACTGATCTAAGACTGACCTGAGACTGATCTGAGACTGACCTGAGACTAACCTGAGACTAACCTGAGACTGACGTAAGACTGACCTGAGACTGATCTAAGACTGATCTAAGACTGACCTGAGACTGACAAGAGACTAACTTAAGACTGATCTAAGACTGACCTGAGACTGACCTAAGACTGATCTAAGACTGACCTGAGACTGACCTGAGACTAACCTAAGACTGACCTCAGCAGTTACAGTTCACTCTGTCCTCTTTATTTTAAAGTCTGCACGTGACCGATCAACTCTGTTTATTCTCTTTAAATAAACAGAGTTGATCGGTCACGTGCAGACTTTAGTTTACCTGACAACAGATGACGTCATGAAAGTAATCTGAGTATCACGTGACTCACCTGGCCACCACGGCTGTCTTCTCCTTCTGCAGGACTCGTGCCTCCTCCGGGCTCAGCTCTCGGTGCTGCTCGGCCTCATCCGGTCCAAAGACCCGGCAGTAAAGTATCCGACTGTCCCCGGGACCGAGAGCAGCGAGCGGACACACGGTGTGGATGAGGAAACACCGAACCATGTCGACACAATCACACCTGTTCACCTGTTCACGCGCTCTTCTTCTTCGCCGACAGTCTGCACCGTGCTGTGTCTCTGTGTGATTATTTACTTCCGCGTTGGTCAGCTGATCGTGCTCGTCTACCGCCGCTTCAACCACAAGATGGCGCTCTAAGTCTGTTATTGTATTAAATGACACAGTCCTATCCAAACTTTAATATTCGCGCAAAATGCAAAAAGAAGAAACAGGCGCAGAGACAGCGAAAGAGTCCGCAGATTACTGAAGGATGATTCAGACCACAGCCCAAATAACAACAACAACACACCTGAATATGAAAGCACGCAGCAGACCCGCTGCTGCTGGTCAGCACATCATGAACTCAGGCAGGCTTCAAGAAGGCCCCCCACCTGATGATTGATATCTGATATTATATTATATTATATTATATTATATTATATTATATTATATTATATTATATTATATTATATTATATTATATTATATTATATTATATTATATTCTATTCTATTCTATTCTATTCTATTCTATTATATTATATTATATTATATCATATTATATTATATTATATTATATTATATTATATTATATCATATCATATCATATCATATTATATTATATTATATTATATTATATTATATTATATTATATTATATTATATTATATTATATTATATTATATTATATTATATTATATTATATTATATCATATTATATTATATTATATCATATTATATTATATTATATTATATCGTATTATATTATTAATTTGACGTCAGAGAGATGTTTGGGCAGGTGATTTTGCAACAATCGGTTTGATTAATTGATTATTTTATAAAAAGTATAAAATATTCTTCAGATTTTTTGTTTTGTATCTAAAATATATTTAATTTATTTTATAGGATAGATAAAAATGTATTTGAGGCCGTTTAATGAGCTGATAATCGATCAAACCCTCTTAAGTGATCAGACTCGGTGTACAGATGTGTGGTGGACTGCAGGAGGCAGCAGAGAGGTTTAAATCAGTGTGTGTTCAGTGTGCGTTCAGTGTGTGTTCAGTGTTCAGTGTGCATTCAGTGTGTGTTCAGTGTGCGTTCAGTGTGTGTTCAGTGTGCGTTCAGTGTGTGTTCAGTGTTCAGTGTGCATTCAGTGTGTGTTCAGTGTGCGTTCAGTGTTCACTGTGTGTTCAGTGTGTGTTCAGTGTGCATTCAGTGTGCGTTCAGTGTGCGTTCAGTGTGTGTTCAGTGTGCATTCAGTGTGCGTTCAGTGTGCGTTCAGTGTGTGTTCAGTGTGCGTTCAGTGTGCGTTCAGTGTGTGTTCAGTGTGTGTTCAGTGTGCGTTCAGTGTTCAGTGTGTGTTCAGTGTGTGTTCAGTGTGCGTTCAGTGTTCAGTGTGTGTTCAGTGTGCGTTCAGTGTGCGTTCAGTGTGCGTTCAGTTTGTTTTCAGTGTGTGTTCAGTGTGTGTTCAGTGTGCGTTCAGTGTTCAGTGTGTGTTCAGTGTGTGTTCAGTGTGTGTTCAGTGTGCGTTCAGTGTTCACTGTGTGTTCAGTGTGTGTTCAGTGTGTGTTCAGTGTGCGTTCAGTGTTCAGTGTGTGTTCAGTGTGCGTTCAGTGTTCACTGTGTGTTCAGTGTGTGTTCAGTGTGTGTTCAGTGTGCGTTCAGTGTTCACTGTGCATTCAGTGTGTGTTCAGTGTGTGTTCAGTGTGCGTTCAGTGTTCAGTGTGTGTTCAGTGTGTGTTCAGTGTGCGTTCAGTGTGCGTTCAGTGTGCGTTCAGTGTGTGTTCACTGTGCATTCAGTGTGTGTTCAGTGTGCGTTCAGTGTGTGTTCAGTGTGTGTTCAGTGTGCGTTCAGTGTGTGTTCAGTGTGCATTCAGTGTGTGTTCAGTGTGTGTTCAGTGTGCGTTCAGTGTGTGTTCAGTGTGTGTTCACTGTGTGTTCACTGTGCATTCAGTGTGTGTTCAGTGTGCGTTCAGTGTGCGTTCAGTGTTCAGTGTGCGTTCAGTGTGCGTTCAGTGTGCGTTCAGTGTGTGTTCAGTGTGTGTTCACTGTGCATTCAGTGTGTGTTCAGTGTGCATTCAGTGTGTGTTCAGTGTGTGTTCAGTGTGCGTTCAGTGTGTGTTCAGTGTGTGTTCAGTGTGTGTTCACTGTGCATTCAGTGTGTGTTCAGTGTGTGTTCAGTGTGTGTTCAGTGTGCGTTCAGTGTGTGTTCAGTGTGTGTTCACTGTGTGTTCACTGTGCATTCAGTGTGTGTTCAGTGTGCATTCAGTGTGTGTTCAGTGTGTGTTCAGTGTGCGTTCAGTGTGTGTTCAGTGTGTGTTCAGTGTGCGTTCAGTGTGTGTTCAGTGTGTGTTCAGTGTGTGTTCACTGTGCATTCAGTGTGTGTTCAGTGTGCGTTCAGTGTGCGTTCAGTGTTCAGTGTGCGTTCAGTGTGTGTTCAGTGTGCGTTCAGTGTGCGTTCAGTGTTCACTGTGTGTTCAGTGTGTGTTCAGTGTGTGTTCAGTGTGCGTTCAGTGTGTGTTCAGTGTGTGTTCAGTGTGCGTTCAGTGTGCGTTCAGTGTGTGTTCAGTGTGCGTTCAGTGTGCGTTCAGTGTGCGTTCAGTGTGTGTTCAGTGTGCGTTCAGTGTGTTCAGTGTGTGTTCAGTATGCGTTCAGTGTTCAGTGTGCGTTCAGTGTGTTCAGTGTGTGTTCAGTGTGCGTTCAGTGTGTTCAGTGTTCACTGTGTGTTCAGTGTGCGTTCGGTGTGTTCAGTGTGTGTTCAGTGTGCGTTCAGTGTGTTCAGTGTGTTCAGTGTGTGTGTGGAGGGCTCAGCAGACAAACAGAGGCAGCTGTTAATCCAACAGCTGCTGCTGGTCACGCTTCTCTACTCAGAGAGCCCCGGCTCAGTGTGTGTGTGTGTGTGTGTGTGTGTGTGTGTGTGTGTTAGAAGTGGTGGAGGGAAAAGAAAGAAAACATTCACCCAGCTTTGTTAGCATTCACTCCACTGTCCCGTAGACCTCCTCCACCTCCTCCACCTCCTCCACCTCTGCCCTGCACTGAAACACACTGTGGCAGGAGCTGAGGATGTGACGCCTCCTCTGTCTGCCTGAGAGAGCTCGGAGCAGCACTGGAGAGCACTGAGGATGTTCTGACAGAGTAACAGTATTCCTTTCAGGCAGGATTAACTTTAGACGTGAGTTTTAGACCAGGACAAACTTGATGTTCAGCCTGGTTACATGAACATGTGAGAAGTATTTCTGTAACACCCGCGCTGTGTAGCTCTTAGCTCAGAGTGAATGAATGGGAGGTAATGATTAACCACAGTCAGTGTGACACTCAGAGTGAAAGTGAAGCCGGACTTCACAATCAGACGTCAGTTTTTAGATGTTTCATGTGAAGGTTCATGTCGAGGAACGCGTTTAGACGTTTGCAGCCGCTCGTGTCACAAATACCACAAGAAGAGTCTGAGCAGGTTTCAGTGTTTTTCAGCTGTGAGTCATAGTTCCCTATGATGAAAGAAACCAGCTGAAGAACAACAACAGGATGTATCAGCCACACACACACGGACCAATGGCAGCGAGGGCCGCCGCTTTCAAACGAAGGAAGTATAGAAATAAAGTTGCATCGTCTGCGTTCTCAGCAGGAGGAAATAAAACTCATCCTGACATGTTTGGTGAAATGTTGAAATCACCTCGGCCTGCAGACGAAGCAGAAACGTGCACGAGAACTCAATCTGCACTGAAATCCTAAAAACAATCAGAGAGGAAGCTCGCCTCCACCCTTCCCTTTGAAACCACAGTGTTGTGCCGCGTTGCACCGCCCTCGCCAGGTTGTCAGGACCTCGTTTTACAGGCCGGTTTGTCAGTTTACCGTCAATGTCGACAGGTCAGAGCAAACAGGCTCAGCCTGCAGCTTTGTGTGTGTGTGTGTGTGTGTGTGTGTGTGCACCTTTGATCGGCCCTGTGGCCGCCTGTCGGACCCCGGGGTGGGGTATAAAACAGAACAGGCTGGGGTAAAGAGGTGGATTCACAAAGGAGAGATGGTGATAGGAAGGGTGGAGTAGTCTTTAGATCAACTCTGCAGGGTGTGGGTGGAGGCTCAGTGTAATGACAGACAGGAACACTGACGGACTTTTATTTCATCTGGTATTAAACATGGAGCTTCTGTGCCTGTGACTCCTCATCACACTTAAACTGGTTTATCTGAATACTTATACAATATTAATACAATATTTTCTGGTCATGTAGGAGCATCGAGCTGCAAACACACATTATTGTGTTTATTGATTATCACCTCATGACGTTGCTGTGGCTAACGTATTAGCAGACATTCAGAACAACATTAGCATTCAGCTTCTGGCTAGCTAATAAATGCAAATCAGATACATTACATTTATTCTATTTTGTTCCCTAATAAACTACAAACTGCTGTTGGTTTAGCTGCTGAATGCTACACTGTGTTCATTATCTAGCTATTATAAAGTTTGTAACTTTATTGCTGAGCGTCAGATGAAAAGATGCTTTTCTAATATCTGTCTGTTAAACATGAAGCTATGAAGCCAGCAGCCAGTTAGCTTAGCTTAGCATTCAGGCTGGAAAACCGACCCGCAGCTTTAATGATCACGTCTGTGTGTTTCCAGTCTTTAAGTTATGCTGTGGCTTTATGTTTAGCGCACAGACGTGATTGTTGATCATTTTTATTTTAGCGACTGCAGCGGCGCAGTTTGTTAAAGTTTGGGGTTTTCTTTGTCGGACCTCCGGCTCTCTTCCAAGCTGTACAAACCTGGCATGGTTTTCTTTCAGGGAAATCTGCCAAGCACTCATCTGCATTTTAAAAACCAACCGTTGAAGTGGAAAACGAAGCTCATCTTGAAAGTGTTGCATTATGTGTGAAGGTGCGAGGCCCCTTAAACCTCAGCGACTGGCCAATTAATGGCCTCGCTAAGACAAATGTGGCAGCTTGATATGAATGGAACAGAGCCATTGATGAATACATGTAAAGATCACTGAAACAAAAGAGACAAAAATGTCTCTCTCGTCTACTTTGAGTCTTTTCCGTCCTGCCTGCAGGCTGCAGGAAAGACTTAAAGTGTCTTCAGTTAAGTCGGAGTTGCACAAGACGACCAACAGACAGTCGTGTCAGCTCCAAACTGTGGGCTGTAAAGAAGTCTTCAGAGCTCCGTCAGTGGAATGCAAACAAAGGCCCGGCCTCTCTTTCCCAGACTCGCACGGCCGCGGGGAAACTGCCTGATTTCAAACTTTGGCAAAGCGCCAGGAGGGAGGGAGTTTTACTGCTACTCTCCATCAGATCGCTCACGTGTTCACAGCACATGGTGCTGCAGCACAACTGCTGAACTCCTGTCAGGACACGTCAGGCAGGCAGGCAGGCCGGGCCGGCCACCAGCCAGGCGCTGACTGACACTCCCTCTGCATGCAGGAATGTGTGCATGTGTGTGGGGGCACGTGCTGCAGCACAGAGGCCCCTCCCGAGGTCGACCAGGGAGGGAGAATTTGAAAAAACAGGAAGTGTGTGTGTGTGAAGAAAAACCTGTCTGCAAAGACCAAAGAACACAACACATGAGCTATAATCAGAGTTCAGACGGAGCGGGAACCTGCACGACTGAGAAACAAAGCTAAAAACTTGAGGCTGGCTCCAGAAGTGAGTCAGTCTCCATAAGTCCCCATGTTCAAATGTCCAACTTCACAGCAGAAATAAACATGTTTACAGCCTGGTACAAAAAACAGTTTTGGTCTCTGTAGCTAATTTCCCCGTTCATGACAACTGTACTGAGGGTGAATTTATATACAACTCACCTGTTAGCAGCTCAGCTACAACTTTGAATGAAAGCTTGGAGCGCCAACATCGGGAACCTGGACTAACGTGTAAACTACTGGCTGTAGTTCATTTGTCATGTGGTTTTTTTAGTTAAAGTTTTAGTGACATCACCTTCCCAAAGGAACGTTTGGCCGCCTTACTCAATAAATCAGTTATCAAAGTTGTTGACCATTAACTTTTGTCATCGTTAAAAAGATTAAAAAGGCTTTCTCTACATAATCATTTGGTGTCATGGCTGACAGAACACAGAAATGATCCAGATCTCTGATCAAGTCGAAGCACAGAAGCATCCTGACAGTGAAATGAAGATACGTACGTCACATTCGAACACATCAGCTCTTTATTTCAGCGGCTCCCCCGTGAGCCTCAAATATTCAAACAACCCCACTCATAAGCTGACATCATGAACTCTGCAGAGGTGGAAGACGTCTCAACGCAGAGGTCCTCTCACAGGCGCTGACCTGCAGCATCAGAAAAACTTAAATCTCACTGCGAAGGCGACAAACAGGCAGTCGGTTTGCTTTGGCATCTTCTGACCGAGAACAAAAAGTTTAACGCGTGCTGCGACTGATCAGGGAGGAGGAAAAAAAAAAAAGCTCTGCATTAGTCTTTAAATTTTTAAAATGTACATGTCGGGACGCCTAGAGAAAGGCGGGACAACAAATCAAACAAATCAGCGTGTTATTGGGGGTGAACACATTTCATAAAAGAAAAATATAAAACAGGTATCAAAAAAAAAAGAAGCACCACACCGTTCAAGGTATTTAAATTAAGTGCTTAAATAAGGCGGGACACAATACAACTGAAAATCAGGGAGACTGAAGCTTGAGGCAGTGTGTGGTCTGCTGGGATTTCTGAATCTGGCAGCAAAATATATTAAAAAAAAAAAAGGTCCAAGTGGTTTTAAAAACGATCACATTGCTTCAGATCAACATCAAGCATTCATCATTTCACGTCTTTCCCTCTTAAATTTGCATAAATAACTAACTTTGCTATAGTTAAATGAAACTCTGTTGGCGGGGTGAGGCCTCGGGCTCTGAGTCTGTAGAGGGGGAGGCAGGCAGTGTGTTTGAGGAGGACGAGGAGGCGCTCACAGCTTCTTCAGGCGGCCGTACATTTCTCTCTTGCTGCGCTCGCCGGCCCAGGTTCGACTCTTGGCGCGAAACTTCCTCAAGTCCTCCTTGAAGTCCTCGTGGTGCATCGGCCGGTAGGACTGAGGTTCACATTGTGACTGCACAGAGAGAGAACGAGACGAGGTCAGACCACTGAAGAGCCAATCAAGGGTTTCATTCAAAGGTTACACGATGAAAGGTGGAGGTGGCTGAAGCCACAACTCGCCCAAACAGCCAACACGTTCATATCTCAGCAGACAGCCGCTGTCTAAAAGCAGAAACCGACCTGGAAATGAGGGAAGAAGTCTTTGTATCCGCCCTTCAGGATGTAGAGCTCGGGGTAGTGGAGTTTGGGATACTCGTTCATGGCGCGGTCTCGCTCCCTGACGAAGCGGCACATCCGAGGGCCGCGCTCCGACGAGAACTCGCAGTGGAAGATGATGACGACGCGTTTCTCCGGGCAGGACGGGATGATCGGCGTTTTGAGGAGGAAGCCCTCCACCTGGTCCTCCTGGTGGAGGTTCAGAGCTCCCTGAGGCGACAGAAAACAAACAGGTCATTCATAAAGTTACAGGAAGTGACCCGGAGGAAGTCGTGCCGGATGTCAGACTTCACTCTCACCTTGATGTGTCCTCCCTCAAACTCGTAGGGGTAGCGGCAGTCGATGACGATGACTCGCTCGACTAGATGATTGAACTGATCGGACACAGCTGCCACCATCTGACGACCACACAACACTTTGATTTAGTCAATCAGCAGAATATTAAACACTCCTTTGGTACCGAGATGGAGCAAAGAGCCTCCACTCACCGTCTCTGAGGTAATATACTTGAGGTCTTGGTGTTTGCCGTCCACTGTGGGCAGCACAAAAGGCTGAAAGGAGACAGACACATGTTAGCAGAGTGAATTAACACATTAAAAGAGCCTTCTCTAACAGTCGTCTTTCTCACCTTGGTGAAGTCTCCTATGAGCTCGCTTGACGCGTCCTCGCTGTCCAACAGCTTCTCAATCTGAGTCTGGCAGAAGGACTTGGACCTCTGCAGCAGGGAGTAGCTCTGGAAGGAAAGGAGGTGAGGAGAGGAGAGCTTAAGGAGGCAGCCGAGGAGAAAATTGGGTAATTTGAGATCGTCTGTAAAGCCGGCGAAGACATTTCTCCACTGACCATCTGTCAGCCGTTTATCCTGTGGATTGTTATCTGAACTCACTTCATGCAGCCGGTCAAATATCTATAATCACACCAGCAATCAGCTCTGAAGTTTAGCTGCAGATGTGAGCCACTTCAGATCTTTTCTGACTTCAATCAACCAATCAAGTTACCGCCATGCGATCACCGTCTGTGTGCAGACTCACCGTTCTCGGGGATTCTGGGTTTTGTTCCAGGGTGGTGACCTGCGTTCCCGCCAGGCTCCGTCGCCGCTTCACCCTGACGGGCGTGTTTTCGTCTCCGGGGCAGTCGGGTCGCTTCATGGACGGACGGGACATGGAAGGGGAAGGAAACAGACTCCGAGGCCGGCAGTGCATCACAGGCTAAAGAAAAACAAACATTTTAATACTTTGTTCTCAGTCGACTCGTTAACTAATTAAACATTTTAGCTTCTCAGACTTACAGAATCTTCTCCGGCGCTGTCGGACACCAGCGGGGCGGTCAGCAGGCTGACCATTCCCATCGGCATCGCAGAGTCGTTCTGTAGGTGACAGGAAGTGATGTCAGACACAGGAAACTAAAAATCAAGCAGATCTTTAATTAGAAGTGTCAGAATCATTACAGATATTATAAAGAGAGGGCCTCACCTCCATGTTGTCATCCAGAACTTCCAGGAAACCGTCGTCTTCGTCGTCGTTTAGAGAGGAAGTGAGCGAGGAGCGCCGCAGTAACATCGGGCTGGAGTCGTGAAAGTGAAGCTGCTGGATCGGAGGAGACGATGAGAGCTGCACGGCGTGAAGACACGAGGGGTGTTAGCGTCTTCTATCTAAATCGGGTCAACACTTTAAGACGGACACTGATTGTTTGGGTTTACGTACCATGAGCGCCGGTGCTGAGCTGGGCCGGCGGGACGCGTCCTTTGACTGGCCGCTGCTGGAGGAGCGCAATCGAGACCGCGACGCCGGCTTGGTTGGTTTCTTGAAGCACTCCTGAAGAAAAGAGTGAACTGATGCTCAACTAACCTTCAAAAAACCTCCAGGTAACCTTAATTTCACAGGTACTGTGTGCAACTCAACAGTCAACACGATGAAGAGCAAAGAGTGGCCAAGTTTAAGTCAAATGATGCGATGCCTTCACCACGGCAACAGTTCAGCTCACTGAGGATTCTACAGAACCAGACCAGCTATACACACCGTGTGTGTGTGTGTGTGTGTGTGTGTGTGTGTGTGTGTGTGTGTGTGTGTACATCACTGACCTCTGGCATGTTCTCCTTGTTGTCACACTGAGAGGAGGCGGCGATCGTCTGCGACGGTTGTTGGCCAAATATCCCATAGCGGTGTGAATCCACTTCCTGTCCCTTCAGAGACGGACTGGAGCTCTGCAGCTGGAGCTGAGGGGAGAAGAAGACGTGACGGTCAGCTGATGCTCGGACGCTGTGAACCAGCGGTGCTGCGGTGGCTCCACCCTAAAGGCACGCGTCTGAGGTTTGTTTTACGGTGACTGACAGACGGATTATTTATGATCTTAATGGATGTTTGACAGGCTATAATTCTGCAGGACTGCAAACACGACAAATCATCTTACCGGTAATGAGTTGATTCTTCGAATTGGCATCTTCCTATAATTCAGACAGACAGAAGATTCAGTCAAGTCAGGAGGATTTCATCTGAGTCGAGAACAATATTCTTCAAATGAGGCAACAAGCAAACTCAGTCAGTGATTTTAAAGGTTACGGACTCACTCGTTGATCACTCTGCTTGACTGCTGGATGGCCTTTTCAAATCTGCAACAGAAAACATGACCAGACATTGACAATCAGTAAAAAAGGGATTCAAACAAAGCACTGAAGATTAATTCATCATTTCATGTCAAAACTGTGACAATCTATTTTCTGTTGATCAGTTAATGATTTGTCGACTAATCACTTCATCCTAACGATGCGCTCAGAGTGAAACCTGTGAGGAGAGAGGCTCAGCTGCCTCATAAACCACAAAGACAAAGAAGCTGGAGCTCTATTGAGCGAGGGGGAACGGTTGGACCGGAGGAAGCTGGGTGAATGCGTGCAGGACAAGAGGTGGTCTTTGCATTGGAGTAATGCCCACCTGTATGCTAAATGAGTGGAGAGCTCAGGGTTGAGGAGGCGGGGGGGGCAGGAGAAGGGATGCAGAGATCAGCTAATCTACCATATGCCTGCTGGAGCCAACGCCGCCAACCCCTTTTCTGCAAGAGCCCTTTGTTTGTCGAGGAGAGCGTGTCCCATTCAATGCAGACAGAGGAGGAGGGGGGGGTGTCCCCATTTCAATAGCCCTGACGCAGAAAAAACTCCAGCCCCCCGTTTTCCTATTGAAATAACAGTGCATAGGAAGAGTGTGCCAGAACTCATAGGGGGGGTGGGCTGTCATTAAACCACAAGCGCAGGGCACGTCCTCACCCCCGGCCTGAAAACTCCTAGCAACCAAGCAGCTGTGAAGGAGGTGAAGGAGGTCTTGAGGACCAAATGCTGCTGCTGTAAAGGAACTCGCACATCAGACGGCGGCAGATGTCTGCAGAGACTCGTCCAGCCGAGAGTTAAGACGGGGGCCACCCAAGATTAGAGAGCCATGTTGAAAAACTGCTCGAGATAACACGTCCCCGTGCAAAGAGACGGACGGACACGAGCTGGTCTTTAACGTTTGATCTTCTACGTCTGCAAACTCGACACAGTCACAGCTAGAAGCTGTCTCTGGGACACTTCTTCACTCGATAACTTAAAGAAAGTCGAGCTCACACGTTCTCCTCGGCTAATCTTCTTAACAAAATGAGTGAAGCTGTCGTCTTAAAGCCAACGGCAGAAACAATAATCCTGCAGATGAGAAATAGTGCTTGGCTCAGGGTGGAGGAGGAGGCAGTGGAGGTGGTGGAGGAGGGGGGGGTGGAGGAGAGGCTGATTGATTAGGACAGACGTGATGAGGACAGTGCAACTTACGTGTCCTCCATTTCAACTGAATCCATGGGGCTCGGGGGGTCCATGCCGAGGCCTGAAGGAAGACGACAGATCAATACGAGCAAGAGCAGAGAAATTAACTGAGTCATGGTTTTTAATAGCACCACTGACAACACTCAGTATCACATGACCTCACAGCTGATAGATGCATAAGTATATCAGGGCCTCATTCTAATTGTATCAATTAGCTCAATCAGTGGCTGCTGCAGGGAGACTCACCAGCATCAGATGAGACGTCAGAAGCGAAGGAGGGAATCTTCTCCAGGGGGGCATGCTTTCTCCTTTTCGGGGTGTCACACTGGCTGCATGGGGGAGATGAACATGATGAGTGGACAGAGAGCCACAGGCTGCACATGCAGGTGGAATAAACGAAGTCTGTGGTTTGTAATGAGCTGTATACAGCAACAAGTTTTACCTTCCCAGTCCGAAGTTGTTCATGTCCAGAGCCAGGTTGGTGACAGGACTCAGCACCGTGGCGGGTCCAGGAGAGAACAGGTTCCTGCAGTGCCCGTTCTTTGTGCTCAGCTCGGGCAGAGAGAGCGAGGAAAGCCCGGGGATCCCATCGGGCCTTCTTTTCAAAACGTTGTTTACGGGGCTGGTGCTGCTAAAAACATTAACCGACTCCATCCTCAGCTGTCCAATGTGTGTGTAAATCCTGCAGACGTTATTGTTCTGTGCTAGTTTGTTTTGTTTTTTTAATTTCGGGTCGGAACGCGAGAATTAGCGAGACGGTCCAAACTTCGAGCTAGCCCGGAAGTTAACCAGTCAGCTAGCGACAATTTAAGAAAACATTCCCAGACAAACCATCCGATAACCGGCTGAAGAGACTCGGCGGGTCTGCGTGGAGTTAAAACTTTGACCGGGTGTCTCTGGAGGACTACAGCCGCATCGTTGTTGTTGCTGTGCCTGTCAGAGAGCTGCAGCAGCGGACTCCCTCTCTGACAGCCTCCGGTGTTCTGAGAGAAAGAACCGAGGCTGCTCGTATTTATGTTCAAAAGAGAAGCTCAGGAGCGGCAATCTCTCAGCCAATCAGCGCTGTCGTTGGTCCAGTCGGGCCAATCAGTGAGCAGGACGTCACTACGCTTGTTGTGGGGAGAAGAAAGCGGACGTGACGCAATCCATGCGTCCGTCTTTTGTTCTGTGACTGAGTTTCATCAGTTTCTTATTATTTAATGACAAACATGTTCACGTGTGATGTGTGAGCAGTGACAGGCGCTGTGATGAGTGCAGAGGTGTAGAAGAAGAAAGGAAAGAAACACAGGCAGAACATCTCTTAAATTACAAAATGGCTGCCTTGTTTATCCTCAGGTGACAGTCAGCTCACAGATAAACACACGACAGAAGCATCCTTCAGCCTGTAATGTACAAACACAGACAGTGTACAGACGTGTGAACGCGAGTACTCGAGAGTGAAGTGGCCATCATATAAATAATATCATGGTCGTAAAGCTACACAAAAACAGCAAGAGGCTAATGTAACAATATGAACATCAGAAGGAGCAACACAAAGTACACTAACACAAAGTACACTAACACTCAAACACATTAAAAAGAGGGAAGAAGGTTCAGAGCTGATGTAACTAGCTGCCACACACACACTCATGCAGCGCCATCTTAGTTATCATGACTGCAGAGAGGAGACTCTCTGACCGCTGATATCTGGATATATAAACATTAATACATAACATTATTAACATGATTCATTCTCTGAATAAGATGCACAGTGTACATTTTGTTTGTACAAAGTTACTGTAAAGAGTTAATGCATATTTTGTCATGTGTAGAACTGCACGTTTAAACTTTAATTCTTTTTTATACTTTATAATTATTTATACAGACAGACAGACAGATAGATAGATAGATAGATAGATAGATAGATAGATAGATAGATAGATAGATAGATAGATAGATAGATAGATAGATAGATGGATGGAGTAAAGCACATTGTGACCTGGCTGTGTGTAAATACATACCATATGTCTCCCACACAAAGTGACTCAGACAAAAGAAATCAGTCTTTCACTCATAATACTGAATACTTCCTCTCTGCTCTCATTCTTTAAAATCACAGGAATGTTTTTAACCGTCATGTGCTGCGATGTGCACTGTAATAAAAGCTGCTTGCAGTCTGTGTGTACAGATTAATGACAAACATGTTCAAATGTTATGTGTGAGGAGTGACAGGCACTGTGTACAGATGTGTGTGTGTGTGTGTGTGTGTGTGTGTGTGTGTGTGTGTGTGTGTGTGGTTTAAGGTTCAGGCTGGTTTCAGTTACATTTTCTTCCATCACACGTCACTTCCTGTCTCTGATGTGAGAAAAAATGCAACTTAAGCCACAGAAACTTCTTAAAATAGAAATATATGTTTTTACTTAAATATGTAATCTTCTGTTAGCTTAAAGTATGAAACATATTGTCTGATGCACAGATTTCAAACTGTTTATTTCAGCGTATGTGTTGAATAAATGAGTTTAAACACATCCTGCTGTCTGCTAATCACAGACACACACAGAGTCTCCTGGATTAGGCCCTGATGTCCTGCTGTGAGTGTCTCCCATAGGACTCCATTTTGAAGGTTTCAGCTCTTCATACTCTGCAAACAGGGACCACACCTCATGTTAGTTATGTCAGATACAACATACACACCTGCCTATAACCAGTTCAACCAGACTACACAGGCAGTCCAACCAATAAAACCAGACAGATGTTAAACACACTCAGTGTTTAGCCTCAGGTTTATGTGAGCTGTGTAACTTCTCCTAAAGTTTCTTATTTACAACGCTGAATGTGCAGTTATGTGTCACCTGGAGTCTGATATGTTATCAGGCAGGCAGCACCCACTTTAGCACAACAACAGTGCTTTAGCAGTCCAAGGAGTCGGCCTTTCACTATCATTTTTAGCAAACCTGTAGCTGTAAGCACGGGGGAGCGCTGACTGTTCACTGGAGCTGTCTTTATTCAGCTGAAGTATCTGTGTGATTGGCATCACGAATGCAAATGAACTTTAATGAACTTCCCTGCAGAGGTAGAGCTCAGGCCGGTGACTCCAGCTCCCCACTCCACATCTTAAGAGAAGAGACAAAAGAAGGGAGAGCCACTCTGAATAAAACCTCCACAAACCTCCCAACACCTTCTGTTCCCACCAAACCAGCACAGACTCCCCACTGCCGTCAAAAAGCTCACCCCAACCGAACAAATAACAAGGAGGGAAGATTTACAAAGTCCCGACGCACCAAAGCTGAAAGATGATTTATGATGCTTCAGAGGAACCTCTTCATCCCCTCACATCATCGTCATTCTGTGCCAACTCTGTTATTTCTCTGCAAACATATTTCACAGAAATCGCACTCGAAACCTCAGACCAATAATAATTCTAATAATAATAATTTCACTGATTCAGCGAGCCTCATCTCCTCAGGCTGGAAGATCCAAAGTCAGCGGCTCCAAAGCAGAAGTGACCCGATGGAGGATCTAAGATCTGTGAACTGGCTCGACCGGGGTTAAACATGCAGGCAGTGTATGATCAGTAAAATCTTAAAATGAAGTCAGAGAAATGTGACGTTGTTGTTGGAGTGATGTAAGAACAGAGATGGGAATAAAGTCTGAGGCTTCGACCTCGTGGAATAATCCGCAAAACAGATTCTTAGTTTAGTTTTATCTGTTGACTGATGAAACTTTATGACTGCAGGCCTGTTAAGATCACCGCCCGCCCGTGATGTTGCAGCCACATTAACATCTGTAAATCAGCGTGAGTTTCACTTCTACATTTAATTTAGGTCAAAGTTGCTTCTGAAATGAATCTTCTTATGAGGCGCCGCTCTGTGTAATGATGATGTAACACTGTCAGATATTAATGCACACTTTGAAACTCGCTGCAATAAATCTTGTGCACGCTTCAATCAAATGTTATTTGTGTTTACTCAGCGCGAAACCTGCAAACACGTCAGCATGTTCATTAAAACCAGAGCGACCATTTCATGTTTTAGCTGTGCAACAGTGAAACTTTATGCTGCTATAAAAGTGGATAAAGTTTCATATCTGCAGCGTGTTATTCTTATCTCGTCATGTGACTCATTTAAACAAACACAGTGTGGCACTTTGTTTGTACTCCACAATCTGAGCTGGCAGTGAAATCCTCCATTTACAGCTGCTGATAGAGGGTGTAGCTACGACGGAGGAAGGGCGTCTCACACACACACACACACACACACACACACACACACACACACACACACACACACACACACACACACACACACACAAACACTGGCTGCTCAGCATAGTTTTGCAGGTGTGAAGGTGACCTATGTGAATGACAAACAGAGCTTAAAAAACTTTACAATTCTCCTCTGAAACCAAGACTATTGACATTTTACATGTAGGTTTGTGTTATTGTGAGTATGAGATATTATTAACACACACACACACACACACACATTATGACATTCATAGAATAAAAGTAAATAAAATAGAAGCTCAGTATTGCAGAAAGAAGTAATCAGGTCTTTATTTCAGTAAAACCAGCGACACTAAAATGTAAAAACTAACAGCCATGTATTCAAATAAGTGTCTCAGCAGAATGTACTTAAATTATGACGAGCCCTCTGTCAGTGTTATATTATAATATATATTTCATTTATTGTTACTTATTAATCTACTGACTGCACGTCTCTGGTACATGACTTTTGATTAAACGTTGTGCAGTGTGTCGTACTGCATGATTGACACACAACCTAAAACTCGAGGTGCGATGGCTGAACGAGCAGCTGATTGGACATTTATTCACACATTTGCATTTGTCTCATCTGGAAGCGTGTTGTCGTGGCCACATTAACATCGACACTACGGTTCAAACAGGTCATTAACACAGCAGCAGACTGACACGTGGACAGAGCAGGCACAAACTGATGACACCACGCTCAGGCTAATTAACATTGCGAGAAGAAAGTCTCAGAACTTCATCTGGCAGCGAGTAATGACGTGTTTTCTGTGGTTGCAGCTATCTGTGAGCTTCGGTCAGCCACAGTTACAGTTTCCTGCAGCTCTGGCCCGATACGAGCTCTGTTATTCACACAAGCATCCACTGTTTTCACACCACGATCACAGTTTGGCCCGTAAACGTGTTCATCTCAGCCCTCGTGGTTTCAGGAGAAACAGTAAACAGATGCTAATCTATAAAGCATTTCTGTTTCTTATCGCAGGATTTCTGGTTTCCTGCCAGCAAACCTCTCAGATAAGATATGTTATATTATGTATATTATATGTTGCCAAAACAACAACGTGTTTCTTGGCGGTGTAGTAGAAGACAACACCTGACAACGTCTCATGAAGCTTCATCTTTCATAAAGTCTGCTGACTTATCCTGGTTTTGGTCAAGGACCTGGCTTTCAGGTCAAGACTTAGACACTGTAGATGACCATAAATGATCATATCCTGCTGTGATGGAGCTGCATATCTAACCACGGAGACTTCTCCACACTCCTTTCACAGAGGACTGAGAGCTATGTTTGCATGGAGACGGTCAGTCAGCCACTGCTTCCCCCACCGCCTCCCTGGTGGTGTTCATCCATACCATTGTTCCCTCTTATTGTCTCCACTAGTGTCAATGCAGACTCTCCCATGGTATAAGGTCACCCCTCCACCAGTCAACCACCCCCATCACACACACACACACACACACACACCTCCAGGCTCAGGTCGAGGAAGAAGGAGTGCACATCTGCTCGTGGAGGCTCGGCAACCGACAGATGGATAACAACAGCGAAGGAGAAGGCTCGAGCCTCTGGCCAGGAATTCTGGAGGGAAAGGCAGACAAAGGATGAGGAGGGGACGAAGACGGGAGGCTGTGGTGGATGTATGTGGGGGTTAAAGAAAGGAAGGAGGAGGTGGAGGAGGAGGAGGGGGAGGTTTATAGAGTGCAGTGACAGATCCTGACAAGGCAAGAGTTTATTTTTTATGACATGGTGACGACTCAGAAGCATCTAGAAATCATGGTACCGACCAAGACGAGCCCGTAACAAAGTATGCAAAGTATTAACAACTGTGTTTACTTATTCTGAAGGTAATATCTAAATTAAATCATTAAATCAATTTTATTTGAATTTTATTTTATGCACTTTTAGACGCGGCTGTTTGCTCACAGTAAGGTGTCAAAGAAGTCTCTGTACTTTAGTACACTGTAAAAGATGACGGTAATATTTTACGTCAAAAGACCGTAAAATATGCCAGGAAGTATGACTGCTTTCCTGTATACAGTAACACACAGTCATACTTCAAAACCTTTATTGATACGCCATTTAATTATACAGAATAAACTCATATTTTATATTAGAGACTGTTAATTATACAGTAAAACACTGTAATATTTAATTACTGTCATTGTTTGGCAGATTTTCTCTGGAAATAAAAACACCAAACTTAAACGTGAAATCAACAGAACTAACATCCGTTTACCGTAATATTAGAAAAGGTTATACCGTAAGCTGCCAGATTTTTACAGTAAAACATTTATTTTCCTTAACAGCCACATTTTACACAAAATCTTCGTTTATACAGTGTTTTAGGGGAATTCATACAGAATAATTAGAGATAATAATTAGAGAGATTGGCACAGTACATACTGAGAATCACTGCCATCAACATAAACTTGAATTCAGTTCGCTCCTTCGGTCAAAGGTCCGTGGAGAAATATATAATATAATCATTTTTCAACTCCACCTCAACTTCAGACATGTGTAATAATAATCTAATGGTATTAATTAAATAATTCATTATTTAAGTACATCTTTCTAGGTCATACTCACATACTTGCAGGACTTGTTCTAATGGAGTATTTGCAGTGTAGTATCAGTACTTTTACTTCAGTAAAGGACGTGAGGACGTCTTCAAACACTGCATCAGTATGATGTTCTAATCTGGATAAATAAAGTTAACCCAGTTAGTAAATGAGTTTGAAATGTAACAGACATGAATCCTTTGAGGTAAACGTGTGTTTTAATCATCACACACACACACACACACACACACACTCACAGCCTGTGTGCTTTAAGCTGTGCAGATTGCTTCAGTTGTTAATGAGACAGCGTCACCTTTCACACACATGAACACGTCTGGATGTGCAGAGGACTGTCCGCCCCGCTCGCTCTGCTGTACATTTACAAATGTGAATGTGTGTGTGTGTGTGTGTGTGTGTGTGTGGATTCCTGCTTCAAACTGAAACACACTCAGCTGCAGTGTGGGAATTTGTGTGTGAATACACTCGACTGTTTGGAGCCTTTAATTAGCTGATGTTAATCTATGCAGAGCTGCAGGCCGCACACGCCTCATGGAAGATCACCACCGTCAGCTGGACTGACACCATCAGGAGCTTCTCCAACCCTGAAGTGAAGCTGCAGAGAAAGCTGTGTGCTGTGTGTGAACATATATAGATGTAACTGTGTAAATAGTTCATGAATGATCGACACCACAGTTTGACATATTTCATGACACATTAAAGAGTTTCTAACTGAAGATTCATCCGCAGAGATTTCAGACAGAGTCTGCATGTAAAGATATATTTATTATTTAAAAAACTATTTGTCTTATTTTTATCTTATATGTTAAGAGCAAACTTTTATCAAATCAGATCAGATTTTATTTGTACAGCCCAAAGTCACAAAGGACATTTTCCTCTGAGGGCTTTACAGTCTGTACAGGAAGTGACCCCCTCTGTCCTCAGACCCTCGGAGTAACAAACGTGTGGACGAGTTTCTCTGCATCCGCTTGAGACACGATGCGTCTGCAGTCCTCGAAATGAGTTTACTGTGGACGTTAAAGGACGAATCCTGATCAAAAACAACTCCGAGATTCTTTTATCCACGATGAGCAATAACATGACAGATGATGTCTATTTTTGGAGAATAAATAAATAAATAACATTTATTAATGACATTTCCACCTCAGGTGAGTCAACACGTTCAGCTGTACATGTTGTCTCACTACAGTCAGTATGACAGCGTTAAATCTCATGTAATCTCATTTTTAGGATTAAATTAGGATTATTGGGCTGAATTAGATTCATTAAATTCACTTTAATGTCTCAGTGATGCTCCGCTTAGACAGTTTATTGTTAATATAACAAAAAGATGAACTTTATTATCTTTATCTGTCAACAATACAAACTCTCTGTGTGTTACATCAGCGTGTTTTGTTAAATACCTGCACATCTCAAATATTCTGGTACTGCTCTTTCCATCTGAAAACATATTGTGTATATATATTTATATTGTTTATATTTTTAATACTTATAGTTTGTCATGCACCAATACTTCTCACAGATGAACTTTAATGTCTTTGACTCTTCATTATTCCTCCTGCTTTCGTATGCAAACCATCTCTGTGTCTGTGTTGTTGATGAACTCATGAAAAAGACTTCCTGTCCAGAAATGAGCCTTTGTATTGCAGCGAGACCCCCAACGTCTATATGACTGCTAATAAGACTGACACACACTGTGTGTGTGTGTGTGTGTGTGTGTGTGTGTGTGTGTGTGTGTGTGTGTGTGTGTGTACATACGTCCTGAATATTGCATGGGGAGCAGTTGGCAGCAGTTGGGCTGCCCATCTGTTGGAGGCAGAGCCGGGGCGTCGTTTGAAAAAAGGATCAGACAGAGTTATTAATCATGGATGAGGTCAGAGATTAAAAGTTAATCAGTTCAGCGAGTATCAAAGGTAACGTTATTAAATGTTCATAAACGCCACAATTAGCAGCACTTGACTACGCCGTCCCGACTGACTGACTCTTTATTAATGCTGCATTAATTGGCGGAGCTGTCAGTCTTCCCTGCAGGGGTTAAACTTCCTGTGCAGGTATCATTCCAGACTTTACAGACAGTTTGTCAATGAGTCCCAGAGCGGAGCGCTCGAGGTCAGAGACGTTTCCTGTGAGCATCAACATCTACTGAGTTAGTCACCATTAAAACACGACAGAACACACACTGTCTCACTATTCTCCTTAAAGCCTCTTTAGATGAGATTAGCTACATGTACCAGGCTGTAAACATGTTTATCTCTGCTGTGAAGCTGGACATTTGAACATGGGGACTTATGGACACTGACTCACTTCTGCAGCCAGCCTCAAGTGGACGTTAGAGGAACTGCAGCTTGTAAAAGCAAACACATACTGTATTACATCGTCCTGTTCAGATGGTGACAGAGTGTTCTTACTGACCTCAGAGTGTGGAGCTGTCTGCTGTGATCAGATCCTGATAATCAATACTCAGTGATCCTGCATACCTGAAGAGCAAAAATAAAACAGGTGATATTACACATTACATTATATTAGAGGACAGACGTGTCGTACAGGAACATTTCACTTCATTTGATGGATAACTTCACGTTAGATTTACATTTATCATTCAGCTGGTGCTTTTGTCCAAAGTGAAACATGGACGTGTTCTGCTCACACAGAACCAAGGTCCGGCTGCTGCTGTGCTGTCCTCCTGTGACATGCTGAGCCCTGACAGGCGGTTTCATTATCACATGCTGCCACCTGCTGCTCATTTCTAGGACTGCATGAAAAAATGGGACTACAAATTCTGGACTACAAAAATGGTGGAAACAGCTGACACTTTTCTTTTTCAGGGGATGAACCCTGAACTGGACATCTCATCACAGAGCACACAGAGCTAAGCAACCATTCACAGTCACACCTGCAGGTTACCTGTTCAGGTGCAGACAGACAGACAGACAGACAGACAGACAGACAGACAGACAGACAGATCCTCATCAGGGTCATGGTGGGTGGAGCCAACATAAGAACAATATACTGAAGTAAAAAGTTGAATGTTTCCTGTCATATTTAGTGGAGTAGAAGTCAAATGTTTTTATATGGGCTCCTATGGAGGTTTAAATGTTCTGCAACCAGCCTCAAGTGGACGTTTGAGGAATTATCAGTGCAAAAGTCTTTTTTCACACAAACATCTGCTGATATTGTCCAAATGTTGGTGTGTAACCGCACTGTGTTCCTGTGTATGTTTATATTTATTATATTTCTATGTGTATTTGTTCATATGTGATGTTTATTAGTCTGTAGTTATTCTTGTTTGGATTTCATCACTGAGTAGAAGTACATTTACTAAAGTACACACTTTGGAGTGTATTTTCATTTTTAAGCTTGTTTATACTCTGACTGTTTACACTGTCACAAGCTGTCTGTGTTACATTAACGCTCAGCCTTTATTTATTTATGAATGCAGGACTGTGACAGAGTACTTCTACACTGTGGTAGTACTACTTTTAATGCTGTTCCTCTGTCGTCCAGCAGGTGTCAGCACACGTCCAGCAGACCTGTGTCTACCTGTAGCCTGTGTGTGGTCTTGTTTGAAGTGTTCACTCAGACACTAAATTAGCTACAGCGTCCTCCAGCCTTTGCATAAGTTAAAAGACAGGGAAGTGAGGTGTAACGTGCTTTAGCTCGGCCTGTCTGCGTCATTATATCACAGTCGGCATATCTGTCTTTGTTTGGCGTCTCCACGGAGACGGCTGCTTTGATCTGCTGTTGGAGGACATGAACACACACAATAGACTACAACCAAGGTGGGACGACTGTAAACCTGAAGCCACATCACCACAGTGAGGAGGCGAACATGCAGCCTGCCTCTGTCTGCAAAGAGAACTGACAACATCACACAGACAGAAAATTACAGACACTGTCAATACTGAGTTTAATTAATACACCACCTTTACTGTTAAAGGTTTGTAATGTTTAAACACGTTTAAAGCAACACTGTGCAACATTCTACCATAAAATAATAATGTAATGTCATTTTCCAGAACAGGAGCATTGTAACCGGGCTCAGCAGCCTCTGTGGACATAATGGCAGAGGAGGTTCAGGTAGATTCTCCTGATTTACTTTGGACTGTTGGTCGGACACGACAACACATCTGAGAGTCACAGTCGTCCAAAAGAAACCACAGAAAGCAGCCAGCCTGCAGAGTCAGGCTGGATCTGCAGATTCGTCATCATTTTCCTATAAAAGGCTCGAGGAGGTGTGTGTGGGGGGTCGAGGAAGTGTGGCAGTAATATAAGCAAACAGAGAATGTGAAGAGAGGAAATGGCCTGTCCTAATAATCACAGCCCCGGAGCAGCGGTGCATTCAGCTCGGAGAGCCGGGGTGCTCCACCGCTCTCTGTCTCCTTTCAATGCAGCACAGCCCTGCAAGCAGCGCTTTATGGACAAGCCCTGACACCCACAGGAAGTGTAAACAGAGGTCAAGTGTTAAAGTCCAACCCGCCAATTCTCACCTCCATTAAAGAGGAGTGGTGGAGGTGGAGGGGGGTCTCCACAGAGGCCTCCAAGCACCTGGGAAGGGGCCCCTTTAAAGCACTGCAATGATTCATAAAGCCTCTACGAATCAGCTGAGATGTGAAATGTCTACAGGACATTAACATTTTACCGCCGGCCGCGTTACCGCGAAAAAGACAATTTAAAATGTGAGAAAGTTTAAACTTCATACGACGTGATGAATTCATTAGAAATGTGCATACACACACGTTTTAAATCAGTCTGTTCAAGTCTGGAAGGAAAGGAAACATCAAGGAAACTTTCACTGGAAAAACTGCATCTGCATTTTCCTGCAGACAGACTCAGACAAATAAGATGCCACTCTCTTACCTGTGTGCTGATATGAAGCTACAGCCAGCAGCCGCTTAGCTTAGCTTAGCTTAGCAACAAACTTAAACGTGAGTCTGCTGACATTCAAAGACAGGTGAGCTTCAGGGACTGTGTGCACCTGTTTGAGTTCATGTCTGTGATCAGACAGAGTCATGATCATTACAAACTCTCACATCAAGTCTGAGTTCATGGTGGAGCAAGTTGCTGCCCCGAGTGACTTCTCTGTGTTTTGTCTCTGAGAGCAGCGTTACAGTACGAGGTGATTCACACACTTTATGATAGCGAACCGCTAACTAGCTCGAGCAAACCCAGCAAGAAAAGCACAGCAGGCCGTCAGACGTTGCAGATTTCTGCATGCAGGTTCAGTTTTATGGAGCACAAAAATCCAAATCTGAGCAATTAGCTTGTAAATCACTTGACATAACCAAACAAACCACGGCTTATATATTAGCCATCAAGACAGCCAAACAGACCTCTATATGAGCCTCACTGCCAAATCATGTCAAATACGTGAGGCTGCTAGCTAAATGCTAACATGCCGCTGGTTTCAGAGGCTGTGTTTGGTCTGACTGTGCTCACCGGAAGGCAGACGCTGATGCTAGCTCATCGCTAACTATTATCCACCCTGCCTATCTGCCTGTTTTTACAGAAACATCAGTGCGAGGAAGCAAATAAGACAACTGGGTCCTAAATGCAAAGTACAGCTGAGGAGGATGGGGATGTGTTCTGCAGGTACAAACTCAACATCTGGTGCTACGTGACAGTCTGGAGGTCATCAGTCACTACGATTCATCCTGAAGGGAACATGAATCAAGCCAACATGCAAAAGTTGTAATCCTGCTATCACTGCGATGCTAAAAGAGTTAGCATATCAAATTCTATGAATGCTGTTTGTGTCTGCCAATAAAATCTGATGTTCTGTATCTGTGGGTGTCAGACAGGTCGAATACACACGGGACGGCCGTCACGTGAGTCAACAGAAACCGTTCAGGGAGAAAGTTAATCCCTCATTAAGTTGGTAATGACGTGGACGGTCATTTCTGTGGCTCTCTGGCTTTAAATGGTCAGTAGTGGCCCGGAGCAGCTGAGAGCAGCTCGTACAGTAGCACTTCACAGCGCCGGTGTCGATGCTAATGGTCGCTTAGCTGCATGTGAGCGGAGGAGGTCCTCCCTGCAGCCACACATGTAAATGAAAAACACACAGAATCTGCATAGTGACATGCAACAAGAGGCCGAATCAGTGCTGGAGTCAGTCAGTTCATTTCACATTTAAGCGTTCAGCTGACTGTGTGTTAATGTAGCACATTCTGCACAGACAGCTTTGACAGGACAGATACGAGTTAGTTTCACATGTAAGGTCGGCGTTTTATTTTTATATATTCCAGATTATAGTTTATTTTCCATTTAAAAAACAGTTTGTCATATAATTAACCAAAAAATGCATAAAAATACTGAATACAATCAAGGTTTTGACATTAAATATGACTGTGTTTTAAACCATTAAACCATAAAAAATTACGGTTGAAATCTGTCAAACCATGACAGGGAAAGATCTTCATTTATACAGTATTTTATACTAAAACTGATGTCCAACATGGACTCGGCCATCACAAAGGCAGCAGAGGATTTAATTCCAGCTCAGGAAGTTCAACCTGACCCGGTTCTACATGGCAATGATTCAGGTCTGTTCTGTGCACATCACACACTGTTTGGATCGCACAGACAGTCACAACGGATCCATTGAACCCTGGACACAACGTGGTCCAACTTGTCCTCCTGTAGGAGGCGCTACAGAGCAGCAACACACACCAACACACACCAACAGTCTAATGAACAGTTCAACCATGACACACCAAAACATCTACGTCCATAATAAATGATATTTTAACTGGATAAAACACACACGCTTTGTTTAAACACTGCATGCTGCATGCAGGCTGTGCACATGCACGTGCATATTTCCATTATTTGTTGTGTCTGCACACTTTTGGCCAACAGAGCTGATCTAACATGAAGAAAACATTTCTCTCAAATCTCAGAGTGACGAACACGCTCAGACAACATGTTTTCTTAGTCTGCATATGTTGTGTCATATTTGCATACGTACACATGAGCTGCAGTCTGCTGAGCTGTTTTACTTTGATTTCTTTGGTCCAGACAGGAGAAAGTTTGTGAGATCAGATGTTTGTTATTAGAATAATTCTTATTATCAACTCATTTAAATCAGTAATCAGGCAGATCCATTCGCTCTCGTCGTTGTGAGTTTTATCAGAGCAGGTGTTTCAGTCGTACCTTTACATCAAACCTCGTGCTGCTGTAAAAAACACTCACAGGTATCAGCCCACAGCAGAGCCTGGCTGATGTGTATTGAAGCCAGACGGAGCGTACCTGGCCTTTTACTGGACTCCCATTCATAGTCAAGGTGAGGGCCAAGGCCCAGCAGGCCCAGAGGGCCCAGCAGGCCCCGGTAATGAGCCTTCAGTCAGCTGCGAGGTGGCAGAGGCCGGTCGTTGTGGATCGTTGTGTAAATGGCTTCATAAACTCATTAGCGATGGATGTGCGTGGACAGGAAAGGCCGAGATTACAGTGGCTGTTAAAAGTGTCGGGCAGGTGAGAAAACGATCCCCTTTCACCTCAGTAATAATAATGATGACAGTGTTTCTTCATGCTTTTGTTTCATTCAATCATGTGTGAACTGAGCTGGAAGGTGAGACACGGCCGACTCTCATTTCTGGACATCTCACTGCTCTGTCATTGACCATGACATGCAGGACTATCTGAGCATGCTCAGTTCAGAGTCTGTTACATCTTCTGTGTGCAGAGCAGAAGGTTCAACCTCAGGAGAAACTTTAGAGACTTAACATTCATCTCTTTAACGAGGAGACTGCAAAACATCCAACAATTGCCATGAATGACTGTTTTCCTGTTTACAGTAATAATCTGTTTTTAATACCTGTATTTATGCAGCCTTTAGGAGAATTCATACAGAATGAAGTATTTATATTAGAGACTGTTAATTATACACCATCATATTTAATGACATACTTTACAGTCTTTTACTGTCATGGTTTAAATCTACAGGCATTTAAAATGCAGAATAAAACACCAAGTATTGTTTTACTGTAATATCAGAAAAGGTTATATCGTATTTATTACGGCAAAATTCTGTCAACCACAGCTGACTGTTTTTTTGTAATATTTGAACAGAACAGTGTTTTTTAATGAGATTCCTCCACGTACCACCAATATTTCTGCACTTTGATTAAAGTAAAATCTTGGAAACGGGACATGTAATCGAGTATTTAGTATTTCTTGTCACTTTTACGAGTAAATGTTTAAAATACTTCTTCCAGTAGTTGTTAAACACATTAGACATTAAACATCTGTCAGAGCAGCTAAATGATCACAGCTAACATAAAACTGAACGCGTTGTTTGCATCTTTGAAATCCAACTCTGACTTTGGCCTCAACACATTTTTGTGATATCATAACTGCACTTCTGTTTGCATGTTCAGCTGCAGCCACAGATACTGAACGACTGAATGACTGAATGACTGAACGAGTGACTGAGAGCTGATCAGGAGTTTCGAGCCTCATTTGGGTGGATGGCCCATTGAGCTATTAGAGAGCAGCCCGTTCAGCTTCATTCTGCTCTCAGGCCATGACTATGAAAGAAGCCTCTGCAGGACAATGCTCCGTGTATTCCTTGTCTGGCTCCAATACACAAGGAGGGCATGTTGCCTTCACTGCAGCTCGCTCATTAAAGGCCACGGAGGTGAACTTCTCCTGGAGGTTTCTCCACTAATATGATGAAGAAAGTTCATTTAACTAATGACTGTTTTAATTACTCAGTAACTGTCCATCAAGTCTTTGCAAAAACTCCACAAATATTCACATTTAAACAAGTTTACATCACATCTCATCTGTTGTTGGTGATAATAAAGAGAACTCCACTTGTTTCTGATCTCATGAATTCAGCATGATTTCTCTGTTAAACATGTCCAGTCTTGTCTGTTTTTACATCAGAAGTCTGGACACTGGCTGTGAATGAAGGCCCTGCTGCAGGGGTGGGTGGTCCGCTCGTATGGAGGCATCAGAAGGAGCGTCCTTATTGTTCAGGGCAGGTCGAGAAAGTCTGTGTTTGCCCTCTTCATTAGACGTTCTAGTGTCAGTGAAGGAGAATAAATAAAACGCGCAGAGGTCAAAGGGAAGCTCGGTGTTTAAATGTGTTTTAACAGTTACTTAAAGGCTCTGCAGAAACTCTGCAGCCACCTCCAAACGATGGAAATGAGCCCGCGGAGTTTGCAGAGCTGGCAATAATCCAAGTTGAAAGAGAGGACGTCTTTGTAAGAAAGCAAATCACTTCCTTCAAAGAGGCCGCAGAGCTTCACGTGAAATCCTTCAAAATAAAAGTCTCAATGGTGCTTTTATTTTGCATCATTCATAAACAATAAGTCAGATTTAAAGGCTTTAACCTAACTTGGATTGTTTCACACTGAAAGGCTTGCAGCTGGATCAGCCGCTGTCACACACCGGAGCCGCCGAACCTGACGCCTCGCTTTAACGCGGGGGGCCGTTATTCAATTTAAAGGGCGACACCGCTGCTGTTAAAAGACACACTGTGCAAACAGAGCGCATTCATTTCATACAGGAAAAAGATGATGGACTGTTTACATACAGGAGGGATTCTGGGCTGACACGTCGTTGTGGAAAGAAACGGGAATTAAAGCCTGGAAAGTTTCCGAGGCTGCAGGAATCAATAAAACTGATGAAACTCGGATTGTTACGCTGCATTAAAGCATCTGTCGGCCGGCCAGGACTTAACCGGCTCCAAATAAGATGATTTGGTAACATCAAGGCTTTCCCAGCGGTAATGATTACATTTGGACTTAAGATCCATGCAAGAATTTGTAGCCCTGTAAATCTCCTGAGTCCCCTGCCCCCCCTCACGAGACTCTTCAAAAGCCTTGTCATTCAAAGGGTTAGGATGTTTGACAATCCCAGCTTGTACTACTCCACCAATTAATTGGATACGTTGTCGGGATGTTCGTTTCTCTCATCTGCTACTTAGAAAGACAAAGGCTCGGTGGGGGGCTGTTGACACCTCCGCGTCCGGCCGCGGTATAAATGCGGACTCTCCGCAGAGCAGCGGCATTCACCTCCCCGCTGCACTTGGAGCAACATCTTCCTCTTCCACCTTCCACAGCTGATTTGACTTCTTTTTCAAACACCTGACAGAATGCAGGTACCGAACAGACCCGTCGGAGCTTATGGATACTCCGTGCGTAATTACGCACCAGCACCGCTGTATCAGCAGTACCAAGGGAGCCTGTGTGCGCCTTCAGCGAAGCCTTCCAGTGGGAAATCTTTCACCATCGATGCTTTGCTCGCCAAGCCGGACGACACAAGCAGCTGCCGGACAACTCCGACTCAGTGCGGAGAGAAATATCAGCCAGCAGCTCCGGTGCTGCCGCTCACCGGACACATGGGCTTACCGATCTCAGCAGCACCTTACGTGTACTCACCGAACATGTTGCACTCTCACGTCCACACACAACCTGGATATTCAGTCTACTGCTGCCCGCCGTTCACCTACCAGTCCTCGTGTCGTGGAGCATTTTACGCACAAGGTAAATGAAGCTTCCTGGAGCCATCAGAGGCAGACACGTGTCAGTATAAACCATCAGAGTGTGTTCACGTGGCGCAGTGACTAAATGTGTCATGTGTTTCTTTTTTTGCAGCTTCGATGTCCAAAGTGAACGCAGGGCTGCACTCCTTCAAAACCAAAGGTGGGAAGTCCAAACGGATGCGCACCAGCTTCACCAGCGAGCAGCTGTCCCGGCTGGAGAAGGAGTTCGCACGGCAGCAGTACATGGTCGGCTCGGAGAGGTTCCTCCTGGCGTCCGCGCTCCAGCTCACAGAGGCTCAGGTGAGAAAGCAGCTCGTGAACATTCAGACATTTAAAGTGAAGTCAGAAACATCCACACACGTTCAGCGCTGCAGTGTTTCTAACGCGCACCTTGTTTTCTGTCTCCAGGTCAAAGTTTGGTTCCAGAACAGACGCATCAAGTGGCGCAAACAGAGTCTGGAGCAGCAGCAGGCCAAACTGGCCAAACTGGGCCTGGCTGCTCCGCCGAAAAGTCCCGGATCTCAAGGCCACGGAGATGAAGGGGATGAGGATGAGGAGTTCTCCGACCTGGACGTGGACATCGACGTGTCTGATGACTCTGCTGACCACTGCTGACCTCACAAACCTCTGTGGACTGTTTGAAGGACTTGTTGTACATAGAGCTGAGAAAGGAGGCCAGTGTCTCCAACTCTGAATATTTAATAGATGTATAGTTATATATTTAATTTTCTACTTTTATTGCTCTTTGATGAGTTCACTTCATGTGTTCAGACTGTTTTGTACATTTGAATGAAATCAGAAATATATTTTATGACATGAAATATGAAACTTTGTCCTGGTTATTCTTTGGTTCAGAGAAATGTTTGAAAGATTTCAGAGGCAAGAAGAAAGCTGACAGAATTTTACTGTAATAAACACGTAAAACTTTCCCTAATCTTACGATTTATATTTCATTAGCACCGTTGATTTAAGGTCAAATGTTTAAAATAGATTTCATGGTGAAAAACTGTCAAACAATGACAGTAAAATAGCCTATTAAATATTACAGTGTTTTAGAGTCTCTAATATAAAATACAACTTTATTCTGTATTCATACTGTAAACAGGAAAACTTGGTGGAATTTTACTTCTTTTACTGTCATGTTTGCCAGTTTGCACCATAAAGTGACATTAACAGGAGAACTGATGAAACTTTTTTCCTGCTGCAGAATTTTCTACCAAACTTTAAAAAAGTTGGACGTTTTCTCCTAATGTCAGTCCTGATGAGGCAGATCAGCTTCTGAAACTTAAGAAATCAGATTACTGGATTACTTTTAGTTTCTGGATTTAACAAATTTAACAAAGGTTGAAGATTTGACAGTGGCATTAAATACAGAAACAAACTTTCTTTATTTTGTGCAGTTAACAGCTGATCATGACTGACTTCATCTAAACTTTTAATCAGGAGACGAGTTTCATTAAGAACCGTCTAGTGTGGCTCCTCTCTAATGTATCCTATCAAATCATCAGCGTGCCCTTTGACCTCTCCTTATTGCCTCTCTCTGTGCCCAGTTTGAAGACGATGGAGACATTTCCTCCCGGGTTTGATCTCAAGTCAGCGTCGGACTCGAGTTCCTCTCTCTGATTTAAGCTAAGCAAATAAATAACCAGCTCAGGGATTAGCTGGGATATCTGTAACCCGGGGTGGTAGGGGTCAGTCTGTCTCGGGGCTAGAGAGCTGGGTCTCACTGTTTAATCCCTTTAAACGGTCAATACGACCGTTCTCACTGGTTCTCAATGGACGGGGGCTCCCGTGTGCCCACCCACTGCCAGCAGGTGTCCTGTCTCTGCTCTATTCAGAGTCCACGTCTTTCCTTCCAGGTGGAAAAGGACTCACGCTGGTCCGCAGAAGCCCGCCTGGCAGACATGAGGGATGAAACAGGGGAGAAGACAGCGTGTAGAAAGGATTGGGATGCAGCAAATGAGTCCATCAGAGCAGCTAATTGGGGTGGTCAACCTGAAAGTCCCGTCCTGTGGAGAGCAAAGACAGCTGATGGGAACAACTCTTTAATCAGGACCTGTCTTTACAGGAAATATACTGTGTCTTTACGGGAAATATACTGTGTCTTTATGGGAAATATACTGTGTCTTTATGGGAAATATACTGTGTCTTTACTGGGAAATATACTGTGTCTTTACGGGAAATATACTGTGTCTTTACGGGAAATATACTGTGTCTTTACGGGAAATATACTGTGTCTTTACGGGAAATATACTGTGTCTTTACGGGAAACATACTGTGTCTTTACGGGAAATATATTGTGTCTTTATGGGAAATATACTGTGTCTTCACGGGAAACATACTGTGTCTTTACGGAAATATACTGTGTCTTTGGAAATATATTGTGTCTTTATGGGGAATATACTGTGTTTTTACGGAAATATACTGTGTCTTTACGGAAATATACTGTGTCTTTACGGAAATATACTGTGTCTTTGAAAACATACTGTGTCTTTACGGGTAATATATATTGTGTCTTTACGGAAATATACTGTGTCTTTACGAGAAACATACTGTGTCTTTACGGGTAATATATATTGTGTCTTTGAGAAACATACTGTGTCTTTACGGGAAATATACTGTGTCTTTACGGGAAACATACTGTGTCTTTACGGGAAATATATTGTGTCTTTACGGGAAACATACTGTGTCTTTACGGGAAATATACTGTGTCTTTACAGGAAACATACTGTGTCTTTACGGGAAACATACTGTGTCTTTACTGCCTTTGATGATCTACATACATTTTCAGTTAATTAATACACAGTTTCTCAAACTGTGTACGAGTACCACTGGTGGTACGTGAAGGATTCTTATTTTATAGAAATGAATGAAATGAATTTAAAACTATCAAAATATCTCATGAACACATGAGCTCAGAAGGATTCATTCAGGATTCAACAATAAATACTCTCATCAGTAATAAACTGTCTGCAGCTGAACAGGGTCAGGCATGATGGAGGTACTTTGACAGTTCTCAGATGGTACGCCGCGTCAACACTCTGAGAAACTAAAACCTGATTTTGTCACGTGAGAGTCTGAAAACTGCAACGCTCTCTCATTTGGTCTTTTAGATTTAGCACTCTGAGCTGCATGTTTGTAGCAGAGGCGCTCTATAGATAATAACGTTTAAGAAAGACAAATGAACCTAATTTGTAATCAGTTAGCCGCAGTGCTGAAGTCATAAGCTCGTTCAGATCTGCTGGAAATGAAAAACTAATTGGATTTCATCGAGGAGACAAAAGTCCAGATGTTTGAAACACGTGCAGCCAGCTGCTGCTCTGCGTCACGTCATGTTTGGTGCTAAAGGATTCAGCAACTTTTAAAATGAATCAGTTTAATGTTGAAAAATGAATTTAGGCCTGTTTGATTTCTGGAAGACAAAGTGTGAGAATAAATATGGAGGCTGTAGGCGGACAGAGGCGCTGCCGCCCGCTCACAGCATCAAACAGAGAAGTTTAATAAACAGTAACAGAGTTGATCTCTTTCTCTTGCCCGCCGCCCCCCGCCTGCTCGGTCTGATTAGAGGCTGAAGCCGTTTCTGATGTGATCAGCCGGGAATCAGAGCCTCCCCTCCTCTCCTCTCTCCACAGCCCAACGTAATCCCATTGAGGGGAAGAAAGAAGCAGTAAGAGGCCTGGGAAAACCTGGAGAGTCCTGGAGGAGGAGGGGAGGGCCGAGGGTCACCGGGCTCATCGTCCCAATTAGCACGGGGCACCTTAACGGCTGGAAACATGCCAACGCTGGCTGGGTTTGTTAAGACGCTCTGCAGGGTCTGAACTGAAGCTGCTTATGAAAGGCGACTGTTACACCTTCATTCCTCCACAAACACACGTCTGCTTACATAACGTCGGATCTTTGCTGCTGTTTTGGTCGTTTGCTTGAAAATCGATCTGCAGCAGAGTCCAGCAGAGTCAGACTCGATCAGGCTCATCCTTAAAATAATATGTCGGTTCTTCAAGGACCTTCACCTGTCGGTTCTTCAGTTTTCCAAAGAACATTTAAAAAGAAAGAAGATTATTAAACATGCAGAGGTTCTTCAAAGCACTAAAAGTGACTTAAAGAACTTTTTTGGCTGTTAAACACAAACAGCAGAGAGCTACGTGCTCATATGAACATTAGAAACAGACTCTCACTCACACTCAGCACAAATACTAAAGACGGCTGCCTGTGAACATGAAACATCATCATCATCATCATCATCATCATCACGACACAAACTAACTTAATTATTCTCATGACTGATTATTTTCACAGCTTACTGACACGTGCTAAATAAAACTTTACTGACCCTGACAGAAGTCCAGCCGTCCTGCAGCAGCATGAGACAGACCATGAAGACACGTTTAACTGAAACCTGTGCAAAGATACAAAAGAAGAGTGTATAGAAAAATACAGATGTAAGAAGACATACACACAACATGACATCTGTGCAGACGCTGCAGTGTTTCTCTGTGTCAGGTGAAACTCGTCAGGGTGGAACTGAATCAAAAACTGGCGGGAAAACAAAGGCAGGAAGTAGAAATACACGGAGAGGACTACAAAATAAAAGAGGAAACCCTCAGTGTGACTGTACAGGTGAAGAACAGGTCGAGCATGTCAGCTAACTGTGCAGCATGCTGACATCAGACATGATTACATGATTCATGGGAAGCGCTGGTGAGACCTTTAAAAAGCTGCAAAGATGAGCAACAAATCAAAGAAAATGTTTTTAAATTGTTCAGAAACTGTTTGAATATTAAAGATCCATCAAACAAACACATGAACACTTTCTTCATGTGTCAAACTGCTGCTGCTCACATGACTCAGCTCAGCTGTAATGCAGCTCTGAGGTGTGAACGTTCTCATGGAGAGCAATAGCCTCCAGCTCCAATAGCAGAGTGCACTTCATTTGACCAACGTGCGTTTTTAGGGTAGGCGATTGTAAAAGAAAGAAAAAAATCCTCTTTGCATTTTATTTGCAGAGCTGAGGGCCCCTCTACTCCATCTAATAGTCATTAGCTTTCATTACAAGCGTTTGAAGTGGAGGCTGGCCTTTGTGTGGCCGTGAAAGGGCCGCGTTTGAGCTGCACAATGACTTCTGACACGGGCACGGACAAGAGGAGCTCCCTCAAAGCGGAGCAGACTCTGGAGACTTTTCTTTCTCAGGAAATAGCAGTTCCTGTTCACGTCGTGTTCAGCGGACATCTGAGGTCTGTCTCACCAAATGACGCGTAATTTATCCAACGCGCGCCTTTTACGCACGACGAATCAGATGAAACAAAGGTTAATCAGCAGATACTCAGCTCTGACATGTGTGCTTTTATATTTTAATGACATTAAAGTGTCTCCAAAATGTTCCCATCACTCTTCACGTGAGCTCAGGTCATAAACACACACAGCAGATAAAGTCCATCCACGTCCTCTGCCTGCAGGCCGCGTTCAAAGTGTGGATGTTTGTTTATGCTGAGGAGGGCAGCCGGTGGAGGAGCGGAGCCCCGCACAGGTGGCTAAACGACCGCACTTCTCACGCAGGTGGCACAAGCGCAGCGACGTGCGACTTTTCCCATCTCGTTATAATGGGGTGAAAATTTCAGAGTATTTAAGTGGAACAGATTAACTGAACACACACAACGCTAATGCGAAACAAAGCGGCCAATTAGTTTATTAATGAAGGCGGGAGGTGAAGGGGAGGTGAAGAGAGACCGGGAGGTGAAGAGGAGGAGGTGAAGAGGGAGACCGGGAGGTGAAGGGGAGGTGAGAGGGGAGACCGGTGAAGAGGAGACCGGGAGGTGAAGAGAGGAGGTGAAGAGGGAGACCGGGAGGTGAAGGGGAGGTGAAGAGGAGACCGGGAGGTGAAGAGGGACCGGGAGGTGAAGAGGGAGGTGACCTGGAGGTGAAGAGGAGACCGGGAGGTGAAGGTGAAGAGGGAGACCGGGAGGTGAAGAGACCGGGAGGTGAAGAGGAGGTGAGGAGGAGGGGAGAAGAGGAGGTGAAGAAGAGGAGGTGAAGAGGAGGTGAAGAAGAGGAGGTGAAGCTGGCCGGTGGCTGCTTTGATCTTCGTGATTAAAATCATGGAAGCAGCTCAGCTCATTAATTAATGAATGTCAGATTTAAGACCAACAAACTATCAAACTGGATCCTGCTGCAGCATTCATTAACAATCATTCAGATTATTTCAATCAGTTAAAATGAATTTGGATCATTTGTGTGATTCTTAATGAATTATTTTATTGTGGAGAGCTGACTTTGTCTTCCTGTTGGAGAAACTACGGCAGATGATCAGGGACATGAAACACGTGAAACATGTGAAACATGTGAAACATGTGAAACACGTGAAACATGTGAAACATGTGAAACATGAAACATGTGAAACATGCAGCTCTGACTCTGTTTAAAAGTTTAAATTTATTTTTGAGTTTAAAAACTAAAAAATGGATTCTAACGTGCATGTTTGTTTTCAGAGACAGGCGGCTTCATTATCAGTCAGATGTGAAACTTTCACACGGACAGACGGAAGATTTACAGACCATCAAACTAAACCATACAGGAGCCTCAGCAGGCTACTCCTGCGGCTGTAATGATGACCTCTTCAGGCCGCCGTAGTTTCTCACACACACCTGGGATGGTTGAGTTTGTTGCAATCTGCAGTGTCACCACGAGGTGGCGCTCACTCTCAGACTGTACCTTTAATGTATATTAATTTCATTAGTTTGAGTTTGTTTCATTTTTTTAAACTTTAAACTAACTAATAGAAGAAATGTTCCATCCCCTGTAGAAGCTGGGTTGGGTGATGTCCATCCATGTGATGTACTGACAGTCGATCTGGACCTCTGGAGGAGGAACTAACCTGCAGGCGCTGAGGTCAACGCTCAGCTGACCTCTGCAGGAGATCTTAAATGCTCTGAACACGCTGGGCCTCAGTCCAACCACCGGATGGCAGCATTGGTCTAAGAAACAAACAACAACAACATCCTGAGTGAACAGAGCCTGGCTGTCACACTCAGAGTGACAAAGAGAGCTGAGAGCCGGCCCTGCATGTGCAGGTGAACAATACAGGTGAACGTGTTGGAGTGTTGGGAGCAGCAAACATGAGACAGCACGAAGGACAAAGACACAAAACAACAGGCAGAATACATTAAAGGACTGAATGAAGCTCAGCTGTGACACAGTCATGCTGCAAAACTTTAGAGACACTGATAGACTAAAACACTGTGATGTTTAACACCATGTTTTACTGCCATGTTTGCCACTTTCCACCAGAAAGTGACATTAACAGGAGAACTGATGCCACATGACGAGGCAGATCAGCTTCTGCAGCTTAAGAAATCAGATTACTGGATTACTTTTAGTTACTGGATTTAACTGGTTTAATCTGCAGACATTTTAAAATATGAAGCACCAACCTTAAAGGTGAAGCCAACAGTGCTGACGTCCTGCACTGTCGACCACAGCTGACTGTTAGTAATATTAATAAGTAACATCACAAATATCGACAGTCAGAGTGACGCGCAGTGTTACTTGTTACATTTTATTTTTAATTCTAATATAAGTGGGACATTCCTGTGAAGGGTTATCGTGTGCTTTCATTCACAGCAGTTCATAAAGTAACGATCACATCATAAACAGTCCGAGTATATTTAAGTCGAAACTCTCTCATACCGCCACCAGGGGGCAGCACTTATAATTAAATGTCTTTAATTTAAATTAGCTGTTAATTAACTTAATTTAAACGAACTGTGTCACAGCTGTGTGGCTGAAGATCAAACTTCACTGACCTGAATATCTGAATATCTGAATATCTGAATATCTGAATATCTCTCCTCTGCTGTGATCGAGTCATTTTAAGTCAAATTACTAAAAAGATAAAAGTCAGACATGCGCAGACTGTCTTCACGTGTTCTTTGTTTTAAAGGTGGATTTATCCTGATGGAATAATTCACCGACTTCAAAATAACAACTGACACAGTTACACACTATAAAACATGCACAGCACATGAACCTGTGAACTTAGACTTATTAAAAACTCAGTTTCTGTGCGGAAAAACAAAAAACAAAATGAACCTTTGAGTAAATTTAAACATTTTTAACGTCCGTCACGTGTTTCAGTGCGGAACCGGACGGACACACACACACACACACACACACACACAGACCTGCTCTTCATCCTCTGTGTTTACTCTCTGCTGACCTCGCTGAGATTTCACGGTGAAATATGACTGAAAACAAAACCAACAATTTACGCAGCATTTTAAAGGAATTTATACAGAATGAAGTATTATTATTATTATTATTATTATTATTATTGTTGCTATTATTATTATTATTATTATTATTATTATTATTATTATTATTATTATTATTATTATTATTATTATTATTGTTGCTATTATTATTATTATTATTATTATTATTATTATTATTATTATTATTATTATTATTATATTATATATTATAGTATAATACATGTGCCCGTACTGAGACTGTTAATTCTGCAGTAAAACTCTGTAATATTTAATGTCATATTTTACTGTCATGGATTGGCACATTTTAAATATGTAATAAAACACAAACTTTAACATGAAACCAGCAGTACTGTATTACTGTATTACTGTATTACTGTAATATTAGAAGGTTTGACTGTGTTTGTTCCGGTAAAACTCACAGCTGACAGAGTTTTACTGCTATAGTATCTGGAAACATTTTATACGGCTGAATGACGTTGTATTTTACATCAGAGATTTATTGTACAGTAAAACTTATTTATTTATTTATTGTACAGTGAAACTCTGTAATATTTAATAGCACATTTCACAGTCAGCGTGCTAAGATCATTTTGCAGTAATGTTAGAAAACTGTATTATCACGTTAAACCGACCGATCGGACGTTAAACTGTTTTCTGTCTCTGCAGGAAGTTCACGGCCGGTAAATAAAGATGAACTGTTGCACTGACGGAGTAAAGCTGCTGCAGGAGGCATTCCGCCGCTCGGGCTCTCGGTTGAAGATCACCCGGGTCAGACTCTCGGTAAGTGCTCGGGGGGAGATCAGCAGCAGCTCCAGACTCTGTTTGTGTTCACGCGCTGCGCTTTGGACATCTATTAACCAGCAGCGATCAGGGTCAGTGCGTAAAGGCCCCACAGGGCTTCATCATTAAACCCAGCCGGTTCCTGCTGCTGCAGAACAACAGCCCAGGCTCAGATCTGAACCGTGACCGCTCGTTACTTTCCTTCAGTTTGCAGAGCGCTGCTCGTGACGTGCAGGTTTGTGTCCTGCAGCTAAAGAACTCCATCCAGCGCCCATAAAGGACATCTGAGATGATTCACAGGCCTGCACATTCACGAGTCACACAACAGGAAACTTATTCCCGGGCAAACCGAGCGGCCAGTCCACACAGAGAAGCCTGCAGAGGTCTGCTGCGGTCTTTAGGAGCCTTTAGCTCTAAACGCCTCATCAACAGCTTGTTTCACCTCATAATTTCCATCGGTAATGATTTTCTAATGCAGCCTCGGAGCATTAACACAACAATTATTAACCTGGTTAGTGCGGAGTGAGTGTCCTCACAGAGGGCACGCAGAGCAGTGTGACTGACCACATTTCATCCGGATGAAAGTCCGACTAAAAACAAGGAGAGAGTTTTCATTTAATGACGCATGAAGGAAAAATTTAAAAAAGATAATTATCAGGCAACAGAGTAAAGTTCAACATGTTGTCCAAACAGAAGAAAATACTGAAATATTTAATATTATTTAATATTATTTAATATTAAATATTATTAAATATAACTAACGAATAAAAAATAAATTAAAAATTAAATTTCGTTTTACGCCATCATCGATGATGGAAATTTAATCAGTTTTATTATTATATATATTTATACAGTGTGTATATATATATATATATATATATATATATATATATATATATATATATATAGACTAACTACAGCTGTATCTGAATGTTTAGCCGCTTGTGGTGCGTAACCGCATCCTGACGGTGAAATCAGCCTGAAAACAACACGAAGCACTGACCCACACACACACACACACACACACACACACACACACACTTCCATGTTTTCTTGTGGAGAATTCCTGGATGAAACAAGTTTCTCACCGCCGCCGCCGGCGGATTGTTTCCCTTCAGACATTAAGAAGTCTGAATAGGACACACACACACACACACACACACACACACGCACACACACACACACCTCTGTAACTAAGCTGCCCCCGGCCTTGTGTGTGTGTGTGATCCACGGAGCAGGTACTTGAGGAGACCTATTGGCAGGTTGCTCTGGTCCAATCAGCGCTCTCCTCGCGCGGCGTCAAACCCACGCTGAGGGTTGGAGGCGCTTTGGTTTGGTGCACAGAAACCATCTGAGCGCGCACGGACTCCATGGATCAGCGCAGTTTGCAGCACTGTTGAGCTTCGCAGCAGCAGCAGCAGCAGCAGCAGCATCTCCACTGGACAAGACAAAAACCACAGCAGCTCTCCATCTTTGGTCATGACGCATCTCTGAGAGGAGGAGGTGGTTTGTTTTCCAGAGGAAGGAGAGAAAAGACTGATCACTGTTCTTCTGTCGTCTTCTGCCTCTGCTCAGAGATGATGTTCTCCTCTGCAGGGAAGCGCTGCTTCACGATAGAGTCTCTGGTCGCCAAAGAGAACCCTCTGAGCGCCGAGGACCCGATCCGCCCGACGGCTTTAAGTTACTCCAACCCGACCACAGACGCCTTAATGAACAGTTACCAGGCCCCGCCGACCAGGTCCCTCTATCAGACCCCGGATCTGGTGTTCCCGGAGACGGTGAGCCACCCCTCCCTCACCGTGGCTCCTCACCAACTCGGGGGCTCCCACCTACAGCATCCGCACTTCTTCGGGACGCAGCACCGAGACCCGCTCAACTTTTACCCGTGGGTGCTCCGGAACAGGTTTTTTGGACACAGATTTCAAGGTGAGTGATGCAAAGTGCTGCCACACACACACACACACACACACACACACACACACACACACACACACACTCACAAGTTATTCTGCGGTTATTAAAAAGGTTTGTGCGCCCGCAGAATCCACGAGGAGTTTGCATAATCCAAAATAAATGTGTTCATGAAACAGACTGAGAATCTGCTTCAGCTGAACAAACGGAGCGTTTCCACTCTGCAGCCCTGCAGCTGCTCTCAGCGAGCGCAGCCACAAGAGCAGCTCTGCGCTGGCCTCAGGTCAGCTGCGCTGCTTCTCGTTTCACCACGAATATCTGCCGCAAACAGCGCGAGACTGAAAGAGCAGGTCCACGACGGAGCGAGACGGAGCGCGTGTCAGCGGCACATTTATTTCTGCACAAACTTTATTTTTCTCAATGATTTTTAGTTTATTACTTACAGTAAAAATATTATTAATAATAATAATTTACTAAAATAAACATGTTTGATGTTTCAAACAGGATCGTTCATTTATTTATTAAAGTTTAAATTATTAACTTAATAAAAATAGAAAAAACAGTTTAAGTTTAAAGTATTAAAAGATGAATAATATTATTTAATTATTTATTATTAATAACCACCATCACTGTAAAACAATAATAATAATAATAATTTAACTCTACACTGCTCTTTGAGGTAAATTCAATTAAATCTAATTAATTCCACTGCACGTGCATTAAAGTTAATTTGTCTTTTATGTTTAATGATATTTTAATTAGTTTAACACCCAGAATCCTCCGCGCTCATCCAGTTAAAGCTCTTTAGTTGTTTTTTTAAATTAGTCTTCTTGTTTTGTCGTTTGTTTCTCCGTGACGTCTCCACGCGAGATGTTCACGTGCTTATTTATTATTTATTGCCTGAACATGCACGAGCTTACAGACATAAACTCTTTATTAAAGGCGCCGTACGTATTTATACTGTGTTTGTGTATTTATACTGTGTTTGTGTATTTATACTGTGTTTGTGTATTTATACTGTGTTTGTGTATTTATACTGTGTTTGTGTATTTATACTGTATAAATCGTGTATGTAGTGTATTCCATGCTATCTACACTGCATGTTCACATGCAGCCGTTTATTCTGAATATAACGTTGACCTTACTGTCAGCTTAACTTAATTAACACGCACTAATTACACTTTTTACCTGCTGACGGTCATCTTCAGTCCACACTGCTGACCCTGCACACACCTGAAACATATTCATATTTATATCTGCACTGATGGATTTATCTGTAGTACTACTACTGTATTACTGTATTACTGTAGTACTATATTACTGTAGTACTGTATTACTGTGCACTGCATGACAATAAATGAATCTAATCTAATGTACTCAGAATAAAATAATAACAATAATCAAATAATAAAAATACTAATAATAAACTAACATCAATAAAACTAATAATAAAATAATAATATAACAATAATAACAATAAAACAACAATAATCAAATAATAATAAACTAATAATAATAATAATAATAATAATAGTAATAATACACTAATAACAATAATAATAATTACGATAATAATAATAACAGTTGTTGCCATGTTGTCTGCGTGCTGCTGTGGTGCATGTTGCCTGGCCGCAGTCTCTGCTGCACTAAATGGAACGCAGCCTTAATTAGCGTCATTAGAAACACCTGCGCTTCATGTCAACATGGCTGCCGTGTCATGACACCGTCACCTCTCCTCACCTGTCCTCACCTGTCCGCCCCTCTCGGCTTCTGTCTCCAGGTAACGACGTGTCCCAGGACAGCCTGCTGCTCCACGGTCCTTTCGCCAGGAAGCCGAAGCGCATCCGGACGGCCTTCTCTCCGTCGCAGCTGCTCCGCCTGGAGAGAGCCTTCGAGAAGAACCACTACGTGGTGGGAGCCGAGCGGAAGCAGCTGGCCAACAGCCTGAGTCTGTCTGAAACACAGGTGAGCTCACGGGACAGGTGACAGGCGGAGCTAGCTGTGTGTGATTATCGTTTATTAATGTTTAAACAAACAGTTAAAGCACAGATTCATGTTTACAACTTTATTTATTCAGTTTGTGACAGATGAAATGTTCAATCTGTAGCTTTTTATCACACACGTTTAATTTAATTCATATTTATTAATTTCAGATACAGAGAAATAATAAACTGATTGATTTTAAATCAGAGTTTACAATCTGGGTTTATTTATTGTTTAGTTATTTATCTACAGCCACACCCAAGCAGACAGATTATTTATTTATTGATGCTGAGGAAAATTCAAGCAGCAGCATGTAAATATACCTTAAAATTAAAACATTACATTTAACCAATAAGATAAATCCGAATTTAAATTAAACCTGTGCAGATTTTTACAAATAAAACACAATCTATATAAAAAGTAAAAACAGAAATAAAACTACAAATAAAAATAAAAACATCATCAAATAAACGAGGCTGCAGATGTTTGACTGTGTTTAACGCTGCGATGCCTGAATCTACCTCAACATCGATGAAGTGTCTGTAAATCTATAAATCTATAAATCTGTAAATCTGTAAATCTGTAAATCTCTTTGGTTGGATTAAAAGTTGGAGTGGCTGTGTTGAATATTTCCAAGATATATTGAGCTCAGGATAAATATATCTAAATAATTAAAAATAGTTCTTCTCAAAGGGATAAAATTATCATTTAAATGACATGAACACTAATTAATTATAATTCTTTTACTGCTGTAATGTCAATAATAATAATAATAATAAAAATGACTTCAAATTAAAGCAAACTGATAAACAAACTCTAATTTCAGTCATTTTTATTTTATTATTTTTCTGTGTAGCTGTTACAAGTAATATTATTTAAATAATTTATCACATTACAGAAGTTTGAATTAAATTTTAATTTACAAATAAGGAATTATCTGAACATCGACTATGCTGCAAAGTGAGTGTGCTCTAATATTGATGAATAAATGTGTGACGACATAATGAGCCTTTCATCAGACAGTAACACACACACACACACACACACACACACACACTTTACAAACTTAAATCAGTTGAACTCATTCACGTGGCTGCAGCTCGCTCTCTTCAGGGTGTTTAATTCATGCAGGATAAATATTATTGATGTTTAATGATGATTCATTATCTGGGCGTCAGTTAGGCGACTAACGAGGCGTTTGGATAAATGCAGGTCGGCCAACAGGAGCCTTACAATTATACACCAACTGCATTATGCTAATTATAACGATGGAGAGCTGAATGTTAATTAACACACTTAAAGGGCATTCAGTGTGTTACCAGTGTGTGTGTGTGTTACAGTGTGTGTGTTACAGTGTGTGTGTTACAGAGTGTGTGTGTTACAGTGTGTGTGTGTTACAGTGTGTTAGAGTGTGTTACAGTGTGTGTGTTACAGTGTGTGTGTGTGTTACAGTGTGTGTGTTACAGTGTGTGTGTTACAGAGTGTGTGTGTTACAGTCAGTGTGTGTGTGTTAGTGTGTGTGTGTTACAGTCAGTGTGTGTGTGTTTAGTGTGTGTGTTACAGTGTGTTACAGTGTGCGTGTTACAGTGTGTTACAGTGTGTTACAGTGTGCGTGTTACAGTGTGCGTGTTACAGTGTGTGTTACAGTGTGTTACAGTGTGCGTGTTACAGTGTGTGTGTTACAGTGTGTGTTACAGTGTGTCACAGTGTGCGTGTTACAGTGTGTGTGTTACAGTGTGCGTGTTACAGTGTGTTACAGTGTGCGTGTCACAGTGTGTGTGTTACAGTGTGTTACAGTGTGTGTTACAGTGTGTCACAGTGTGCGTGTTACAGTGTGTGTACAGTGTGTGTGTTACAGTGTGTCACAGTGTGCGTGTCACAGTGTGTCACAGTGTGCGTGTGACAGTGTGTCACAGTGTGTCACAGTGTGTTACAGTGTGCGTGTTACAGTGTGTGTGTTACAGTGTGTGTGTTACATTGTGTTACAGTGTGCGTGTTAGAGTGTGTTACAGTGTGTTACAGTGTGTGTCACAGTGTGCGTGTCAGTGTGCGTGTCACAGTGTATGTGTTACAGTGTGTTACAGTGTGTCACAATGTGCGTGTTACAGTGTGTCACAGTGTGCGTGTCACAGTGTCAGTTACAGTGTGTTACAGTGTGTGTCAGTGTGTGTGTTAGTGTGTGTGTGTTACAGTGTGTTACAGTGTGCGTGTTACAGTGTGATACAGTGTGTCACAGTGTGCGTGTTACAGTGTGTTAGAGTGTGTGTCACAGTGTGCGTGTTACAGTGTGTTAGTGTGTCACAGTGTGCGTACAGTGTGTCACAGTGTGCGTGTCACAGTGTGTCAGTTACAGTGTGTTAGAGTGTGTGTCAGTGTGCGTGTTACAGTGTGTTACAGTGTGTCACAGTGTGCGTGTTACAGTGTGTGTGTCACAGTGTGTTACAGTGTGCGTGTTACAGTGTGTTACAGTGTGCGTGTTACAGTGTGTGACAGTGTGCGTCACAGTGTGCGTGTCACAGTGTGTGTGTTACAGTGTGCGTGTTACAGTGTGTGTGTCACAGTGTGTTACAGTGTGCGTGTTACAGTGTGTGTGTCACAGTGTGTTACAGTGTGCGTGTTACAGTGTGTGTTACAGTGTGTGTTACAGTGTGCATGTCACAGTGTGTGTGTGTTACAGTGTGCATGTCACAGTGTGTGTGTTACAGTGTGTGTGATACAGTGTGCGTGTCAGTGTGTTACAGTGTGTTACTTTGTGTTACAGTGTGCATGTCACAGTGTGTGTGTGTGTTACAGTGTGTGTGTGTTACAGTGTGTGTGTTGTGGCTCTTTTGGGTTTCAGTTTTACGACATCGCCTGAAGCGAGTACGAGTCAGAAAGTCCGACAGGAAGTCAATATGAGCGCTGGCTCGTTGCGTCTCTTAGTCAGCCAAGCTCGTAACACACACACTGTAACACACTACCCCACACACACTATGTAACACGCACACTGTAACACACACACACACTGTAACACACACACTGTAACACACACACACACTGTAACACACACACTGTAACACACACACAAAGGTCGGTCATGAAGCCACGCTGAACTTTCCCACGGGTTAAAGGAGCAGTGTGTAGCGTTTAGCAGCATCTAGCAGTGTAGTTCCTGATTGTAACCTCCTGGTCTCACCCTCTCATGTGGCTGTGCAACATGGCAGACTGTAGAAGAAGACCAAACAACGTGAAGACTGGTTAAGTGAAGATAACCAGTGAAGTGTGCAGCAGAGGCAGAGCTGAAACTACCAGGCAGTTAATGATCGATCGATCGAAGTATTTTGATCATCAGTTCATAGTTTAAATTATTTTTCAAGCAAACAAATTAAAAAGTTTTTTTGTTTCAGCTTTTTAAATGTGAAAATTCACTTTTCAGGCTCAGTGTATGAACAGATATAAATTATATATAACTACAGCTAAATAACAAGGAACTTGTAAAGAGGTAAAAACTATAAATAAATTATATATAATATATTATATACTATCTGAGCAGATCGTTTGAGAGTGAGTTTTGATATTAAACAGTGAAATAAACTAATTAAATTAATTATTATAAACGACAGGTTATTGTTCACTGTGTCTGTGTTGGCATACAGAGATCTGCAGCTTAGTGTATCTACATCTAAACAATTCATTATCAACTCATCGTTCATGTCATTAGTTGTGCCTCATGTCAAATGACTCTGACCTAACGACGTGCGCCCTCCTCGTTGAACAGGTGAAGGTGTGGTTCCAGAACAGGCGGACCAAGTACAAGCGACAGAAGCTGGAGGAGGAGGGCCCGGACAGCCAGCAGAAGAAGAAGGGGAACCACCACATCAACAGATGGCGTCTCGCCACCAAGCAGGCCAGCTCCGAGGACATCGACGTCACCTCAGAGGACTAAAAAACACCGACAATGCTGCCCTAAAAACCTGCGTCTCCTCCCGACGCTCCAGAGGACCAACACTATTTATTATGTAATATTATTAAGTATAATTAGACACATTAGAGACAGACATGAACATGTGATGAGTGCAGCTCTGTGCTCTGTGACGCTGGCTGAACGTCTCTGCAGAGATCATCTTTGGTGTTTGACGACCAAAGAAGAAGAAACAACGTCCACCTCGACCGTAGTGTTTGTGTTTTTTTAATTGTACATAGGCGGCTCAGAAAGAGGCCATTTTGTTTCATTAAAGCTGTTTTTACCACCTGCTTAGGTCATTAACACCTCATCGCTCACCCCGCCCACTGCACCACCTGTGAGCCACGTTAATTTAAATTTCTCCTCGATGAAGAGAACATGTCGCACACTTTCAATCCGCCCGGTGAGAGAGAGAACAGGCCACACGAGAACAAAGCAGGAAATGAACCACGCGTCAGAAGAAGCTCCACATTCGTCACCCGCTCGCTGCAAGATTTGATTTTCACCAGCGACTCAAGAGCCGTCGTCCACAGAGGCGATTCATGGCCAGCTGTGCACGACTGTGGGACAGACCTCTGGTGTCAGGGCCGAGCTCACAGCTCCGTGATGGACGGACCACATCTCCGTTTGTTGAACATCTGCTGGTGTCATTCAGCGCCGTGTGTAGTATGAAACATATATGAAGCAGAACATGTAATTACACAAAAAAGATGTTTTAGAAATAAAAACAAAAACTATTTCTGATGAGAAACGTTTGTGTGTAATTCAGACGCTCACTTTGTTCATGGTGTCACGTCTGCAGGGTTCTGTGAGCAGCAGCAGGTTTCACTCATTAGTTTCCTTCCTCTCCGGGCTGAAGGTTCATGTGAAAATCAGTGCGAGACATGCCGCTGCCGTGCTTGATTGGAATGAAAAACCTGCAGACATTCAGGGCCTCCGCGGCGTACGAGGCGGGAACAGTCCAACCAAAGACGGATTTCCCATTTTCAGGTTGTTTTATGTTTGGGGGGGCGTTCACTTCCCTCTGATTGAGACTCAGGCAGCTGGAATGTTGCAGGACAGTAGCACAGGTGTCAGGTGTGTTACCTATCGGCCGGTATTTCCTCCAGATTCCAGCAGAAATAATTCCCATCCAGAGGGTGAAAAAAGAGGGAAAGTAGTGACTATTGTGTGGCAGCACTTTGAGCAGATCACCTCAGTAATCACCTGTCAAAAGAAACGGAAGGAATCTCCTCCTAATGACCCCGAGGCTTTAGAGCTGAGCCCTGACGTCTCACCCCGTCCTCTTTGTTTTGTAAGCCAAGAAACAAGAGAGACGGCGAGGAGCAGAGGAGGGTGGAGGGAGGCGGGAAAGTAAAATACACTGCAGAGTTTTACAAAAGATGCAACAAGGGGCCACATGGCTTGTTTTGAGTTTCCACGACATCCTATCCTCAGTGCAGGTGCAAACACACGTCAGAAGACATGAAGCATTCATATCGGCCAAATAAACACCAGTACGAGAGCTCGCTACGACCCGTCTGCGGTTAGAGGCCGATCACATCTCAGCGCGACTAACGAGAGCTGCACCTCCTCGTTTGTCTGTTAGGAAAACAATTAAGAGAAATCTCCCTAAACACTGCGTCTCCTGACGCCTGAGTCAGCAGAGAGGAGAGTTCAGGAGGAGAGCAGGAATCCACCGTGAACAACAACAGGAGGCTCTCCAGAGGAGGAGGTGGGGGAAGGAGGCGCCGGGTTCCTCCTCCTGCTGCAGAGGTGTCGGAGAGCCGCTTGAGACGGCGACTGCTTTCATCATTACTGCTTGATTACATGTTGTCTCACCTAACGCTACAAAGCGCACGTGTGTTATTGTCGTTAGTTATGAAGGTGCATGTTTAGCGATAAATCATGCGGCGTGCTCACAGTTTGTCACATTGCATCAGATTCAGACAAATAAGCAGACTGACTCAAATCACAGAAACTGAAAGATTAGACTGAGACTGAGACTGAGACTAAGACTGAGACGACTTCAATGACTGAGTTTGACAATGCAATTCATTATTACACTGCTAGAGATCATTTATCATCTTTATCACCAAAATATGAAGTCAGACATCATTTTTAAACGTCTGAGTGGGAGTTCAAACTAAAACACTGAATAAAAACTCAACTTTATAATATTTATTACAAGTTTTAAGTTTCAGCCATCAGGTCACATTTCTGTGAAATTCAACCAAATGTGAAAAAAACAGTAAAAAATAAAAATGTCTTAATTTGTTTCTGTGTTTAATGAACGAGCTTTTGTTTGTGTTTGTCGTGCACCACCAACCTCCACCCAGCATCCTCCGCCCGTCCTGCATGTGGCTTCTTGTCGGATTACGCCGCATCGCAGCCGACCGTGCCGAGCTGCGTTCCCTCGGCAACCGTGCAAACACGCTAATCGCACAGATCGTGACAAAAGATAACAGTCGGAGGCAGAAACGTTTATATAAAGACAGTTACAACATTTCTACACGTGTGCACAGACAGGAAGATCACACCGACACGACCTCCAGAACACAAAACACACTTCAGATTTAAAGCTTCTTCATGAGGATTTCATGGAAAACGTGACATCACTGGATGACTTCAAAGAAGTCTGAAGTTTGGTTTCGCTGCTCTCGCTTCATGTCTCAGGTTTTATCCTCTCAGGCCTCCAATAATGCAGCAGAAACAGTCGGCCTGTGGCAGCATTTAAACACTGAAAATCACTGACTCCCATTTCTCCTCGTGCTTATTAAAATGAATATTGTATTAATTGTAAAAAAGGAGAAACCAGCCAAGGTCAGACTGTAAATGATCTAACTCAGCTAACTGCTGGAGATGGCACACTAGCTGTCCGTGTTACAGCAGTGATTAAACTCTCTGAGGTGTCTTCATATCATATTCATCGTGTCTTAATAATCATTGTCTTGGTGTAAACAGCTCCGCTCTGCTAACATATGCTAACTGCTCGCCGGTTAACGCGGGCCAAGTTTACCATAATTCATCCTCCGCGATGAGCAGCCGGCGGTCACGTCTTCATCACATCGCTCACAGACCTTTATTGTATGTCACAATCTTACAATCTGTCGCCGCGGCGATCTCCGGCTCGAGCTGATGCACAGCGATCTGTGGGAACAAAAAGGTCAACGGCGTCACGTTTACATCCTTCCTCCACGCGCACGCCGTACACACGTGCACGCTCGTCTACGTGAGCCGATTTTCATTTGTAATTAAATAATTCTTAAAAGCATTAAATGTTCTGTATTTACTGCTAATGTGCAAAAGGAGCCAATTTGGCAGATTAAAGTCTAATTTGAGGTTTTGCATCTCCTAATATTTGAACCAGAGACAGATGGCTGCTGGAGTTGGAGGCTGAATCCTAATCAGACATCTTGGTAGGTGTGAAATGGGGAAGTGGGACAAACTGAGTAGGCGGGGGGTCCACGGAACCGGAGGAGGGCGGGGGGCGTTCCATGTTGCTTTTTGGGGACTTTTTTTTTTTCATCTGCTATTCTTGCGAAAGTGCAAAAAGGACTTGAGAGAAAAACAGGCCCCTCTGTGGAACGGGAGGCAGCGTTTTCACAGGACCGTTGGCGGCACATATGTCTGAAGTTTTTTGCCATATGGCAGTCTGAGCTATTTCCAGTGGTAATTAAATCCTAAACATTTAAAGCCAGAGCTGGTTGGCTCGTGTCAGCAAGTCATTTGGCAGAGACGAGACAAAGAGAGAGAGAGAGAGGGATGGAGTGAAAAAACAAAATCATGCCACAGACATTTAATGAGCACAATGACACATACTGAGGTAATAAGGCTAAAGTTAGAGCTCAGCCTGCTCGTCTGGATGGCATCAGTGAGTGGAGCCAATAGAGGCTCGGAGCAGGTTAAGTCTCGGAGGGCTACGCCTCATTAGGAGAGCGCCTCTGTGAAGCTCAATGGGGAACGTTAAAGAGGTCAGAAGACTCCGGTCATCAATATCAGTCACTGAAACGTCAAGAGTCATGGCCGACCTGAACACTGCTTCAACTTACATGGCAGCTCTTTAACAGCACCACTCTGCAGGAGTAGAGGTGTGGCTGCTGATTGCAACTCTCTCACCTCACCATCTACTTCATATTTGTATGGCACTTTTCACATGATAAACTGCATCCACCACATCGCCTCGAGTTTTTGGAGTAACTGTAGTCAAGCTAAATTCTTGTTATGGAGTCCAGAAAGTCGATTTCTGCAGGTTATAAATGCATTAATGTCTCCGTGTTGGCTAGAGAGAGACACAGTCATACTTTGTTCATAAAATGATTCAAATGAACATTCTTAGTTATGTTTTCTGGTACGGGGTTCAGATCTAAGAATCAGGCTTTTTAAATTCAGTGCTTGTAGTTTCAGATTTAGTTTCTCGCTCTGTGCTTCAGTACCAATAATTAAAACTCTGGTTTTGTCCTGTTTGAGCTGTAGAAAATTCTCTGCCATCCATAACTTGATATTTAAAATCTATAATACATCTATTGGCTCTGAGTCAACAGGAGACACAGCAACGTGAAGCGGCGTGTCATCGGCATAGTGACGTATATTAATGCTGTACCATGTCTCCTAAGGACTATGGTTGCTGCAGAAACCCAAAGGTCCACATCTAGAACCAGTGTTCAGTTTGTTCTGGGCTATCTTAGATCACTGGTTCTCAAACTGTGGTACGTGTACCACTGATGGTACACAACCTCCTTGTGGTGGTCAGTTTATGCAGGCGTCTAGCAAACATCCATCCACGATTAGTTATGAATTAAATGAAAGTGGAGTTATATCAGGAGTAACACCATGTTAGCTCTGGTTCTGGAGCCGGTTCTGTTCAAGATTCACCGAGTCAACAATATATAATCTTCTAAATCTGACTGCTGTATGAACAGACTTTAGTCACTTGGACAGACGAATATTTTCTGAGCTGGTTCACGGAGTTAAAAGTTTGACACACTGACTCAGATCAACTTCAGGAAAGTTAAAGTTTTTTGGTACCTGGGACATCTGTGGGAAGAGACTGATGGCGAGCGGCAGAGCCAGGCCGAAGGCGGCAAGACACACCAGGCTGTGGACGGGCAGGATGAGCCTCCTCTGTCTCTGCAGGAGGGGAAGCCTGGACGGACACAAAGGAGACACAAAAACAATTTGGCTGTTTGATTCCAGATTTAACGGAAACATTTAGCTCCAATGAACCAACAGGAAACGCCAGACTGATTTCTCCGTTCACGCAAAGTTTGACCGAACATCCAACAGATGAATCAGCTGTGAAGGCTTTTCTAAATTCCTCTTATACGGTTTAATCTCATAACTTTAAGATCCAGTCTGCAGGGTTTACTGGCATCGAGCAGTGTACAGGAAAAGACCATAAATATGCCATGAAGTATGACTGTTTATCCTGTTTACAGTAAATGCAGTCATACTTCAAACCCTTTATTTATATTTTATATAAGACTTAATTCTACAGTAAAACACCGCCAAACTGCCAAACTGACAGATGACAGATGTAAAATATGTCATGAAGTATGACTGTTTTCCTGTATACAGTACATATTTCAAAACCTTTATTCATACAGAATAAAGTATTTTATATTAGACTGTTAAACAGTAAAACACTAATATTTAACAGCATATTTTACAGCCTTTTACTGTGATGTTTTTACAGTTTTTCACTGTAAAATCTACAGAGATTTTCAAATATGGTAGTAGCAGTCCTTTTACTGTAACTGAAAAGGTTAAACTGTAAAATTCAAAAACAATAATATAATTCTTATTTTCAGGTGATTCTACAGTAAAAAACAGAGTTATGCATATATTATTATATATGTTATATTTGATCTTCTGTGAATCTGTCACATTGGACCTTTAAAGGACTCTGATATTTAATCCAACAAATGTATTGTGGCACTTTCAGAAACATATTTTCAGACTTTTTAAAGATCCATCTCCAGAAATATATTTTCTCGTCTCCTCCCTCCGCGCTGCCCTCCGTAGGATAATCCCCTCTTCAGTGTGTGGGACAGCGAACTCAGCAGGAGCTTGAGAATGAGCCGCTCCATCTCTCCTCCACCAGCGACGCCTCTCCCCCTAACGAGGAGAGCTACTGCCTAATGAGGGAGCTCATTAACACATATGGCTGCCATGGTTTAATTAGGCTACACACACACAAACGTGCAGACACACATCTTAAAAGTGGATTACAAAGAGGAAAGTCAATGGGAGAAAAGTTGTGAGGTATGTGCGATGCACGATGAAGGAAGTTTGAAAACCTCCAAAATCAGGTGAAAAACTCGATATTATCCAACATTAATGACACATTTTCATAACCTGGCTAGCGGCCACATTCCTGGTCGAGGTCTTGTCCAGGTTTAACGGTTTACATGAACCTCTGACAGCGTGACGGAGCCTCCCTGTCACCACGAGAAGACCAATTAATAGAAAATCAGTGCAGACTTGTGTCAGATACAACAGTGCACCGCTGAATGACTGAGACGAAACACAAGCATAGTAGTCGTAGAGTTTATGCAGCAAAACAAGCTGCTTAACGAGTCTGTGTTTGCTCGAAAGTAACAAATGAGACGGGAATAAAGCCGTCAGCATTTATCTAACCCTTTGTTCAGACAGTCGTAGAGTCTGCTGCAGTATGTGAGGGGCGACGATCAAACTGTGAAGCAGGTTTCTGCACCAAACAAAGTGCTCCTGAAGGAGGTGGGGGTGTTTGTCAGCAGCAGAGGAAGAAGAAGCTGAGCTTTAAATACTTTCTGTAGCATCCATCATTCACCTGTCCAACATTAGAAAGGTACTCTGATTACTTTCTAATGCTTTAAAGTGGCTCCTGTTTTATTTGTAATCCTGAAAGTACGACAGCTGAAGGTTTGACAGAGACAAGCTAACGGTAATTAAAAGACGCGTTCAGGACAATTAATCGTTACAAAAATTACGGACACGAGTGACTTTGAAATGTAAAATTACCCGTGAAGTGTAAACAGCTGAAATGAAGTGCAGATTTTAAAGTCAGCAGAAGCGTCCTGTGGGGTTTATTACTGATTCATACTGCCATTATTTCTTTAATATCTGCCTGTTTTCCTTCTTTTTTTGTGGTGTTGAAGTTTTTGCAGGATTTTTGTATCTAAATCAAATATTGTTTTTCCGCCTCACAGTGTGAAATACATCGTCCCTATAGACACTTGAAGCATGAACTGAAACTGTGACTCTGTGCTGTTACATCATAGTGTGAGCTCAGGCCTCAACTCAGGTCACGGAGAAGACACAAAGATAAATAAGTGTGAATACACTCGTGGGTACTGAAGCACACGAAGGACAGAAGCTGCTGTCACTGCCGTGAATCTGCTCTCAGCAGTGTAATCCATCACTGAGGGGCCGCCCGGGGGGACCCGTCTCCGTCCCCTTGTTCTCGCTCCATTGAGAGCCAGTGAAGGCGAGCTGACATGGAGGATAGCTGAGCGCTACTCACCTGCAACCACAGCCGCCTCTGCTCGCTCTCTACGCCTCTCATTCTGTCACTCAGCTGCCAGGAATCCCAAACACACCTGGGCGCCCGGCCCCGCCGCCCGAGCCCGCCTGCTCGGAGCGGTCAGGACAAGAAGTGCTGTCAAGGATTTCACGAAGATGGCCGCATTCCTCGGCACACCGTGAGCGTCGACCATCGCATCATTACGACGTAATTACAGTCTTATCACAGAGAACGCTGAATCTGTGGTGGAGACGGTTCATCGACGACGATGAACCACTCTGAGACTCAATATTCAACTTGTCATTTAATTAGGGTCAATCACTCTAACTCGTTATTATATCAGAACACAAAAACAACAAACAGGACTGTAATTAACAAACTCACAAACATTTAGACATTTAGAGATTATTTTATCTAACCATTAAAAGGTTAGATTAAAAACCTCCTGACTGACTCAGCAGCACAGACTAAGACGTTAACCCTTTATGTAATAAATAACTTCCACTGAAGGATGTTTCAGTTGAGTCAAAGTTTCCTGCACATCATTAGCAGTAAATGACAGTATCATCGGCCTACAAGCGGATCTCTTTCGCGTTTTTACTCAAGTTATTCATAAAACTAGTGAAACTCAGCGGGCCGAGCACGGAGCCCTGTGGGACACAAACACTGACCATCAAACATGACACACCAACAATGACTGAACAAAGAGAAGAGCATCGACGTGAAGGAAGACGACGTCTCAGTGCGGTTTTGTCTCTCCAGCATAAACAGCTGCTGTGACTTTTACTTTCTATTTTTTCATAGTTTTCTGTTTGTATAGATGTTGGCACAGGTTAACTTCTTCACAGTTATATATTTCATTCCTCTGAAAATGTTCAATCTATCTTTTACAGGATTTCTCTGTTTATTCGCTCCAGCCTGAACTGATTTTATTTGTTGTCAAACTCCAAATCAAGAACAAAAATCAAACTATCTAACCATTATTATTATTATTATTATTAATTATTAAACTCCTACTGTCAATGAAACTAATAAAAGTAGCGCCTGTGCAGCCACAGCCTCATGCAGCTCATTGTTCCTTCATTAGAAAACACACAGTGCAGTTTAATCTCACACACACCATCCTGCTGCCGAGTGCCAAATACCAAATATGTATCAATCCGCCGCTGAAAATAGTGCTACGTACTTCTGTACGAGTCAGTTTTCAAGATTTGCATCTTGGGCAGGAACAGATGGACGAGAGGCTGAGAGCGACAGACAAGACGGGGACGACGTGAAGTGTTGAAAGAAACTAATTATCTAAACACGACACGACAGATAATAACGAAGCTCTCTTACTTTTCCAGCACGGCCATGATCATCGGAGGGAGCACCAGGATGGGCATGGGCAGGACCACTCGGGTCACGGCTGTTTCTAAAAGTGCCTGTCACAAAAACAAAAGCAGCATTTACTCATGTGAAATATGAGAATGACTCCGTGAGGTGAGCTCTTCATTTACAGTCAGCTGCACCTGAAGCCTTCACATCAGGTGCAGAGCGGTCAGACCGGAGGGACGTACATGCCTGGCGGCCACTTTCGACGTTCCCACCACATTCCCGTCGTCGTCAAGCACGCTGATGCCCTCCGACAGCTCCGAGTGTCTCATGAGCACCACGTTACAGACGTTTGCACTCGCTGTAAAGACGTGACGCGTTAAAGTGAAACAACAACACACCTCTGAGACTTTGACATATTTTATATATCAGTACATGTTTTCATAAACAAACCATCTCATGACAAAATGTTCGGCACCACCAGAGAACTTTAGCTTCAAGAACTGTCTGCACTTTGAAGGCAGCAGACACTGGAGGGACTACATGTCCCATCTACCCCCTGAAGAAGAGGACAGGTAAATGATGCTGCACCTTTGACTGGCTCTGAGTGTCTCTGTCTCATCACTGTGAAGTCATTTGTGTCCAATCAGCGTAACCAAGGTGACGACAGGTCGACAAACAGCAGGTTGATTTATTCACGTGAACACAAATGTATGTTAATACAGACGGACGTTCCTCCTCGACTGTAATGGGAAGAAAGAAAAACTCATTTTAGAGAGTTTAGCGTCGCCGGCGCCGCGAGGCTTTTTAATTTAAGACGACAGCGTTCAGAGTTATCTCGAGCGAGCGCTGCAGGCGGCACGTCACTCTGCGACGGCGGGAATTCAATCGACTGAACAAACAGCTCTCTGTAGCTACGAGCCATTATTTTAATATCCAACCAATTAACAGAGCGGCAGATAAAAACTACAGCACACTGATCAAATCCTCAAAAAGCTGTTTGCACCCATCGATTCACTCTTATAATTACTGTATTAATTTAATTAACAAAGTCTGCACAGCTCAAATATGAGGCTGTAATTTGTAATTATTTGAAATAATTACATTTATGTACTTTCTAATTGTCATCTAATATCAGCTGATACACTCATCCAGGAACTTTTTCATGTAATGACTCATAAATATCACAAATAATGAGAAATATTTCACATTAATAACTTTATATAGTTACAAAGCGCTTCACAGAGCAGCGCAGAGGTTAACATGAAGAAACAGCTGTTCACTGAAGCTTCAAAATAAAAGAACAGGACGATAAATGAGAGCAGGCGGCGTCAGAGGAAGGCAGGTGTCTTTGGAGGTGACGTCTCGTCTCCTCGGGCTGACGGGAGCGTCGTCTCCTCCGGTTAAAGTCTTCATAATCTAATTGAATGACGTGCCGCCCGCTTGATTGAGGTTATTACAAATAAATGTGGCCTTAAGTAATCCAAACAAAATGAAGCGGGTGAAAATTCAAACAGCACTTTGCTTTCGCTCACTTCAATTAGCCGTTTTAATTACCTTTTATTTATTAGGGGAGCCGACCAAAAACAACAGCAGCAGCGAGCAGCGAGCACAATGAACAAACAGAAATCAGGTAAATGAGGCCCTGACATGGACGCCACTTTGGGGGTAATTATCCAATTTGTTTGCGGCAGCAGAGTTCTAACAAGCAGCCAATTACCAGGCGAAGGCTGCGCTGCAGAAACCTGTTGATTTAATTGAAAAAAAGCCATGATGAAAGAGGAGGAGGAGGAGGAGGAGGAGGCGAGGGGGGCAGGCAAACAATTTAATTATGAGCCAGCAGCCCCGGGGCATTCTGGGACACGGGTCTATACCCCTGGGTGTGTGTGTGTGTGTGTGTGTGTGTCTCCAACGCTGCAGACGAAGAGCCGACCGCGGAGGAGGAGAGAGATGTGAATCAGTGAGCGCTGCTCGAGACGTCAGGAATTATAGATTTATATATCAAATCTATAATTTAATTTATTCAGTTATTTCATTTTATACATTTAATTATGCCCTGCTGTACATAAATATCATCACTTCTTTATTCATTATATAATCCGTGCCACAGCCTCCATTCATCTGATGCTAACCTCCACCACCACCACCCAGGACCGAGCACCGACCCTGGGGTGACAGTCCCTGTAGCTGCCCTCTCCCTCTGGAACTCTCCACAAACACATCCGTGACTGTACCGACCTCCGACATTCAAATCTCTGACAAAAACAGCTTTTTAAAATGGATTTTAATGTTTAGCTCAGACTAATGCAGGTGTGTCCAAAGTCTGTGGTCAAATTTCAGCTTCATTAATATAATTTATTATGTGACCGTCTTTAATTTGGACAGGCCTGATGTCAATGTCTCTTTCAATGCTTATGTAAAGTGTCTTTGAGCATCCAGAAAAGCTCTTATAAATAAAATGTTTTATTATTATTATTATTATTATTAATTCTTTGAATTAAAAACTGAAACAAGACAAACTGAATGTTCACGATCGTCTCCAGAGAAACATTCATTGTAAATAAAAACATATAGTCTAATAATAGTCTGTTAAAACATTTAGTAAACTGTTTTTAAAGGTTCTCTATAAATAAAGTTATACATTATTATTATTATTATTATTATTATTATTATTATTATTATTATTATTATAAGAGTTACTATGAAAAGTCAAAGTTCTGATGATTTGTTGTTGAAGGCTGTGAGATGTGACTGAAAGCTCAAACTATTTTCTTACATTTATTGAATGTTTGTGTGACGTTGTAAAGACGTTCGGTTTGAACTCAGCTTTACAGTCATGTAGTCGCAGAGCTCGGCCGAGCTGTGTGAACTCACCCACTGCTGGGAAGGGGACGAACCTCTGCACCAACAGCCTGCTGGTCGGGCTGAAGCGGCCGGCTTTCTGGATTAACACGTTCAGCCCGACCTGAAACCAGACGCACACGATCAATCAGCTGACTGGAGAAGATTTTTAATGAATGTTGTGAAACAAAATACACAGATAACTTTTAATTTGCTGTGATTGTAAAATCTTGTGTGTGTGTGTGTGAACGGTGACTGTATTTTAACACAGCACTGAGCTGTAGGCTCTCTAAGATAACACACCGACGCGTCACTTCAGCCTCCGGCTCTCCCCGGCCCAGCGGGGGGTCGTCACCAGAGCGGACGTTTAATTGGAGAGCTCCTGCCCCCCTCCGTACCCGTCGTCACGCCCTCCAGGCACCCCGCGACTTTCCTTCAGTGCTCGTTGCTGTTGTCAGGCCTGAGGGCAGCAGCCGGATGGAGCGCCCAGCGGGACCAGTAATTGGCTCGGTTTGAGGCCTGTGTCCACACTAAAGGTTGAGTCAGGCAGGTGTGTGAACGCGTATTATACTCTTTGACATTTGAGGCTTTGATCACAGGAAGGTTGGACTGAACTGTCGAGGTTCAGCCTGATATTCAGCTCCTATGAATTTGATCATTTTCTGTCAAAACTATTAAAAACGGGCCAAATGTTTCACCTCAAAATATACTTTAGACTTTAGACTGAGCTCAGATCAATGGTCATGATTTACACTGAACCTGAAGTTTATTTATTTAATCCACTGAGATTACAAAGACAGAAAACCAATAATGAAAGTGTCCGTGAAAGCATCGACAATCCCACGACTCATCTGCAGCTCTTTAAAATGGATTTATAACATTCAAATAAATCAGATCTTTGAGTTTTATAATGTGTCAGTCGGGCGGCGTCAGAGTGTTTTTTTGTACAATAAAAAAATTAATATGGTTTTGAAAATGTAGTATAATAATAAAATAATAAAAATCATTTGAATGTTTTAGAAATTATAATATTAATAAGTAATGTGTGATGACACAATGACGTACGTACGCCAGCCGGGGTCAAACATGCGTTTTTTAAAATGGAGAAGCGGGCGCTCAGTGGTTCAGCGAAAAGAAAACAAAAGAAAGAAAAAGAAGTCAAAGATGCTGCTTTGGTGCAGCAAATACCATCCAACTCAACATTTTTTACCAGAAAACCGATGCAAGATGATGGTACTCAAAACAGCGGTGCCAGGACTACACCTCACCGCTCAGACGACCAGCAGGATGCTAACGCTGCTAGCTCAAGTTCACCGGAGACGATTGGTAGTGGTGAAGCGGCACTGCCTCCTATGGACACCGTCCGTAGCAGTACTACGGCGGACAGCAGCTGGACAGCGGAGCCAGGTCAGCAGCAGCCTGAGCTAAGTCCTATCACATCGCCAGCGGAGGATGAGGCCGCCGGGAATGAATCTGAGAGTACCGTACAGCAGTATTGCTAACTAACTCATCGTCATCGTAACCTCATCTCTTCAACACGTCCTGGCGGATGCTACAATATGTACGTGCAGCGAAGATGAGTATGAGTGTGTGCTGTGAATTAACGAGTGTGTATAGAGAATGAAAAGGTGAAGTCCCATCATTGTGTGGCCATGACACGTGCATCAGTGCTGGTATAGATGGTTCACATCACCATGGACAGCGCCTGTTTTTGTGGTTGTGTGTTGCCCGGTGTTGTTATATGCGTAACGGGAAGAGCGCCTTTGCGCGCGTGCTGTTTGCGTGTGTAGGCAGGGGCCCGTGGCGAGTTTGTGTCCAGGGCCCGTGGTCATGATAATCCTTCTGTGCACACAGTTAGTGATGAATCTGAGGAAGAAGCATGGCGAACTGCGTCCATCAAATGAAACACCTGTGCAAAATAATACCCATAATGCAACACAGGTAAACACGCGGCAGTGACGCCTTTATAATAATGTTGTGTGGTTGCTGTCAGCATGAGAAAACATCACGAGCTCGGTTTTATCAGCGTGTACAAGTTTCCTGTAACATTAAAACACGTTGGAAGAGTTCATCAGCTTCAGTGTAAAAAACTGTGTCGTCGGCGTATGGGTGAACATCAGCATCTTTCATGTCTTGACACAAAATTATTGATAAAATAGTAACAAAGTGTTGATATTAGAGGCATTATGGGAACTCACAGCGATGGAGACGGCGCTGGTCACCGCCCCGAGGTATCCCTGGACGAACTTGGAAACTGGAGCCGGCTGAAGTGAGACGAGACGACAAGATGAAAATATTTCATACAGAGTGTGGCTGAACGGGACGGGTCACTGCTGCTCGTACCTTGGAGGCGTTGCGGTTGCAGTAGTTAACACAGGCGTTGTGACTCTGGTTTAACCACTGTGAACGGAGAGGAGCGAGTCAGTGAACAGGATGATGATTACGGTCTGATTTATTAGTGTAACGTCTACGGAGAAACTCCACCGCCCTGGTGAGGATAAGAGGCTATAAAAAATGGATGCTGTAGGTACTCTATTATTTCCACATCCCTCCATCCAGCTGTCAGCGATCAATGTGTCAACATCTGGATCAAATATTCAAAACTCAGACTTCACTGAATTTTGAATGATTTGATTAATGTCTTCATAAATTAATTGATTTATTGATTTAATTAACATCACGTCAGACTGAGTTGAAGTTATTTACCTGCCAGAAGATCGTTGACGCCAACGTTTGATTTGGGAGAAGGAGGCCGACGACCTGCACGAAGAAAGCAGCCTTTAAATGACGTATGAGAACGTTACATTAACGTCAGCGTCTGATCTAAAATGTGATCTGATTATAATAAATGATGTGTGTGCATTAAAAAAAAAGCGTCTCACCACTGGCGTGCCAAACGGGATAAAACCTGTAAAAACACACCAGATTCAAACTTCTTTATAACATCAGAGAAATTTATCTTACGTGAGCGTTAACGTTAGTCTGAACATGTTATTCCTCCGCCCTCGTTCATTCTCTGGTGGAGCAGAATAGTCGTGTTTGCTCCTTCAGAGGCCTCGAGAACTTCTCCGTCACCGTGGGAGAGAAGTTTTAATCAGCGCCCAGCTGAGTGTGACCTTTTCCAGACAACCTGAAGAGCCCCGTCGAGCCGTGACAGTTCCCGGGGTGAACGACGCCTCCATGTTGGACCACATAACAAGCCCCTGCACCTCCACCCCACCTCCACCCCCGGGGCTTCCACAGTAAGCTTCTGTACCTGACATCCGAAAGGGCATGAAGATCTTCTCCCCCGTGTCCGGGTGGATGATGGCCTGTAATAAGAGACAATAATTAGTCCCGATGATTTGAGTTCGTTTAGTTCAAATAATTTAGGCACAAAGTTTTTACTTTTAAAGTTTGTTCCTGGAAATGAACCAAGATCACCCACATTGAGTCTGCACGGGGTGTTTTATTTTGAAAATCCACAGGATTCTCTATGCTGTCTCCGTGTCCAACTTCCTGTCAGCTCGAGCCGGCCTTGTGGCGTCAAAAACAGAGAAGCCAAGCAGAGAGACGCTGCTGAACCGGACCGTGACGCACCAGAAACTCAGCCACTTCCTGTCTGTCTCTCCTCCCTCACCTGTCTGTCTCTCCTCCCTCACCTGTCCGTCTTCAGATAACATACTAAATGAAAATGTACAGCTGGCTGAACTTCACTGATGTCAACATGTGACCTTCATGTGCCGCCTATCGGATCCGTAACAGGAGGAGTTTCCTCCATTATCCAGGCGTGATGGCGCCCTCATCGTTCAGCTTTGGCTCCACGAGCATCAGGAAGCAGCGAGATGCTTTCATGCCTTCTGTTCCTGTCCAATCAGCAGATCTCATCAGCATTGAAGCAGTGAGGGAGAGATTTCCATCTTATCTCACAGCAGAGAGGATACAGCGCTGACGGGACGCCGTCTTTGTCTTTGGCGCGTACGTACGAGACGCTTACCGTCACAGAAAAACACGGGGAACACAGGAATGTAGCCAACATCAAAAGTTCTGCAAAGTTCAGACCTGCATCAGGTGATTTTTAGAGTCTGTAACAAACGTCTGTGAGGACGTTCAAGTAGGCGAGTGCAGAGCCGGACACTACTTCAGAGATCATTAGAGATCTGAATTCAAGTCAGCATGTTGCAGAGAGCTGTGGGTGACGTTACGTATACGCAATCCATTCTTTAGACCCAGTGCATCCTGGGTGAATTTAGGACTTGTAATCAGATTACACAAAACACTGATCTGAAGCTTCTTTTAAACTTTCTTCTTTCAAACAGAAAAAGGTCGCGGGGTGTCTCATTATGTGCGTTTTGAACAAGCTGTTGATCAGTTTAAGAAAAGCTAAAAGGAGAACACACAGCTTCATTAAATAATGAATTAATTCATTAAAATAATTAGAGTTGTATCAAAGCTGGTGTTTGTGACTCGTCTTAATAAAACTTTCTCCACATTAATGTAAATTATTTTCTGCTGCTCTGACCGGCAGCACCTGCAGTTCACTGACAGTCAGCCGTCGTTGGAAGCTGTTAATTAGCAGTTAGAGTTAATATCAGTCGGCTGATTAACGCTCTTTGTAATTTCACTTCACCACTAAAGACGTACGAATGTCCGTGTTGTGCAAACAGGAAGGTGTTGAGCTGAAGTGAAGCTGAAGTTTGCAGTCCACTGACACCGTGCCACAACAAGCAGACATGATAACAGATAGTGATCACGGTGTGTGTGTGTGTGTGTGTGTGTGTGTGTGTACCTGCTTTATTTTCTGCGCTTGCCAAAGCTGTAGAAACAAATAAACATCATTACTGAGAGACAGACTGAACAGTCTCTGTGTGTCTGCAGGTCACTTCATGTTCTTCACTAAAGTAAACTTCAGCTCAAGTTTCAACCAGAAAATAAAAGAATGATGCGACACTGACCTGAAACCAGCTGAATGATGATCTCTCTCTGATCACCACATGTGCAAACTGTCAGCTAATGTTAACTCAGTTTAAGAAATGAAGCATTATAAAGTCTTTACAGGAGATAATTTGCTGTTTTTACATTCCTCTCTCTAACTCGACTTTCTTCATCTGGCTCATTTAACCTTTTGTGGGCCAATCAGCACTTTTCAAAAGCAACACACCAATAAAGAAAGAGCGAGCTGAACCGTTCAGTCCGTGTTTGTGCCTTTACCTGAGCGTCTGTCACACCTGGAGGCAGAGTTCCTTGTTTGAAGCGGTCGAGCAGCTTCACGCTCTCCTGCAGCCGTTTCTGATTTGACAGATTTTAAAACATTACCAACATTATATATAAAATCATCAGTACTAATATGCATTTACTGTAATACTAGAACAGGTTATACTGCATTTATTACGGTAAAAACAGTAAAGTCAGTAAAGTTTAGTCTTCCCTGGAGAGTCTTGGTCGGCCTCGCGGTTCAATGTGCGATAATTGTGTTTAACTACAACTTTCATGCTGATTTTCAGTTGACAAATGAGTTTCCTGAAAAGGTAATGAGCGGCTTTCTGTGGCGTGATCACCATCTAATGCTGAGCAACACACGAGGTTATGTGCTCCAATTTGTTCTAATGAGCTCGCCATCTGTGTGTGCACGTGCACGTGAGTGTGTGACAGTGTTAGGTGTGCACTTTTTTGCATGTGTGCGTATGAGGTCATTTGTGTGTTCCACTCTCGTCGTTAGGGGGCATGTCGAGGCTACGCCCGGCCCAGCAGGACGCTCGGTGTGTGCGTGTGAGCGCTGTCCACACCTCATCACATCCCAAGAGCTACCGCCGCTATTACTGTCACCAGAGAGCCCGCTAACAGCTTCATTACCCAGAGCAGCAGAGCACTGATGACACCATGAACAAAATTACCACAACACAACCGAGACCCGGGGAAATGTTACGTCCACAGAGGACGGTCTGTTCCCAGGGAGTCCCTAAATATATTAATAAATAAATCAGCATCACTTCCTGTTAGAAGATTTTATTTATGTCATAGTTTATGATTTACTCAGACGCAGTCTCATCTCTCCATCCACATCTAACCACAGGGGTGCAGCAGGGCATTTGGGCAGCATGTTGAGTCAGGTGAGGCCTGAGATGGTTAGCTGGTCATCGATCAGGACTCCTGAGTTTCTCTCTACCCTGGTGGGGGGCGAGACAGAGGGAGTCGATGATGATGTGGATGTCATGGTGTGAAGACCGAGGGGTCTTTAGATAGAGTTGAGTGTCATCTGCATAGCAGTGATGGAGGTAAACAGCAGAGAGAAGGGGCCCCAGCACCGAGCCCTGGGGCACCCCTTTGGTGTGGTGGATATTTTAATTACGTACAATGAAAAAGTACCGTGAGGTTGGGACGACGGCCAATGCGGGACACTGAGGTAAAAAAAGTTAATTTGGAGCTCTAAGCCTGGACTAAATATAGAGTTATGGTGCTTTCACACCAGGATAGTCCAGGGGACTCGGTTCGAGTGGGCAGGGAATGCCGAAAAATTCTTTTTCATTTCAATTCAATTCGTGCAGTTACAACAGCTGCTCGTCTGGGGGCAGTATTGTCCAGAACAAGCACTGACCATGAAGAAGAAAACCCGGCTCATCGATTGGCTTTCGGATCTTTGGTTCACTGAATAGTCAGACAGACCGGATGAGCTTTCACACCTGCCCAAATGAACCGGACTATCCGAGGAAACGGACCAAACAGCGCTGACGCCCTAAAAGATGGTTCAGATTCAGCTTCTATCAGAAGCAGTAAATCATTACAGTTGTGTACCTCTGTCACAAAGAGTGTGCTGGGGTCAATCACATCCAGGAAGTGCCTGAACCGACCAGAGAACGTGTTCTAAGAGAAGAAGAAGAGACACATCATGCAAACATCATGCAAACATCTGAATTAGCAGCGAGACCTGAACATGAACCTGAAGTCTGTGATCACTGAAATACTCGAGTCAGTTAGTGTGCAGCTGAAGTAGATGCAGTCTTTGCTCAGATTCCAGCTGTCACCCAGTAAACAGTGATATTACACACCAGGTGGAGTCTCCTCATTAATACTCCTCACAAACTGTTTCCTATCTGCATCTTTTAGGGACTCGAATCCACTCATACCATTTGCAATTACCTTCTATAATGACTGTGCCAGAAATACCTTTCCATCATTTATCTGTAACCGAGCAGAAGGAATCATTTCGGAGACAGAGCGACGCAGACCGGAGAGGCAGACGTCCCTCCCTAACTTCACTTTAATTACACTAACTGCTAATTTGGGTGGAAATCTGGTATCTGACTCACGGCTGCGCCTCGTGACTTCCTGAACATATGGATGGTTGGTGAAAACACTGCATAAATCTGTTCAACTCAATTATTCACCAGCACCAATCCAACCTGACCCGTCTGAGACTCGTCTTACCTGGACTGGAATATTTCATAGAACCTTCATCTTCATGAAACTGATGATTTATTATTTAATAATCAGAATACATGTCAATATATCAATGACAGGATAAAGACTGGAGGACGCTCCCGGCTAAATATGGTCAAAGTCGGGATCATCGGTGGACCTGAGGCGGGCTGAATGACGCCTGGTCGCTCAAACAAGCCACCTGTAATGACACCCACCTGTCAATCAAAGCGTCCACGCTCTTAATCCTGCATAACTTTAAGCCTTAATATAACCTGAACAGGTGAGTTGTATATAAATTCACCCTCAGTACAGTTGTCATGAACGGGGAAATTAGCTACAGAGACCAAAACTGTTTTTGTACCAGGCTGTAAACATGTTTATTTCTGCTGTGAAGTTGGACATTTGAACATGGGGACTTATGGAGACTGACTCACTTCTGCAGCCAGCCTCAAGTGGACGTTAGAGGAACTGCAGCTTTTGTTTCACTTCACTCTCGTGTCATAATAATACACTCAGCACTGTTATGATATTAATGTAATAATTATCTTGACTAAATGTCACAGTTACGTATATTTCAACACATAAGACATTAAACATGTTTTCTGTCCATTCTTTATACTGTCAGTGTGTGTGTGTGTTATCACAGCTGTTATAATGTGACTGACACACACACACACACACACACACACACACACACACACACAGACAGATGATCTGAACTGGAAACAGTGAACGTTTTCAGCACGAGCTAACTAAAATCTGTCATCAAGACACAAACTGATTATTTATGCATCTTTAAATTAGTCTGAGGGGTCCTCATTGGTCACATGATGTGACCTTTGACCCCGCTCAACTTTAACTCAGAGCTGACCAAGAAGGTTAAATATTAACAAAGAGTTATAATACTGCTTTTAATATTCAGACACTTAAACAGTGTGTGTGTGTGTGTGTGTGTGTGTGGCTGGTTACCACCGCCTGAAGTTCACGTGTTAGCTCAAACGGAGCTGTCCACAGGTACAGGTGTGTTCATAAAGAGTCACCAACTTTAACCGCTGCAGCTTCACGTGCACAGAGTGTTACCTGGTCGAAACGAGGCTTGTCGTGCTGGAATGTCGGATATTCAGACATGCTGCTTCAGCTGACTTCTCCAAACACTGTGTGGCTGCAGCTGCACGATCAGCGTTCAGCTGTGCCCCGGACACAGCGGTGCATTGTGGGTAATGTAGTTGTTTCCGGGTTGTTTTGGGGTTGGACCATCTGGAAAGAAGACTACAGTTCCCAGGGGAACATGCTTTGTTTTCACAGTTTTAGAAAGGGAAGTCGGTGGAGGAAGAGTTTGCAGATAGAAATGAGACAGTTTGACTGCAGTTCACTGAAGCACTGGCGGAAGCAGTGAAGGAAACACTGGAGGAAGCAGTGAAGGAAGCAGTAAAGGAAGCAGTGAAGGTGTCTGGGTTTAAAAAGTAGAACATAGCCCCCTAGTGGTGGTTTTTAACTAAAGTCAGTATAATGTTCATTTCACAGACTAGAGGCTGGAGCATGACAGAGGTGAATTCACGTGTTAGCTCTGAACATACATGTGGACTCATTTCTGTTCATGTTATTCTGCCTGAGCCACGGTCAGCTGTGTGAATCTCTGCCCGGCAACCAGCGACAGTTAACCGCCAGCTCACTGCAGCCGACCAATCAGAGCAGAGCAACAAACAGCAGCTGTGTCTGTCAGATGAAACTGCTGAGAGAGAGAAAGCCTTGAAAGTTCACCTTCAAACAAGAGACCACCATGACTAAACCGTAGGTCGTATCAATGAACGCAGAGGATCTGAAGCATCCTCAGATCTTCCTGAATGTGTCCGTATATAATTTGTGTGTCTAAAGTTACAAAATGTGACCTCTAGAGCGAGGTAAAGAACTGGTGCATCTGCTGTCCTCCACAAATTTCTGCTCTCAGTTAATATGGGTAATAAGTAAATGGGGCAGTTGGTGGGTGATCCTGACACATCTGAGCTAACAGAGCCAAAACTATAAGTCTGACAGCTTCAGCAGGTTTATGTGAGCGAGCAGCACAAATTTTCCCTCAATTTGATATTCAAATTATTTCTGTAGAGTGAAATTTGTGGCCGTGAGAGCAGCTTAAAATGATTTCTTGGACAGATTTTGTTCTCTCTCTCCACTCTAGCGTCATGTGACTCACTCCAGCTCCAAACATTCCGTCCATAAGCGGCCATGTTAAACTTTCCCGCTCTTTTTTCCGCTCTTTTTGGAGACTCGGAACACCTCTCACAGCTGAGCCGCCATTTTGGGGCGATGTGGGCTCATGACCTCAGGTGTATAAACACCTGGCTGTAGCAAGATCTCATATTAATTATGTCGTTATCTCGGGATAACATTTATTATTTTGAAATAAACTGAAGATCTCAAGAAAACAACTGGTTATTACAAGAAAAGGAAATAAAACGTACGATCGCTTAGAGCTTCTGTACATTTTATCAAATCTGTTACAAACTTTTTATTATGTCTGTTGAGTAATAAACAAATTTAAGTAGATACATTTTAATCACAGTACGACCTAAAACCCAAAGAATTCAAACGAGCAGCTCGTTTACTTACATGATGCTCATTATCGAGAGACAAACATAAAAACTCACCTGTGGATGGAGAATCAGCCCAAAGAAAGATTTACAAGCAAACATACGGTGAGCAAGAAACACAAAATATTCTTTATTAAATATACAAAATTTGTGAAACAGAATTGCATCACGAATTGTAAACTTTCCAATCTTACATACTACCTTAAGCACATTCCACCAGCTACACAATCAAGGACAAAATACAATCAAGTCTGAACTTAAATTAAAAAATTTGAAAATGGAAGACATGGAGGAGGACGTTTATTCGTAAGTGCCGAGTCACATTTAATGTCTCTACAGTCGTCTATGCATTTGATATTGAGATCACACAGCAGAACTGAGACGACGTGGATGTTTGTGTATGCTTCGAGCTCACTGGAAAGAAAAAATCATTATGGTGGTGTCAAAGTAGGCCGAGTGCTTAAATCACAGAGCGATTAGAAAGTGCAGTACGGTGTAAAGTAGACCTAACTATACCGATATCAACAGACAGGTACAGTAGTTATGTTCTGACGATTAAGTAGTGCAAGAACATCCACAAACGCTGTTAAAAGTGGCATCATCATATCAGAATACTTTATGGTGTATCAATCTGCTCCATAGATTAAGTTTCAAGGCTTTTTTTTTTTTGGCATTTCACAGGAAATCACTGTTACTGCTCATTTTCTATTGGTATGCATACAGGTTATTTTGTGCACTGATCTAAACGATATCGTAACAAAGCATTAAAGAAGTAAAAAACAGTGAACGGATGGCTTATCTTCTTTATAACCTGCCCAACGAGGAAAATGAACTGCTAGAATCTTAATGAACGTCCAAATAAAGAAAAATAAGGCAGCATTTGGCATTTCAATACGGCATATATGCTGTAAAATGCGGTATATATCCCTTTGTAACACCTGAAAGCGGTAGCGATATGCGTTTGCTTGAGCAGAAGCGGATGTGACACACAGACGGCAAGGGAGGCCGAGTCGAGTGCCGGCATGTCGCAGACATTTTCCCAACAGTGGAGTCGATAACGAACACGTGGGAAGGCAGAAGCATGAGATCAGAGGAGCTGTGATGGCTGATACTGTCTTCACCTGATAACACCGTGACCCATACAAGAATCAGTTAGCTTATTAGGCTGAGCATTGTGGGTAATTTCAAGACATGCCCATTAAACAGAAAAAAGAGGAAAGTAAAGGAGGAAGGAAGGAAGGAAGGAAGGAAGGAAGGAAGGAAGCAAAAGATAACAGCACGTACTGTGCAGAGAAATGAAAACCATTCACTTGCTGGCTAAGAACACTTTTGAACATTCAAACGCTACCGTTCAGTTCCCGGGAACGTGCACGTGAACTCTCACGCTCACTCAGCGTACACCGTCTGGAAACAGTCATCACACAGTACAGACACACGTCGGTGGCTTTGCATGACTTTACCTCGTTATCAAATACCGTGCAAACTTTTCAAATAACGCAGACTGCACGCGTAAAAAGGTCCAGTGTGAAGGATTCAGCTGCATCCAGTGCTGTCATCGCTGCATTGCAAACTCCTCACATCACCCTCCGCTTCATAGTGTAAAGAAGAAACAACACATGAAAGGCTCTGTCTGGAGTCGGTGTGTGGTTTGTATGGTGTTTGTGGTGAGACTAGAGGTTCCAATCTTTCACACTGGACCTTTAAAAGATTTTGGTCCTTCCTTCTGAGCGGCCCTGAGGTTTCACTTCATTTCACTTAAAGCTCCACGTTTATGGAAATATGCTCGTTAGCTTTCTGACTTCATCCATAACACTTGAGCCAGGAGGCCATTAGCTTAGCTTAGCTTAGCTTAGCTTAGTCCAAAGTTTTGAAAAAAATTGCATTTTTTGAGGTGAGGGGTATTCAGTTGGTTACAATCTGCAACCTCACCTCTAGATTCCAATAAATTTTACACACTGGACCTTTAAGCATGAAACAGAAACTTGAAATCAACTCACGATCGACTGCTGTGAACATTTTGTTGCCTTTATTTATTTATTTTATTCATTTTCTGACAAACTCGTCCAGCTAAAATAAATAATAAAAAATCAGTGTTAAATTTTAATAAATATAGTTTCAAAATGCCAAACATTTAATTTAATTTCTCCTTTTTTAAAGATTTAGCTGCTTTTCATTGTCTTACATTACAGTCAACTAAATATCTTTGAATTATTGACCCTGATCAATGATATCACGATTTTCTGACATTTTGTAGCCCAAACGATTAATGCGTCGATTAATGCGTCAATCAAGAAAATGTCTGGCAGATGAACTGAGAATCACCAGCTGCAGACAAAGTTCAGCTTGTGAGTTGAGTGAATCTGAAACCTCAGACGTCAGAGCATCTTTGTCGAGCTCGAGCAGGTTTAAAGTCACATCAAGCTTCATGCTGCACTGAAATGAACTGAAACCAAAAGGCCACCTTGAAGGTGTGAAAATCATTCAAACCGGCTGGTTTGCTGGACAGATTTATAGGTAATGAGCTAAAACATGCGAAACCACCAGCGTGTCCGTTCACGCCGTCAGCTCGTCTCTCGCTTAAAGATCTGTGTGGGGAGTGAGCTGAGACAGCGTGATGGACTGAAACTCTTTCTTTTGTGAGAAGGTGACAGAAGTGACGTAGAAGTGAGGTGAAAAGGAGGAATCAATGTTTCTACAATCAGGATCCCAAAGTGGAAGCATCTGGGTTCTGAACCCGCCGGGCTCGCTCCTCTGTGAACTTAAAACCAACCGGCTGTGTGAACCTGAAAACAACCTGAGGAGCCGCTACATTCAGAACCGCCCGATCCGAAACCCTTCGACGAGGCCGCACAGTAAAGCATGCCGTCTGGAAAACATGGCCTGGACATCTCAGTGCCGACAGATTTGTATCAAAAAGGACAGCATAGCAGTGAAAAGACTAAAGAGCTGTTGTGGAGGTTCGAGTGAACGGATGCAAACCCTTCCCCGTCCGTCCGTCCGTCACTTTAACTTGGACCGCACTTGCAGGAGAGTCGGCTTCTGCTCCATGATGCGCACCAGCAGCGTGTCAATGTAGTCCTCCAGATCTCTGACCTGGGGCTTCAGCTTCTTCAGCTCCACCTCGCGCTTCGCCAGCAGAAACTTCTGATGTTCAAACTCCGCCTTCTGCCTCTCCAGCTCCGCCTCCCGCTGCACCAGCAGTGCGACCAGTTCGCTGTGGTTCAGGTGGTAGTACGAGCCGGCGCCTTCGGTCAGAGACTGAGGAAGGACAGACGAACACACAGACAGGAAGAGGAAACAGAGCGTGACAAACATGACATGTGATGGCCTTGATGATGGAGCTGATTGGTCGTCGTGGCGACCGCCGTTCAATGCAAAGACATCACTGTTAAATTAACAAACAAGAACAGACAGGTACATGATGGAGACGTGATGTCACTGTGACGAGGTCATAGAGAGGGCAGCTTCATCACAACTGAAACGACATCATGTCACGTGACAAGTGTATTAATAAATCCTCCATTCTCATTGGCCAAGCTTGAATGAACCTTCCAGCAGAAGACGTCTTGGGCTGACTGTTGGCCAAGGCTGGAGTACTAGAAATACTACAAGTACTGCACGATAAACTACAAGTAAACTTCTTAAAGTACAGCTCACTGAGTCTGAATGTTGTGGTTCATCCTCTGTGCGTCACGCTGAAGTTTACTTCTTTAACTCTGCTGATTGTCTCACTTCTCGTTATCTACAACACGGCTCGATCATGAATCAAGCATGAACAACATAAAGAATTATCAGACAGGAGCAGCTCTCACAATGATTCTTTCTTTCTGAATAAATAATACATAATAACTGCTCGCCTGCTGAGTGAAACCAACATCAGTTTTTCAGCAGCGTCGTTCAGTTTAATGAAAACACAGCAGCTGATGTGAATGAGAGAAAATCATCAATCCAGCCGTCATCTGACTGTTTCTGCTGCATGATCATATTTTAACATGCCGTTAATGGAAAGTCAGAGTATTTCTGCAGGCTGATCTCTGTGCAGTTACATCAGCTGTAAATGCCCACAGCTTAGATAATAAAAAAATATACAATATAATAAATAACAGACGAGTTGTAACAAAGGAACAAATGTCACATGTAACAAAGTTAAAGTAGATTACAACTCAAAAAGTAATCAAGTAAAAAGTAAAAGGAACAATCCATCGAGTGATCACGAAGGAAATTCAAGCATCCTGTCGCATGGTGAGACAGTAAACATTAAAACTAGACCTGGAAGATAAATCTGAGTTTAGATTAAACATGCACAGATCAAACAGAAAGAAAGATTTTATAGAAATAAGAAAAAGAAGTTCAAACAGAGATTAAATTAAATCAGGCTGACCTTCACCTGCTTCTCTAACCGTGTGACCGCCACTGCCCCGGTTTTATGACTGAAGACAGATCTTAGATCAGTCTCAGGGATTTTATGTGATCCTGCTGTCAGCTGCTTGTTGGAGTTTTTACAGTTTGTTAAATGATGTTGTGATATTTGTTTGATTAGTGTCATTCCTGCATCATCATCATCATCATCATCATCATCATCATCATCATCATCATCATCACACTGTGTACCTTCTTGCGCTCCGTCTCCTGCTCGCTCAGCTGGCTGCTCCTCCCCGGGTGGATGGTGGACTTGAGCTTCTCCAGTCCGGTGGCCAGCACTGACCGGCCCTCAGTCCGCTTCTCCTCAGCCAACATGGCAGTGGTCAGGGGCTTCACTGGATGGGGGCTGGACACACACACACACACACACACACACGGTCAGGTTTCACACTTCACACAACAACAACTCTGAGTTTAGAAGATCTGAGGTGATGGAAGGACGTCTGGGTGTCAAACCGGAGCTCCAGAGGTCTACGTGTCTACGCATCGTCCTATTTTATATTATTACTGTTACATTATATTTCTATAAGTTATATTTAGATCTGAACAGTAGCAGGGGAGGTGGGGATGGTTGGTGCAGGTCGTTTTAAACTGAACCATGTGACACAGTCGAGCTTCTTCGTGTCCGGTCGGCTGACTAACAGCCGAGCTCTTTGTTCAAACAGCTTCCTGTGTCAGTGACCTACATTTACAAAGACTTGTGCACTGCACAGACCTGCATTCACAGTGTCTGTCACAAATACATATAAACCTACATCACTACATACTCTGCAGCTCCAGCTGACACCAGACACGACCGCTTCAACGTAAACTCTTTATTTTAGTGACGCAGAGAAAAGAAGGTTAGACGTGTGTCAGACTCATTAAAGGAAATTCTGGTGCAAATTGAAACTTAAAGACTAAATTTAACACGTCTGTGCCATCAAACATGGAGGACTGTGTTAAATGTATAATTACCCCGGTGAGGTGGAAAGGAAACGCCATCAGTGACACAACAACACCTCTCACCTCGAACGGAGACGGATGATTTCTGGTCAAGAATTTGGTTGTGTGAGAACACGAGTTAGCCCTGTGGGAGGGAGGGGAGTGGTGTGTGTGTGTGTGTGTGTGTGTGTGTGTGTGTGTGTGTGGGATTCAGGGCAAAATAATAACTGCTAATTGGCCTGAGGCACTGTTTCCCCTCCTGTTACCACAGAGCCAGGACACACACAAGACACCTGCAGAGGAGTCCTGTTAACACCAGTGTGTGTGTGTGTGTGTGTGTGTGTGTGTCATAACAAAGTAATGAAAAAGACAAGGTCACACCACAAAGGAGAAACCCCTCGAGAGTCGGTGGCACAGAAGAGAAGCAGGCGGAAGCAGAGCACCAGAGGGAGACTGAAGAGAAGAGTGTTTCCTCTCCACCTCCACCTCCACCTTTCACCGAGCACTGAGCATGTGCAACCTCACCTGTTCTGCTGATTGGCTGCCTGCAGCTGGGTCTCCTGAGGCATTGGTTTTGGCGCCGCGGCTCGTGGCGTGCCGGGTGGCAAACTCGCTGTGGCGTCGGCGAGGAGGAGTGAACAGAGAGCTACAGAGGAGCTAACGATGTCAGGAGTTACAGAAGGAGCGAAAGAGGTCAGAGAGGAGGGGAGGTCGGGGACGGGCGGAGCTGAGGAGGACTCCTGTATGGCACCGGGGTCGCTCCCAAAGGAGGGCAGGAGGAGCTCGCTGAAGGCCGCTGGCGTGCCCTCCGAGTGGGAGCGGTGGCGTGTAACGCCTCTCAAGAACACGTCAGCAAAGACAACATGCTGCTTTTCCACGGCTTCTTCAGAGAGCTGCTTTGAGTCTGCCGAGGCTGCAGGGAGGGCTTCCACACCGAAGACATCCCCGGTCAGACAGAGGGATCCTTCAGACGGGTCAGTTTGGTTCAGGTCTTCACTGGATGGCTTGCATTCATTGGTGGAGTCAGCCGTGGTCTCGCCGCAGATCGTTGAGCTCGCAGAGTGTAGCGTCTCGTTTGGCTCTGAGCAGCTGGACGGCCGGTGAGACTCACAAGTTTGATAGTCCTGCGAGTCGACGCTGACGTAAAGGCTTTGCAGGAAGCTGCTGCTGGTGCTGGCGCTCTGATCGGACACTCGAGTGTGCAACAGCGTGTCGTCGAAGCCTGGGCTAGGACTGAAGTCACAGAGGAGCCCAAACGGTACCGGAGAACGCAGACTCACATCCTGCACTCCTGAACCGGTACTCTCAATGGGCGAGTCTGAAGAACGCTGCCTCACATCAGGGGAGGAGGTGATGATGTGTAATGACGGAGGCATGGAGCAGAGTTCATCATCTAGAGTCGGAGAGGTCACATCTGTGGTGGGCCACGACGCCAACGACCCCTCCGAAACCTTTTCAATAACAACAGTGTGCTGCTCTGCATCCGCTACTGACAGATCGTTCGACCTGTCAGTGATCTCATCTTCAGCTTCAGGCGGTTTATCTTCCACGGTCGACTTCTCCGAGCTGAAGACGACGATGCTTTCAAAGTTCTGCGCCTCGGTTTCCTCGGAGGATGACGCAGAGAACTTGTCTGAATAAGAAGACAGACAGGAGAGGAAGTCGTCTTCTGCTGAGCTGCCGAGACCTGAAGAAGGAGGATCCGGGGAGCTGCTGGTGAGCTTCACGGCGGGTTGGTGCATATTAGCGTCAGTTAAATCATTCGTGTTAGTCGTGCCGTTAGCTTGATTAGTTTCAGTGAGAGCAGCCAGTTGTTGTGAGTTAGTATTTAAAGTGATGCTGTCGTTCGTTCTCGGGATCGTCTCAAGAAACTGTGCAAACATGTCAAAGTGATGCATGTTAGTGTCAGCCGCTTGATGCTGCAGTGTGTCATCTCCTTTATTACTGCAGCCTTCCAGTGGACGGTCAGCGGTCGTGGTCGGATCCTCGGGCGGCTGCAGCCTGCCAGCTGCAAACGCTTCGAAGGACTCGTCCCACTCGGAGTCCACAGAGGACAGGAAAGGGTTGGACGGACTCGAGGTTGAAGGAGTCGGAGGAAGAGGTCGTCTCTCTACTTTGGTGTCTGTACTGGTGACGGAGTCCTCTGTGGGCGGGTTGCTGGGAGTCAGGGTGGGGTTAGGGTTACTCGCCTGTGGAAAGAGTTGAGCTATGGGGGGCCGGGAGCT